>VZUI01017772.1:0-331892 GCA_013401135.1 Cettia cetti
GGCAAGGCATTGATGAGCCATTAGCAGCAGATAAGGGAAACACTGCCCCACCTGGTTTCAACAGCTCATGAAGACGGTGATAGAATACATACTTTGGGCACATCTTACATTTTGACCTAGGACAGAAAGTTATACCCGAACTTACTCAGACTACAGTTCAGCTAGCATACTTCAGGTTCCTTAGTAGCTTTCCCCTCTCGTTTCCCGCTGGAGTTTGGCTTCTCTGATCTGGCACAGCTGTAACCTGGGATCAGCCTTGGGGAAAGAGCTGTGTCAGGATGATTTCCAATAAGCTTCCTTGGGAGCTCCAGTCCTTTGCCTGGGAGCTGCTCAGTGCTGTGCCTTGGTCCCTGCCTTGGCTGTGCAGCTGCCTGGGTGGTTCCCTTGCTGAGCCAAATCTATAGGCTTGGCATCCTGGATTGCCTCAGCTGTGCCTCATCACCATGGACCTTCTGGAGACCTGGATTCTTTGTTGACTGTGGACCTTATGTTTGGGTTCCCCTTGGGTGCATGCTGTGGGACACAGGTCTGCAGGTGGGAGCACAGCCTGCCTCATGCCTTCTTCTGACCCTGGCTGAGCTGCTGATCCTGCTTATGCCGGGACAGTACAGAAGTTGTGTTGTCCCAACATGACCCTTCACTAAAACATGTCTTCAAATTGTTGCATTTAATGCTAAAAGTAAAAAGCCTCGCAGAACCACCATTTTGAACCAGGAGATACTGCTCCTTTCCAGTCTGTAAACTTTACTTGCAAACTGATGCCTAGCAGAATTGATATTCAGAATCTGCATTTCTGTATTGATTATTTGGATTCTCTAGATTGTTAAAAACCCCTGTGATTTTAATACAAGCTATGTGGATACCATCAGTCCCTTCAAATGACAACTGCACAAACTATTTCTGTTATTAATTTTATTTATTTGAAACTACTTACCTTTTATAGCTCTTTTGATCTCAATAAACAGCAAATGATGGTCTCAATTCAACAGAGGCTACATATTTCAACTCTTTGCTAATTTAAAGCTTTCATGAACCTTAGAGGCTGCTATGATCCTGATACAATGAAGCACTCACAATTTTACCCAGACTTATAATTTTAGGCAATTAAAATGAGAAAAATACAGTCTTGAAGAGTAGCTTTGGCTCATGCCGTCAGATGCCAGATTGACCTTGTAACAGATCTTTCTTAAAAAGGATAAGGGATAAATACTGACTCATTCTGGTTTTGAGTATAGGATGGAATTCCACTAATTTTGCTAACATTTCTGTGTATCTGAATACTCATGGAGATAAGTATTTTTTCCTTAAAACTGCTGTTAAAATGTACCTGCATTTTCATGTGGAACAGGACAAGTACCACTGTTCTTTGAAAACTGAATTGAATGATTTCTCTAATGCCTTTGTATTGAAATGCCTGGCTAGGCTGTCTTTCATATTGTCAGTCATGTCATTGCTTGCTGTGTATTGCTATGAACTCAAGAATGTCTGACAGTGTGTGGAGGAAGCTGAGAGGCTGGAGGCTGTCTTAGGTGTTTAGTAAAGTGTGATGGCATTTCTTGAACTTCACATATCTTTATATTTTGTAGCTTGTTTCTGAAAAGAGATTCTTCATCCTGGACGTTATTCAACATAGGTTGATTGAGTGAATCAAGTCTTGGTTACTGTTATGATCAAAATATGAATGACAGGATTTTGAATTATGCTTATGGGTTATACTTCTCTTGGATAGTAGAGTGTATTTCTTCGGAGGTGAGGATGGGGAATTAAGGCTTTAGATGGTTCCATATAAAATGTCTCTGGACACTACTTTCTTTCGTACAGCAGTGGGAAGGAAACCATGCTAGGAAAGTATGAGATCACCTGGTACTGAGCAGAAAAATATGTCTCTGCACACAGAGTGATAATGTATGGATGTCCTGTGATTTAGATAGCTTCCTGTGCTGTTTACTATTTGTATCACTGAGAATACCACTAAAACCCATAGCATCTTTAAAATACTTTAATCTTTTCCACTGAACATAGGCTCATAGAATAAATTGGGTCAGATGAGACCCGTGGAGGTTTTTCCAGACCAATCTCCTGCTCCATGCAGGATTAACTTCAAAGTCAGATGAGGTTTTTAGGACCCTGTTCAACTGAATTGCAAAAACCTCCTAGGAGAGAAAATCCCTAACCTGATTGGACAACCTCATTCAATGATTAACAGCTCTTGTGATTTTCTTTTTTTCTCAGGTGCAATACAATCCCTTAATTGTTGCATTTTGTTTATTACCTGTGCATCTTCAAGGAAATTTTGTCTTTGTGTTTCCTACAGCTAAACTTCAAATAGTTGAGGGACGCAAGTAGTTCCCGACTTCCAATATCCCTCCCTATCCCAGCCTTCTTTAGGCTAAACAAGCCTGTCACCCTCAGCTTCTCCTTGTATATTGTTTGTTTTATTGCCTGTCTTGTTTAGCCTCTGCTGTATTCTCTCCTGTTTGTTTTTAACTTTAGGACTGGAGGGAACCTAAGCCTTCTGTAAGAGTTATATGTTACAAAGTTACATGCCATACAGGTATCAGAACAACAAATCTATAAAATTAATTGTCACCTTTTTTTTGGTAAGCATTTGTATTACCAGGACAGCCAATGCTTAGCGAAGTGCCTAGATTTAGTCTATGCATTGGCATGTGAAATTAAAATACCAGATAAAAGTCATCATTCTTCATTCACTAAAATAGGGAATATTTTTGACTGAAAATATTTAGATTTTTTTTCCCAAAGTATTATTCCATTTACAATTTTAGACAGCTAAAAAGACAATTTATTCAAGGTAAATAACCAATATGAATGTTTGTATTTAATATTGATAGGCATGAAAAAGAAAGTACACGTGTTATAGACCTGACATGACATGCAGCAAACGGTTGTGACAAACTCTGTCTCCTTGTACTTTATAACTCCAGGATTTTAAGGATTTCTTGAGTAGCTAACATGTAATTTGGCATTTGAATACCCTGTATTTGTCTGTAGTAAACAAACATTCTTAATTTCACGGACCCTTTGCAAATGCAAAGCACTGATGAATGCTAATCTTTAGCAGTACTGGGGTCTAAGGTATGAGCTAAATGCTGCATCCTTTTGATGAGATGACCCATTTTTTGATGAAGATAATTCAGGCATGGCTCCCAAATTATTTTTCTGAAAATAATTACCTTTGAGCATTTTTTGTACAATTTTTTAATTATGAGATTGTCTCAATTTCACTCATGAAAGGATCATGAAATTTGTTAAAATTACTTATTTTTCCTATATCTCCTTCACCACTAGGGAACATAAGAAAGATATATATTACTTCCTTTGATATTTATTTGTTTATCTTACTAAGAAATTCTAGTACTTGCTTTTAAAATAGAAGTGACTCTTTCCTTATTTGTGTCTTTTTTTTTCCCCCTGTCCTTTCTTTCTTGCTTTCGTGGATATGAACTCCAGGAGGACAAAGTGGTTAGAGCCTTTTTTCTGTTTAAAGTTCTTTTCTTTTATGGTAGACTTATTTCCTGTCCTACATTTGCTTTCATTTACACATCTGTAATTCCTACTGAAGGCAAGGGGAATTACTGTCATTAAAATGAAAGCAATGCTTGGCATAAAAGGCTTAACTGTTTTTCAAATAGCTTACTAATAACCTGTGAGTTGTTGTGAACAGTATGCATGATATTCCTCTCTGTTTGCAGCTTTTATGAGCATGCCCCTGCCTTTCCTTTGCTTTTGCAATATATGTCCATAACTTTAAAAAGTTAAATGTCATTTGTGTCACAGATTTTTTTGATAAAATTAATTTGTATTTATATAGAAGTGGCATAAGGTGGTTGTAATGATATTTCCACTCTGTATCACTAATATGTATGCTCTCAACATTTTAGGTTGTAATTTTTTTGGCATGGTAGTTCTGTTCTGATTGTCAATGACAATACAGTTAGATACCAGTAAATATTAAGAAAATATATCTATCTTAAACATTTAGGAGCACACCAGCAATGTCATAGAGTTATCCACTAATATAAATTATTTTCTAAACTGATTTGTAGGCTTTCCTAAAATATAGTGCACATAGTGTATTCAGCAGAATGTTGAAATAATGTTAAATGTTATGCATGTCACTGACATTGTTTTTCTTGATAATATTACACATAAAGTAAATATTTTAGTTAGGTTTAAAATGGTAGCATAAATCTGAATTTGGGAAGAAGCTTGGGTATGTTTCAATATTTTACCAAACTAGTGTAATTTTTTTTAAATAACAGAATTGAGAAAACCGCATGAGCAAGTGTAAATCTGTTCTTCCTCTGCTGTATTCTAAAGAACTAAAATTACAAAAGCAATTTGCCCTGTAATGCTTGACAAAAAAGTTCCTGTATGAGATGGAGGAAAGAAATTCTTCAATGTTTGTATACTTTTAGTTAATGTATACAGAGAATGGCTTTTTGTAAGGCTCACATTTGACTTGCACATATGGTTCAGAAATACTTTGCTTCACAAAGAAGTTGTAAGCCGTGTGCTGTTGTTACCATTTAGGACATATATTTAGTAGCAGGAAAGTGACATTTGAGGTGGGCCATCTACTGGTGCCCCAGTCTGTAAGAGGGTACACAGCTTTCTTTTGGCCTACATCATCAGAGCTTTTCACATTAAAAGGCTGTGAAAGCTGTGAAGTAACAGCAGTTTTTAGAATACAGAGGTAGCTGTCGAATACAAAAAGCAGATGAAAAAAAGAAGCAATTTTCTCCTTGAAGAATGTACCATTTCTGTATAATCTTGCAAGTAATTGATGCATGCTTACAGTATTTATTCTCACAGTCAGTCCAACAACTGATGTCTGCAATATTATCTATGCTGGAGCCATGTTAAATACTAAATATGCCTGGAAAATAAAATTTAAAAAAAACACGTGAAGGAGGTCACAGTACTAAGGTTATATTATTATCTAGCTTTACCATGTGCATGTGTTAAGGAGGAAAGGGAAAGAATTTTTTCCTAGCTAATCAACTAGTTAGATTTTTCCATGAATATGGACAGTGGCTCAAGTTGCTTTATGTAATATCTGTTTCTGCTGATTTTGAAACAGATGTTTTAGCAGTTACGGAGGCAGAAAAACCAGTGAATATATTAAGTCAAGTTTTTCTCAACTATAGACATTGTGAAGAAATAACAGCAGTGGTATTTTTCTTTATATTTTAGTACTAACTCTGAGGTTAAAAGCCCTGGTGTATTGAATGCAGATACTAACAAAATAGGTACCTTCAGTATAAACAGTAATTTTTTTTGTATGTTACAGCATTTACCAGTAGATTAACACATCTAGTGAAGCCTTAATATTATTTTACATCCTTAATTTTCCAGTGTTAGTGTAGTAGGTCTGAATTCCAGTATTTCTTAGGAGGACTATTCTGTATTTTGTAACCATAGAATGGCAAGATCAATAGAAAATGCTCCTAGATAAAGCTGTAGATACTTGCTGACTGTTAATGGTTTGTTGATACAATTAAAAACATGACTTTGGAAAATGAGATGTATTCAAAGTATGAGGTTCGTAAAGACTTAGAAACGTATTTTAGTGTGTCCCCTGTAGAAATCTTATTGCATCTTTTGATAAAGATTAAGATTGCAGGGAAAAGGTGGGACTGCACATGGAGTTGATTAATTGGGACAACCAAACAGCAGTTTGCTGGTGCTATTAATGGTGGTGGGGAATGGAGTTAGATGTGGATCCTTACTGTATTTTAGTGCTGTACCATTAAACATGCACAGAAGGGAACTTATACTACACGTCCTCGATTCCACTTGTGAGACCCTACCAGTAGTGCTGCATCCAGCTCTGGTGTCCTCAGCACAGGAAGGACATGGACCTTGGAGTGAGTCCAGAGGAGGCCACCAAGATCATCAGAGGAAACAGAGCACCTCTCCTATGAGGAAAGGCTGAGATGATTCCCCAGGCTGAACAATCCCAAGGGAAGACTCTGGGAAGACCTTATAGCAGCATTCCAACACCTAAGATGAGGACAAACATTTTTAGCAGGACCTGCTGCAATAGGAAGAAATAAATATGGTTTTCAGCTGAAGGAGGATTTGTTTATATTAGATATAAGAAAAGGTTTTTACTATGTGGGAGGTAAAATGCTGGAACAGGTTGGGGAGAGAGGTGATGCAATGGTGTTCTGAGCAACACCAACAAGTTGAAGATGTTCCTGCCCATGGCAGGGTAGTTGGACTAGGTGAGTTTTAAAGTCCATTCCATCCCAAACCATCCTATATTTCTGTGATATTAATACCACTTCAGAGTCTACAGCTCACTGTGCCTCTTTTCCCAGAGAACATGAATGTCTCAGTCCTTCATTAGTCAGGTATATTAAAAAGTGCTTTTACAAAATTGAGACCTCAGTGTACCAGAAAAGAATAACTTAAGTTAAGATTAAAAGAGTTAGATCGTACCTGAGAAGGAAGTGGTTGATGTTTTAAAATTGAAAAATGGTGTGAATTTTTTCCAGCTTCTGGATGTTTTTTGTTTAAGAAACATAGCTACATTTAAAAAGATTTCCTGCATTTCCGTCATAATTTCCAGTCAAAGTGTGACTATGAGGTAGAGATTTCTTTGAGAAACCAGAGTCAATTAAGGCTGATAAAAGTAAAGTTGATTTAAAAAAAATAAAGATACATAGGAACATCTCCCTTTTACTTGGATTTTGACAATTATATTCCTAATCAAGTAACTTTATTAAAATGAACAACACCATTAGCTAGAATAGTGAAATATTGTGACTATATCACTGAAAATCATGGAAAGTGTGATTAAACTGATGAGGAACTAGGAAGTGCAGTACAGTTTGGGCAAAAATGTATCTTTGTAGTCCTGGGTTTCATGCCTTGGATGTTTTGACCTTGGAAGGGTTCTTTCCCAGGCGTTCTTCTGGTAAACAGAAGAACAATGTTTTGTAAGTATAAGGATGTTTACATTCTTTCTTATAGGAGGGACCTTCTTCTGATGTCCCTCTGGGATGACCAATTGATTGAAAAGTTTACCTCTGTGTTACCAATCAAATTGGCCTCTGACATTCTGTATAAAGAGGAGCTCATCCCACAATAAAGGGAGAACCCAGTGACCACTTTCTAAAGGAACCTGTGTCTCTTCTGTTCATGTCCGTTGCAACATATCTTCATTTTAAATAGTACAAAATGAAAAAGTAGTAGAATTTTTAAAGTTTTACTGAATGTTATCCTGAATTTAGTTGAAATTATAGACTTTTTACATTTGCTTGGAGACCATGACTTTAAAGTAACCACTGATACTTTGGAGACAACAAATAAATAAGCAACCTAATACGTTTTTGGAAAGAGCTGACAGGAGAAAATGTGGTTCCTTCACTTCGCTGGTCATTTTCTGGCTTTTTAAAGCTGATAAAATTCCAGTGGAGTGTTTTGTTATGGACATTTGAGGTTTAGATATATCGGTTCATATTCGTTAAGTGTTTTTTTGGTTTTTTTTTTCAAGTGACAAGTTTTGTAGTACCATGAAATCAGCTGTGGCATGGCCCTCAGAGCTTCTGATACTTTTTCAGTTCATTCATCTCTTTCACTGTACTCAGGAACTTGTTTTTAGGGAATCTGTTTTAAACTGCTACAGATCAAAGCCTTCACCAAAACTCTTTATAATTTTGTACAGGATAAATCTGAGGAGGAATGCAAGGGAACTTGCTTTTTGTTCTGTATTTATTTCCTGTACAAGGAAATAAAATATTTGGCATTTTCTTTGAAGTAAGTCTTCTACCTTTCTAATGTTATTAATTTTGAAATACTTAACAGAGACAAACAGCTTATCTTTAAAAATCTATTCTGAAACCTCTATTAGTCCTAAGAATTTTTTTTCTAAAACAATTCTTATATAAGATTACAGTAGAAAAGACAAAAATCATTTATCATAAGGCATTATTCTCCATCCCTTTTTCTTACTGCAGTTAAAACTTCATATTCCCCAGTTTTTCTTCACCATGTTCCAAAGTAATCAATCAACATTGTTATTCCAGTCAGGAGAGACCTAGGTATTGATGATAATGTTTTCTGTCACTTTTTGTGAAAATTTCACTGTTCAAAAAGAGAGAAAGTTTTTCTCATTTTAATTCTGCCATTCTGAAGATGTCCTGGACTCTATCAAGTTCCCATATTATCTCTAAAGCATCAGTGTTGTAGGTCTGTACCTCCGCAGCACCTGACAACTTTCTTATCTGGAATTGAACAAATGTGAGAAATATTTGTAGAAGCCATAGGTTGCTTCTCATACCTCTGCCTTCTTGCTATTGGAAAATATCTGGGGAAACTCTTACCTTGTTCTTGACACTTGACTCAAACTGATTTTGTGTGTTACGAAGAAACACACTCAGAGTCTCATCAAGATTTTCATGGCCTGTATATGCTTTGTGTGTTTGGGGTTTTTTTTAACAAAGAAATATGTTAATTTCCAGATCACTGAAATTTGGAAAAAATCCCTTTTTTAGGAAGAGAATCACAAAAGCAATAGAATATTTCCTATATTTAGAATACCTCTCACAAAAGTCACCTGTACCAGCTATTATATAGGACTGTTTTCTGAGATACCTCTTTGCTATGGGAAGCTTAATGATTTTCCTCAGCTCTTGAGTATTGTCTTTCAGATTGGGATCTCTTAAAGTCATTCAGAGAGCTGGCAACTTAGATCCTCCTGAATCCACTTGGGCCTCTTGTCCAAGCCTGTTCTCTGATCCTGTTTCTCACATATCCATTTGTCTAAGCTGCTCTCCTTTATCTTACTGCATTCAGACTGCACTCTTGTTTCCTTGATCACTAACAGAAAGCACATCCAGTAGCAGAAGGTGAACAAACTTCTTGGTTGAAATTGGATTACCAAACATTTCAATACTAGGTTGCTTGTTTTGCCTGTCAAAATTATCCTGCAATCAGGTCACGTCCTCTACTCAAAATATGTTACCCAGCTTTATTTTTAATGTTTGCAAGACTGTCATGCTGTGACATGATAGTATACAGTATACATTGGTTTTTAAATCTGCAAGTAGCAGACTTAAACTTGCCTAAAATCCTGGTGAAGACTATACATAGTAAGTACACCCTACTAATGGTTAAATTAGCATACAAATGTTTTCTCTAAATTAGATCTCATGTGTTGTTGACTTTCAAGGCCTTACTGTCATACCAAAATACACTGTCAGTTGGCCATCACAGTCAAAGAACAGGGAGATTGCACTACATTGTAGTCCATAGTCCAACTTTATATTAACTTCTTTGAGTTGTTGGAGAGGTTGGGGGACTTCTTTTTTTTTCTTCTATTTTTTTTTCTTTTTTTTTTTTTGTCTTCACTCCAATGCTCATTGGTGTGTTTTCTCAAGCACAGATCATTGCCTTACCCTCCACAGTGTTCAAAGAAAGGGGAATGTCTTTCTAGGAACTGCCAATCTCCTTTTCCAGCTTCTGCTTGAAATTTAATTGGAAAATAAAAATAACTTCTTCACATGATGCAGCTTCAAAATGGTCTTAACTGTTTCAATCCAACGCTACATGGGGTTTTAGATCCATGCAAGGAGACTTTTTTTTTGTTATCTATGCTCCGTGCTTAAAGAACATGCTCAGCTATATTTTTTGCTTAAGAACGTACAGAAACCTGATTATGAAAGTGAGTCTGAAATTCTTTTTACAGTCATATTTGTACTTCTGTATTAGATGAGCAAGGGTTTATATGCCCAAAAACTTGTATAATTTTTTTCACCCACAAGAGTCAGTGTAAAAGACACTAGTTCTTTCTACAAACCTTGTCCTTTACATATATTCTATGGGGGTGTAATTTTACAGAACAGAAATTAGAAGTAGCTGGTTTGGTTTTAGATCGTACTGAGTCTCTGTAAAGCACTACAGGTGATTTAGAGAGAGTCTGGTGAAATTAGAGTGACCAGTTTTTGTTTTGCTAGCTGTTTTTCCCATTGTGATAGAAGTAGAAATTTGTCTTTTAATTTAAAATTATTCAAAATAGTTTAATTTTTCATTGAAATTCTTCTTGAAGCTATCCTAAAATAATCTTGTCTTAAAACATGCTTGGAACATTGCTGTACACATTGCTGTAACAATAAAAACTATAGCACATCAACAAATTTTCACTTTTGTTCAAATTAAGAGCAAGAGCAATTACGAGTAGAAATTCTGGAACCAGAAGATGAAACAGTTCTTGAGCAGTAAGTTTTATTTGCCACCTGTTGCAATATTCAGAAACGTTACCATGTGCTATTAAGTTCCAGGTGTAGACCTTTATCAAAGGTAGCTCAGCAAATTCCTCATTTCAGTCCCAGGTGTGTAACAGCACACCTAGGACTCTTTGGACACAGTTAGACATTATGGCATAGCAGGGGATGGTATAAATGTTTAATTATCTAGATTCAGCTTCAGTGGCTGGAAACCAGTGCCTATATATATAAATAATGAAGACATTGCTAGTAATAGACCAAAGTGGCAGACCTCCCAAGGTGTTTTTCCCCCTCAACTGTTTACTTAGAGCTTTATTTAGCTAGTGCCTTCAAGGAACAGTTTAGTGGTAGGTTGAGGGATTAAATGAAAAAGGTCTTGCATCTGGGTTAATATCTGTTTTCTTTTTATATCTGCTGTGTGAAAAAAGGAATTTGCATGGTCAGCATCCGTTGATATATGAAATATTGTATGCACAGGCAAGAGAGTTATTCAGCTTAGTATGAATGCACTTATGTGGACAGTTTCAGCAGATGTTGAACTTCAGTGCATTCAAGGAAAAATTTAAATAAATGTGAAAAATCCTATGTTTAAACAATATGTCACCAATGAACTATAGACAGGGTATTCAAAAATTAAAAGTTCCTTGGTTTGAATTGTAAAGATGCCTTCATTCAGCATCAAGAAGATCTACGGAAAAGCCTGGATTTCAGGTAGCTAGTTCAATTTCAATGTGTGTTACTGTTTGTGGCTTTTGGAGAATCAGTTTCACGTAGTTTGCAAGCCCTTCTTAGCATTTTAGATCTGCAAGAAATAAAATACCAATGGTTTGTAAACCAAATACATATTAAAAGGATTTTTGTTTCATATGGGGGATAATATGCTTTCACAAAATAAATCCCTACAGTGTTTTAATGCTGATAGAATCCAGAGGCATCTTTATTAAGTGGGAATCTGTATACATGTACCTCCCATTTATCTTTAAATGTTTAAAGTTGGTCAGTGTTAATCACTAGTGTTCATTTCACCTGTTCATCTTTCAGTGTAATTACTACATAACTTCCGTCATGACCTCTTTAATTAAGGTGTTCTTGCTCTCAGATGCTTGGTCATGTGATTATGAAAGATGATATTTATTGCTGTTAACTATTTGGATTTCTTACTGTTTTAGGTAGGCAAAGTATGGGATCTTTCTAAGAGAATAGAATAGTTTAACCTCTACAATGAAGATAGGGTTCAAATGCCTATTTCTCCCAATGTGTGCAATTGCCTAGTGTCTTTGTATTCAATATTAGTTAAATTTTAGATTATAACACCATGATGAGTATATATTTTTTAACAAATTGGTTTTCCTCTGTATGTGTGAAGCAAATTCATCCTACTTTGCTTCAAGTTATTTTTTAGTTTTGTCTAATCCTTGCTTGACTTTTATTTTTTATTGACATCATTGTGCGCTGCCAAAGAAAACTTTATGTGTAGTGAACATCTGGCCCCAGTAACTTGGGAGGAGCATACTTGTTTACATTGTTCTTAATGTTGTATAGCAAAAAGTGAAAATTAGTTCAAAATTTAGCCTGTAGATTCAGACAGCAATTTCAAATACTCATTAAAAATGTCTAAACCCCTCTATTTTATTCAAGAGAAAGTGCTTTATTAATATTGACCATCTGGCAAATGATGTTTTGGTCATAATTTATGTTTCCAGAGTCCTTCTAGATTAATATGATTGTTTCTGTTTTATAGCTTATTCATCTGTTTCTCTTAACTGGCTGTTTGTGAAAGACTTTGAAATAACATAGCTGCAATCTTAGAATGTTAGACTTCAGTAATTTTATTGTACCATAAGCTTAAAAAACTGCTATAGATATATTTAGTATTATGAATGGGATTCTGATACCATCATAGGTCAGGGTTTGTTCATGCCCCAAGTCCACCAAATGGCTGCCTGTTGTGCAAGGCCCTTACTCAAAGGACAACAGACCACCAGTTACAACTTACACTTAGCAGTTAGGGATGAAAAACAAGGTTTTATTAGAGAGAAGCAGACCACCATCTTCACTTTCCATGGACTTAAGTGTGTGTTCGGTCTGATCCAGAACTGAGAACTGAGAATTAAAACACCTATAACATCGCCTTCTGAGAAGATTAAAAATTCTTTCATAAAGTAACCATTGTGTCAGGATTTATTCTCAAAAAAAAGTGTCTGTTTAACCACTTTTCTTTCTAAAGCCTCAAACGTTTAGTCTATTCCATTTATAAGGCTGCATGTGAATGCTTCACAGAGCTGACTTGCTTCCTTCAACATTGTCTGTAGTGAATATTGAAAAAATGAAAGGAGAAGCAGAAAACACATGGAGATGTATCAATAGTAAGATTCAGTGGTTTAACAGGGTAAATTGATATGAGCTTCCAGCTGTGAGTTGGAATGTAAAACTACACAGCCAATTTAGAAAGAATTTCCAACAAACTACATGTTCTTTTTTAGGCAAATGCTATGTCCTTTCTAAGGCACAGACATAGTTTCCAGGATATACTTCTAGAAAGCCTTTTATTCTTGTGAGTTCTTCAAATACTGATGAAAAGTTTTTCAGGACAAAATTTTTTTTATAATTCAGTAATATTCTTGGAAGTCTATTACTTAGTTGTTAGCTGCAAGTTGAAATTGTAGTGTAGGTTCTTTTTTGAGGAGAAATTCAGTTATTAATGTTCTTCAAGACACTTTGTTGATGACTTGTTTGCTGTTGTTTCTTCATCTGAAGTCTCATATTGAGAGTTTGGAAGAACATGAAGGACTTACTAAAGTATGACTGCTTTGGACTGCTGGTTCACATACACAGAATATGTGTGTGAAGAGTTCTATCATGATATATTTAACTTTTCCTGCAAGAGGGAATGATGCAGAAGAACTATGAAGAGGGACGTGGTCATTAAACTGTAGATACAATTATCTGAGTGAATTTGAAATAGAACTAATTTTAGGGAAGGTGATAATTCTCACTAATAACACTTTCAAAGCCTACTAATTTATACTAGCAGAGAAGGGGAAGCATTCATCTAGCTGCCACTGCCGAAGTAGCAGAAGGATTTGACTATGTGCAATTTGTAGCCATTTTAAAGTAAGAAATAATTATGGAAGTACATAAACATATCAATATATACAAAGTAGAAGAATAGGCAGTTAACCATATTCGTTTCCTAAAAAGGGGACTATTTGACTTAGGATAAAAGAGACAGAGCTTTATTTCATGGTTCCTTTTTTCCTTTTATAAAATATAATGGCTCTCTCCAGCATATTGATAGGCTTATATAAATGACTGTGTAAAGTGTCACTAAGTCTGTTGCTTTTTTACCCTTAGTCTATTCTCTTTTGAAATTCATGAAACAAATATACTGACATACATATAATTTTTATTGATAGATTTTCTTACTATTCTTTCAGGCTCAACTATGACTGCATCAGGCATAAGATGTGCAGCTGTTGTAGTGTGCAACTCAGTGTTGGTTTTCAGGCTGGATATCACAGCATCGAGAATGGTGGAGGGAGGTGATACCATGAGCTGCTGTGGCTGTGTGCACTCACTGAGTGCTGTGTGCAGTTTGGGGTACCACACCATACAAAGGACATCAGGCTGTAAGAGTGAGTCCAAGGGAAGATTAAAGTGGTGAAAATTCTCAAGGGTGAGACTTATGAGTAGTGGCTGAGGTCACTTTGCTTGGCCTGGTTGGAGAAGAGATGGCAAGAGGGGTGACCTCATTGCAGCCTACAGCTTCCTCACAGGCAGAGGGAGGTGGACTGGGGAGCTTCAGATGGGACATTAGGAAAAGGTTCTCCACCCAGAGGGGTGGTTGGTCAGAGGAACAGTCATCCCAAAGAACTGGACATGGCACCAAGCCTGTTCAAGGAGCATCTGGATAATGCTTATAGTGATATGGTTCTGTTGTAGGCAGTCCTTTGAGGAGCAGGGAGTTGGAGTCCATGCTCCTTGTGGATCCCTTTCAACTCAACATAATCTATGATTCCATACATTTTACATTTTTTCTGAGAGCTGTGTTGCTGTGACTACATTGTTAGAGCTCAGGCAGCAAGTTCATATAAAGTTGAAGAATGTTTATGTGGGATTCAATACAGCAGTAACTACATGATAAGCATCTCAATTTTTCTATTACCATTATGTTACATTTCATTAGAGTTGGATCTTTCATTTTTCTCAGACAATTTCAGTAATGAATGATGACACAGATGATGTAAATGGTATAATTCTGTTGATTTCAATTTAGTGCCATCTGCATACAGACCCCAGGCTTTTTGTTATTCTTTCACATTTCCTCCCTTTTGGTCCCTTGTTGATGTTAATATTGTGTTTTATATTTATAAATAACTTGTGAACACTTAGTGCCATTCATCTTCAGACAGTTTACAAGTGTTAATTAATGAAAATTCTCAGCACCTCTGGGCTGTAGATCATTTGTTATTTTTATGAGCTGGTCCCTTAATGAAGCTGTGACATTAGGACAGATTTTTGAACACAAAGAGGCATAAATAACATCTAATTGAGACTATTAGGAAACACTTTATGAAATCATTTTATGAATATTATTTAACATTGCCTTTGAGAGTAAAAGTCTTGGTAAAATAAAACAACTTGGAAGTGTCATTTGTTTCTACTATGTCCCAAATTTGGTGGAAAACAAGTATTTATTATAATAATAGCTCATAATAATTAGTTGTTATTAAAATATTTAAGAAAATATTGTAATAATATTTTATTTTAAAAACCCTTAATACTTTCAGACATTCAATATTTGTGTAAAAGCTTTTAATGTCATTGACTTGGCTAGAAAAATTCTGACAATTAGTAATTTTAATGCCTATTTGTATTTCCTTATGGCAGCAATAACTGCCTATTTGTATTTTTTACCAAAAATTTGTGTTTTCTTCATCACAAATTTCTAATCCATGAGCTAAGTTGCTCTAACAACAGTCTTTACAGAGAGACTTATTTTCCTTATTTTTTAAGGAATTAAGGGAACAAATAGGCAAAAAACATTGGACTGAGGAATTCGAGTAACTTTTTTTTTGTGCAGGAATGGCTAAGGATTAGTGTAAAAAACCTGAACTTCTTTGCAGTAGCTTAAATTATAGTAGGCCAATAGAAATTGCTGGTTAAACTGAAACAATGACGATTAATTGAACTAGAGGGTAAAGCTGTAATCAACTTCCTAGATGAGTTCCTCAAGCCTTAGTAGTGGGGAAGACCTTTAATATTTTCACTAGTGGCCTTGGCATAGAGAACAAGAAAGCTGTAATTAAATACATTGGTTACACAAAGTTGGATACTTATCAGCACAGGGCAGCAATGGGATACTGCACAATAGAGAGCCAGATGACCTTCTGAACTCCCGTAGTGAAAATGAGTGCGATAAAATACCACTAAGTGTAAAATCAGGAGTTTAAGAACTAATAAGGCTTTCTTTTCTCAGCTACAGGCCAGGGACTCTGGTGTGGCTCAGTCTTGATCAACAATCCTGAATTCTGCTTTCCATAGCAGGGTAACTGAGTCCAAGCTGCTTATTAGGAGCAGTTTTTGCTCCATGCTGTTCTCCTACGCTGTGTGCTGGCATTGTCTGGGAGAAGCTGGTTAGCAAAGGCCTGACTGTGCCAAGAAGCATAAGAATTAGCAAGCAATCCTGGGCCAGCACCTGGCCCTGTGACAGGGTTATGTCTTGCTAGTATAGGCATAGTCTCAAAGAGCAAAATCTATTTGGCCTTGAAAAATGAAAGCAGAGAGAGTATGTGATTGGTCACTATAAAAACATCAGGCAGCAGACACTGAGGTGAGAAAGGATTTATTTAGACTTAATGGCAATATTGGAGCAAGAATAAATAGCAATAATTAGTTTGGAATATATGAGCACTGGAAATTGAAATGCATTCTTTCCATTGTAGCTGTAGGACTTGGAAAAGCATTTTGACAGATTTTGGGCTCATTATTTATAGTTAGATTTAAGAAAGTTTATTATATTATGAAGTTTTTTTAAAAAATAATCTTCTTTGAATCAGCAGGCAATTGGAAGCAATCCATGAGGTTTCTTCCTATCCAGTATACTTAATGAGCTAAAGTTTCCTAAGAAAAGCACAGGAACTGTGTGCTCAGTTCTTTTGCTTTTCTGAGACTGTTGCAAATCTGAAAATTTGGTAAATATGTAGCTTGTTCAACTATACATTCTCAGTATATTAAGCAATTATTCAAATTTCCAAGGTTAAAGACATCCTTTGTGAACCATGTTGTAAACTCTGTTCACTTACAGCAGGTTTATTTCATGCCAAACCCAGTGCACTTTTTAAATAAACCCTCACGGCCCTCTGGAGAACTGTATAGGTTTATGTATTCCATTCTGGAAGCGGTGTAGGTGTATTTGTTGAGAGATAATATTGACCAGTTTGTACTATGTCCAAAGCACACCCAATGTCACCACAGCCATTTTCTCACTGGAAGTCTGTACACCATTCTAGTTCTTTATAAAATCATGAAAGCTCATGAAGGACCTAAGTATGGTCAATATAGCACTGTGTAGGAATTATGCACTGCCTTCATTGGCATGGACTGGACAGTTTTGAGTTGTGCCTGTGCGATAATGAAAAACCCAAAATTATTGCCTTTACAGATCTTGAAGAATGTCAGATGTTTTATTAACATTAACTTCTTTTTATACAGTATATTTTAGGAAGAATGTGCTTTGGCTTATATTAACCCAGCTATATTTGTGTTCTAACAGTTTCTAGTCCTGTTGTGCATGTAGGGGGGTTGAAAAAAAAGTATGAACAAAATTACTAGTATATGTCTTAAGGCTGGTGAAAGAGTGATACAAAAGAGATACACTGCCCATTAGGATAAGGTCACCATTAGAACAATAAAGTGTACCTTTTAAAAATTGTAGTCACAAAGTTTTCTGCTTGAAGTATAGTGTCATGTAAATATATACTGTATCACATGTGTGGACAAGGAGTAATATGCTTATTTCACTCTGACTTGGTTGTTTATGGCCATTATTACTTTTCATACAAGATGTATCCATTCACTAGGAAGTCAAGAGCAAATATAATCCCTCTGCAGTACAAAGAATTTTGTAGTGCAAATACACTTGCCCTTAAAATATATGTAAATGTGTTTCTTATACACAAATTATAAACTTTCACACTTTTCTTGGCTGGTATTGGAATTCTTGTGATATTTAATACAATTTTGGGGGATAGTTATCTGTTTATCATTACATATATAAGACAAACATTATAGCAGTTTTCTCATTCAAACTGCTTATAACATGAAAGTCAGTACCATAGCACAGACTAGTGGCATAGCATAATATTAAAAAAACAGGTAATCTTTATCAGCTTTTATAAAAGTCACAAATTCCGAGATTAACTTTGTTTGTGTAAGGTACACTGACTAAATGTGTTAATGTAACAGAAGGAAATGAAAATGGGACTTGTCTGTACAGTCAGAACAGTAAAATGAAATGGATGACTTTCTGTTTCATTGAAGTTGTTACCAGACTCTGCTGCTTACAATGTATGAACATAAAGATTTATTTGATTCACTCCAAAATAATGATTTTGTGTCTTTAAAATAGATCTTAGCAGCTGCAAAAGATGCGTCTGTATTCTGGACCCAAACTTCTAGAATTATGTCTCTATAGAGAAATCATACAGACATTGCAAAAGCCTCTGTGTTTTCCAAAAATATAAATGTTGGCTATGGATTGCACATGCTATATATAAGTCTTCCACAGTCATATACAGTTTCATTAAAAAGGAATGCTAACCCAGAAATTTTTAAAGGAAACACCTTATAGAAAACAGCACAGATTTTCCCTCACCAGTAGTGGAAATCAGTACTCTTGGCTGTAAGAGAGAACATAGACTTCAGATGGGGAAAGCAAAAGACAATTACTGTTTTTTAGTGCAACCATGAGACAGGTTTTGGTAATTTATAGAATGAAGTAGATAAGATTTTATGTTTTAGCTAACTTCTACAAGTTTTCTAGTCTGATTTGAGGAAGATTGAATTCTAAGAAATAAGTAGGATACTAAAAACTCTTACTTCTGACAGGGACAACTAATAATGTTGTCATATTACTAGGAAATTTTGAGAGATCTTAATGTATTCTGAAAAAAAACCCCCAAATAACCAGAAAAGCAGTTCCATCTCATTTTCCGAGGAGATGATGTTCAAATAAACAAAATGAGGAAAGACTAGCAGAAACAGGGACTAGAGGTGAGGAAGATAACATTGACCCCTACTGACACTGGGTCTATATTCCACAAAGATACACAGATTTGCTACAGTAAATTGTAGTTTCTGTGACTGCACAGAGGAAGGTGATTCATGTTACTGCCAGTGCTGGTTTGGCAGTGTCTATTCTACATTGGCATGTGGGCTCCTTTGGGTGGTGTCCAGTGACAGGATAAGGAGCAACAGCCACAGACTAAGCTGCAAGAAGTTCCACCTAAACATGAAGAAGAAATTATTAGCATTGAGGGTGGCAGAGCACTGGGGCAGGCTGCCTAGGGATGTCATTCCCTCTCTGGACAAATTCTAAACCCACCCGGACACGTTTCTGTGTCCTCTGCTCCAGATGCTTCTGCCTTGGCAGAGGGGTTGGAGTGGATGATCTCCAGAGGTCCCTTCCAAACCTAATGATTCTGGGAACCTAGCATCAGCATAGTGACTAATGAAGAGATGCACTACATGCCTGAAGCAACTTCCTTAGTACATGGTGGCTTCAAACGTTGCACTGCTCTGTGATGTATATGAAGTTTTGTACTGGTGACAAATTAGGAGGAAAAAAAAAAGGACTTGCAGTAATGTGTTTGTAATGATGATTAGTTATCTTGATGACACAAGCAAAGATTTTGTACTCTTCCTTTAGTCTCCTCCTTTCTTTCAGTGCTGTAGTCATTACCTTTTACAATTTTTAAAGAATTGTATCCTACATGAAATATGAGAGCCAACAAACAAACTCATATGAAATTTGCTTAAGATTACTAGCAGCAAATGCAGCAGTTAATATAATGCTAATATGTATTACATGTGAAGCAGGTGAACTCTAATAGATTTGGTGAAATATTGTGGAAGCCTTCCAGTACAATTTTTCACCTCAGCACGCCTGCAATTCGAAGCAATATTCTAAAGGCTGATGAGGATTTAGTTTAATTATTTCTTAGGTTGTTTGATATGCTATCAAACTCAAGCTTATGCATAATCAAATATACAGAGCCTTTTAATCTAATCTTAAATAAAATCAGGTTTCCAGTTTCTTCTCAGGGTTTTGTGTTAGACTATCCATAACTATACTTACAGGAACAGTGAATAGTGTTTTTAAGGTAGCTGTCTTTTCACACATTTTCTATCTGAAAATACTAAAATGAATGGCATACTATATAGTTTTATTAAATTGTATTTTGTTTTCACTTGAAATATCTGCAGATGTAATTTCTTGAGAAATATATTTCCCATTTAGTGAATTTGAAGTGTCAAATATGTTTTGAAGAATTTTATCTAAGGACAAAAAAGAAGTGATTTTTTGGGGCATTATTTATTTCTAATATGTAGATGCAAAATGTCTGATTACTGTAGGTTTTGCAGAATTCGTTTTATGGGCCCATGTAAAAATACGTGCTGGTAATATGTGATGAAAAATTCTGGGCAGTGTTAGAATTGGGAGCATATTATGAATAATCTTGCCAAAAAAAATGAAGAATTCAAAAATGAGTTATAACATAGTAGTTCACTGTATAGAGCTAACCTTTAAGAATAGAAAGCAGGTGGAAGATTTAAGGTAAATCTGTCTAATCCAAATTTGGAATACTTCTTTTCAGTGTTGCATATAAAAAAGAAGTTATTCTTTGAAAAAATGGATATAAGGGGTAATGTGAAAATGTCAGATATGTTTAGTGTGTTCTTTGCAGCAATGAGAGGTTGAACTGAACTTCAGCAATGCCTGTTGTATGCACTAGGTGGTGTTTCAGCCTTTCCTATGGAAAAGCACATCCCGATCCAGTGCCACTAGCACCTGGGATTCTAGTTTTGAATAGTACTTAACATTGGAGAGGATTTTTTTTTCCTGTATTTTCCTTTTCAAATTGGCAGTGTTCTCACGTGGAGGATTGACACCCACAAATTACAACCTTGATTTTTGTGTACAAAATGTGCTCATGACTTTTTAGGAGGGTGGTTAGGAGAGTTGCGAATGGGTGTAGTAGTATGCCTACCCTGGAGTGCAGATTTCTGATGTAAGGGATTGGTCCTTCTTTATTTCTGTTTTAGAAGGGAAAATTCTGTGTTTTCTCCTGGCAGGTTTGTCAAAATGCACGTATTGAGCATGCTCTCCACTCATGTGGTCTCTGCTTCTCTGCAGTGCTGCTGTCACAGTCCCAGTAAACGCTCTGTCCTGGCAGGAGCTTGGCAGGGACAGACCTGCTCTGCATGTGTGAGAGCTGCTGAGCACTGTGTTCCAGGCACCTGGGGGCAGAAGGAGAAACCCTGTCCAGGAACATGCCACCTTCCCGTCTGTGCTCTTAGGACACCATCTTACAAGAGAGTGTCTGTCATTTAATTGAGAGGGCTGCGCTAAAATTTACCAGTAATTTTTAAATCTCAAGAATGCTTCTACATGCTGCCAGTAAGATGGGGAAGGCAATTTTGCCCAGTACTATTTGAGGGCTTGTAATTTTTGTGCTCACTGAAAGCACAAACGTTTCTGTCTGTGTGACAGTTCCCATTCTTCTCACTGTGTGTGATTATTTGAAGCTAAAATTATGTTAGGGTTAACACTGTGAAATCCTGTATGTTGAAGTTATGCTGGAAATAAGGCTTTATCAGAAGTGTGACCTGTAATTATCCTTAAACACTCATAGAAATGCAGGAAAAAAATCTGAAAAATTCATAAATGCATTTTAAATGCCATGTGTTTGATTTTTTTCAATCTGAAGTACCCTAAATAAATCTTTCAGGAATCAGCTTAGGTCAGGAGTACTCTTTCTGATTCTACTTTTCGAGGCGGTGATAGAAAATCATATTAATTCAAAGGGAACTCTTATTCTGAGAATAATACTGGTCATCCTGGAGTCCATTGTCTGGGGACAAAATTATGACTGTCAGCCAAGGAAAAAGTTGCCCAAGTGTTTCGACTGTAATGTTTAGTTTTTATGATATTTTAACATCTACTAAAAGAAGTGAAAATAGAAAATCGGAACTTCTGGGGATTTTATCTCATTGTCATTCAAGCTGTTGTATATTTGTATATTTACATAATTGTTTCACATCTTGTTCTTTCATTGCTCTGACACATACATAGAAAGTTTAGAATTACTTTCAGCTGTGTACAGACCTAGCAGAAATATTAAAGCCTTTTAATTGCTATTGATTAAAGAGGGCAAAAATACTTCTGTCTTGGGTTCTGAAATTTCACTTTGGTGCTTTCTCATGTACTTTCTAACTTAATTAGCAAAGGCAAAGCAGACTTGTTCTTAAATTTGTATTTGAATGATGTCCAGGCCTGAAGCATGCACACCTTTGACATTCAAATGTCCTCTAAGGACGTCTAACGTACCTCAGCGAGCAAGCTGCTACTCGGGGAGACTTTTTTGCCCTCAGTGCTTTGGTGGTTTGTTCTGTCTTGTTGATGTAAGCAGACATGAGTTCTCCTAAATTATATCAGCCCTATAAAAAGATAAGAAGGAACTTTACTAGGATGGGGCATACCACCACCTTTAAACGGGTGAGTGAATCCTCCTTTTCCTGCCCCAGCTAGACTATTTGTGAATGAGGCAGTTGGTGACTTCAGTTTGAGTATGAACCTTGCATCCAAGTAGCCTTCTACATGAAGCTCTCATTGAAAGATTTTTTGTGAGGCTTGACTAGAGAGCATGGCCCAATTTATCTATTAGATAACAGCCTGGAGAATGAAAGCATGATACAGACTGCAACTTCTGAAATCTTTTCTGGAGGACTGAGCTAGATGTATTGTGGAGGTAGAAACTGCATCTTCCATGTGATTCCATGGAGCTGGCTGCATTTAAAAGAGTGATGAACATTGATGTAAGCCTTTGCCTGTCCCATACTCTAAACCATTGAGAAAAAGGCAGCTTGCTGTAAGATTAGAACTGGAGACATGATAACTATATTGACGGCTGAGCTTAGACATTCAAGAAATGTATAGTAAACCTGGTACATTATTGTCTGTGAACTTAGACCAAAACATAAAGAAGGAAGAGAAAGAAAAAGAAAAAGAATCTAAGGCTCAAGAAAAATGAAGATTAAGGGGTGAAGAATGAAACTTGTAGTGAATTAATACTATTTACAATTCAAATTTTAGGGTAACAAAATAATCAGTTTGAATGGTTCAATGGGTTCATGACTGGTGTGTTGTATTTGATTCACTGCATTCTGATTTATTCTCAGATAACATAATAACTGAATGTTATTATGAAATTAACTTACAGATAGTTGGTGTTGTTGATTTCCTGAACTGCCATATGACTAAGGTGATGACATACAAAAGCTTTGCAAAGAAATACATTTTGGAATATTAAAAAAAATCTCATTACTATATGCAGAATCACAGAACTGGGAAGCTGTAATAATTTTAATAATTTAGTAAGAATATAGTGAAAGCTAAATTGTGGGTGTGGAGAGAAACACCACGTTATAACTTGTGTTATTTTAGTTATAAAATGGCTTTAAGTTAAAATTGCTCTGAAATTGAAGTCACTTCTTGAAGTCATCATCTTCATGTAAGCATTAGATATAGACCACCATGGAAGTAAATCAGCAGAACATTTTGGAGAATTATAAAATTGTTTGCAACAGCAGATGACCTTTTCTAAAGTTGCTTACTCTTAGTGGGAGAATTAAAATGGAATAAAAGTTTAATGATTTTTTAATTCATTTTTTCTATCATCCTCAAATTATAGTGTTAAATTTTATAGCTTACATTTATTACTATTGGAACCTCAGTATTAGAACCTTTTTGTTTATATTGCTGTTGTTTCCTTGTATTAAAAATAATGAAAAAAAAGACTAAAAGTATTTTTGTTTATTTTTTTTCCAAAACTAGTTACTCCAAGGTTGTACAGACATATTTTATGATATTTTAACTAAGATATTGTAATTTTAATAGAATTAAAGCTGTAATCTTCCTTTCTTTGGAAGTGGTAACAGTCAGTTGATGTATGTTTGGTGAAAACATTGTGTACAGTGTTTATAAGCTAATGGATTTTACGTTTAAATGTGTCTGAACAGGTAATGTGGGTATGTAACTTGTGCCGAAAACAACAAGAAATCCTCACAAAATCAGGAGCCTGGTTCTATAACAGTGGAACACACGCACCACAGCAGCCTGACCAAGAAGGAATTAGAGCTCTGAGGAACGAGGAAGCACCTCAAGAGAAAAAAGCAAAACTGCAGGAGCATCCGCAGTACCAGGGACCACCAGGTGACATATCCACACAACCTTTGGATAAAAACAGATCTCAAGGGCTCACAAGACAAGACTCAATTAAGAATGGTTCAACAGTAAAGCATCATGTAACAAGTGACACATCAGACAGGTAAGAAAGTATTTAATGACTATCCTGATAAGATGTGATGAATTTATGCCACAAATTTGATTTTATTTTTAAAAACTTTGTCTTATTTTTATTCTGTAGCCTATAAAATACACACTGAGCATTTTGAAGCAGCAATGAGAAGTCTTTTGTTGGTTTCAGATGGTCATAGCTACTAGGTGCTCTTCATTCCTTCTCACTGAAAAAGGGGGGGACATAGCAGTTGCAGTGTGACAAGAGTAAACTTTGTCTTATTTTTATTCTGTAGCCTATAAAATACACACTGAGCATTTTGAAGCAGCAGTGAGAAGTCTTTTGTTGGTTTCAGATGGTCATAGCTACTAGGTGCTCTTCATTCCTTCTCACTGAAAAAGTGGGGGACATAGCAGTTGCAGTGTGACAAAAGTTTGTCCATGTGCTTGTAACTTTGCCAAATTACAGCCATTGTGCTGTGCAGAATTTTACCGCATTTCTTTTATGGTCACTAACTTTATAGCAAATCCAAAATAGGACTCAAAAAGGCAGATTAATGGAAAACAGCATCTGTTCAGACTACTGAATTAAAACATCTGCTTGTACTTGTAGTCTATAGTATTGAGGACAGTGAAATATTTTGTAATGACCTGAGCCTTTTCATGGTTTCTCAGTTTCTTGCTGTCAGTTACTGTCATTAGTATAAATATTTTTTCCTTCCCTGGTTTATGTTAGCATTACTTGCCTGTTTGAAACTGTAACTCTATCAGTGCTAATGTAGTAAGAGTCTGTTTAGCTAGAGACTGAATCAGGAACTTCTATCCCTTTTTCTTGATGTGACTATACCAAAAGGCACCTTTTGAAAGACAACTCTCAACCTCAGTGACTAGGTTTTATGGGAGCACAAAAATAAAAATTGTTTCACTGAATGAATTTAATTTTTTCATAAACAACATTGGTATAGAACTTTAAATATGGGAAGGGAAAGATGAGAGTGCAGTTGCTCAGGTGTTTCCATGGAAATGATATCCTCAAGCACGTGTGAGAGACTTCCAGCTGCCTTGGAATTTGGCAGCCTGAGCAGTATAATCTGGCAGCTTTTTTCTGCTGCCCAGATATGACCTCATTACAGCATTTATTCTGAGAGCTTGAAAGTACTTAGAAGTATATGGTTATCTTTTACATTTAGTATGCTAAAATAGTTTTTCTTTTTCCTCAGCTCTTGTATTCCAGCATATTTTATTTCCTATTTTTGGTCTTAGATGAGAACAAATTGAATGTAATTAATCCAACCTTTTTTGTTTAACTTATTCAGACTATTTTTCAGAGCTGTTTGCTCTGATATTGGCTATTGGGTTCAGTACTTAGTTGTCCTGAGTGCAACTCAGTTGTACATATAATCTCTGAAAAACCCAACCAGCAGCCTAACCCAACACTAGGGAGCAGGAGAGACAAACTGAGTCTTTTGTGCTTCATTTTCCCCCTTAATTTTGGCAGGAAATTGATATAATAGACAAAGCAATAATAAAAAAGATCCCAAACCTTTGTTAGCAGGAACAATATAATTCTGAAAGTGTTTTTATATTATATGCATGCAGAAATATGGAGGGAGAGAGTAATATATAAATAAATATATAATTGAGATATGCAATATGCGTTTACCCTAAGTAAATGATAAACATAAACAGCATAGAGTAATATTTTCCAACAGGAATAATGTAGGCATTGTGCCTGAAATTTGAACTATTTTGCTAATTGTGATCACTTCTACTCGATATTATTCACACTCAGTTTTTTCAGTCATTAGCCTCTTCATATTTTATTTGGATAATTATACTGATGTTCTCTAATTAACATATGCAAGTATGCTTAGAATATGATACATATTATATGCCACTGAAGGTTAGAGGGTCTTCTGAATAATTTTATTCCCTAATGTTCCTCACACAGACCTTGTTTTCTCTAGACCAATGAAAAAATTCCTCCATGATGCCCATTCAAAGTTTTACTGGACAAATGTGCTTTTAAAGGAGAATATCAACAGCTCTGAGAAAGACTACCCCAGAATTCAGTGGTGGGGAGAGACTTTAAAAAAGTTTGGATCTCTATGTTCTGTGGCGCCTTTGCTGTTCTCATCAATAATACTTGGGAAGGCATACAATTTGTGTTGTTTTTGGCTGAGGTAGAGTTAATTTTCTTCACAGATGGCTGGTATGGGCCTGCATTTTGGATTTGTGCTGAACACAGGGCTGATAACAGGGAGATGCCTTTGCTATTGCTGAGCAGGGCTTACACACAGCCAAGGCCTCTCCTGCTTCTCGTACTGCCACCCTGGTGAGGAAGCTGGGGGTGCGTGGGAGGTTGGGAGGAGACTCAACACCTGTCCTGAACAGGGACAGGTGACCCAAACTGACCAAGGGGATATTCCAGACCATATGACATCATGCTCAGTAAATAAAGTGGGGTGAAGTAGGAGGCAGGGGGAACATTTTCTATTCTTAAACTAGGTATCTGCAGAAATGGAGCAACTAACTAGTGTGCTAGACCATTTGTCTACATGAGGGAATTCTTTGAGAAAAACCTGACTTTTCAGAACATCTCAAGTATTTAGAAGTGATTGTTGCTTGCCTTGCACAATCACGATAATGGAAGTAATTAGAATGTGCGAACTGCATTTTCCAGCTTATTTTTTTATCCCATGAACGTTAGTTTTGTCACAAAAATAGTTTAAAATGTTAAAAAAAATAACCACTTGGGAAAAGAAAAGTATTGCTAAGACTTTATACATTTGGGTTACGATTTGAATAGAAAGGTAAAATATATTCTTTTTGTCAAAGGTTTTTTAGCTCTTTTTGTAGCTTCCATGGGTGTTGCAGCAATCGTTGCTTGGAAGTTCTTTAAATCAGGTATCATATATCTTATCTTGGTCATCTGGAGACATGTTGGTCACAGAGTAAAGGGCAACATTCACTCCTTTAATCTCAAGATCATCAATGTCCTTTCTGTCTCGTTCCTTACTGTGTCTTTTCCGGTTGTGCTTTTTTGTTTTTCCATCCTTGAGTAGTACTCACAGTATTTTTTTTTTCATGTTTTCTTTACTAGTATTATTCTTCATTAAAATTTTATTGTTTCAGCCATTAGACTAGTATTCTGTTTCCTTGATGTAAGCAACAGTCCCATTTGCAATTGATAGATCCCAGTCTGTTTAGACAGATAGATAGATACCTGATTATAGATCTCTGACTGATCTGTAATTTGTTGCCTGAAGAAGACTTGGATAATTTTGGATTTTGCACATTCTCCAAGGACATTTCTTATCCATTACAGGAAAAAGTAAAATGTAAAAAAAAAAAGTTCAGAAGTAAATTGTACTTAACAAGAGCAGAGCAGTTATTAATTTTTTTTTTCTAGTTCGTATAATAGAATCATAGCATGACTTAGGCTGCAATCTTAAAATCATCTAGATCCACCCCATCTCCCCCTTGCATTGGACCACTGCTCAAAGCCCCATCCAGCCTGGCCTTGAACATTTCCAGAGATGGGGCCACCCACAGCTTTTCTGGACAACCTGTCCCAGTGCCTCACTAGCCTCATAGTAAATATTTTCTTCCATATATCTAGCCTAAATCTACACTCTTTCAGTTTCAATTCTTTACTACAGTATTTAAAATCTGGAGTGGGGTGCTTTTACTGCTTTTTATGCAGTAAACCTGTGGGTAAGGCAGGGGCAGCAGGCACATGTGTGTGATTCACTAAATGACCATGGAGTATTTGCTATTGTTTGAGGTGAGACTAATGTAATTTGTCCCACATGGAGGTTTTGAGCTAAGCATAGTTGAACTGTAACCATATGTAGTGGTTTTCACAGACTTAACCTTGTGTGCAGGTTGTATGAATGCTGATACCGTATAACACTGGATTCCCTGAAAACTGCTTTCATTTCCCTGAAATGAGTGAGTCCAAGAAATGTGAAATATTATTTTAAGTAATCCATAGACTCAGAAGGTCTATTCTGAGGTCTGCTGAGCACAGATGGTAGATTTATAGCTGCAGTTCTTTGATTTGCAGACTCACGTTAATTCTGGATTAGGCAAAGGAGTCTGATTTTATTTTATTTTCATCAAGATCTTTAATGTAGTCTATTGTTCTCAAGATCTACACTAATAAAACGTGTTTTATTTCTAGCAGGAAAATAATTTGAACAGACATAATATATTTTTTTTCAGTCATTCTGCAGCAGGCAATCAGCTTGTAAAACGGTTGGTTTCTTCATTCCAAAGCAAATGCTTATAATGTCCTACTAAAATGTGTACAACATCCTAAAATTAAAATCTGGGGAACAAGGAACCTAATGCTGATAAGAACCTTTTTTATTTGTCGTTCTCTTTGCCTGAATTGTTAGATCTTTATGCAATGTAGCCATACTTAGCTTTTAAAATAATTATTTTTCTTACTCTCAGTAGGATCCATTGTAAAGCCATTTCAGTAATTTTCCACATATGAACTCAGTGTTTTAAACTGTAAATATTTTGTTACATTCCAGAGGTGTTGCTTCACAAACCTTTATTCTGTACATATACATAGCTTTCTAAAAGTAGTAAACTACTCATGCGTCTTCCCAAAGCAAGGTTATGATGACACAGCTATTAATATATATCTGAAAAGGTGTTATGTAGTTCAGGTAGATGTGAATTTTTCAAGGTTTTAAAAATTATTATTTTTCCTAATCTGTATTTTATGAATCCAAAATGTTCTTCAAAATTCGAAAATGATGACTTTAATTTTACAACATACATTTATCATGCATTATATTAGTAGAAGAAAAACATCCTTAAGGACGTTTTTCATGACATTCAATGAAAAAAATAAAGGGAAAATATTGTGAGAATATTCATTTTCATGTGCCATGAGTCAATTTATTCCTGCTGCATCTATCAGAGGGTGAGCCTTGTCACAAAAAGAGAATTGGTTCTTGGTATAGGAAAAGATCATGATCTGTAAGCTCATGATCTGAAGGAAGACTAATAAATAAAGCTGCCTGAACCCTTTTCAGATTAACTGTAAGGATATGAGATTAAATCATAAAAACCAGAACGAAAACAACGAATTGAGAGAGTGAGCAGCTGCAGAGTTGCACAACAGCGGTATTTATTTTCCAGGCCAGCAGACACAGCAAAGATATATCCTACTTCCCTCTTCCTTGTTTTCTCCTTTTAGAGATACAGATGTATTTGGGGGTTGATTTTCTATCAAGCCTCTTACTTTGGAAAAAAAAGAGGATTTTTAGGGTGGTTTCCACGCACTATATAGGAGGCTTGGAGAATGCATTTTATTCTGAGTAAGACATGCGAACAAGAGGCTACTTGGGTCTGAAGATGCAGGATTTGTATATGTATTCTTTATGAAATGTATACATGTGCTTCCCACATATAAAGGCTTTATTCTGTTGTATTACCAATGGCAGTAGCATTGAAAGTGATTTCCTGTGTCCCTTTCCTTCCATTCTTGGGAGGAATGCCAGTATGAGCTGGCAGCGTAGGATCAGTCTTTTGGGACTGCAGTTGGGGATGTCAGGGTGAGAACAGAGAGGAAAAAAGAGACCAAAACAAGAGAGAAAAGGAGAATAGAGGAAAAAGCATAAGTGAGACGAGAAACATGAAAGAGCAGCATTAATTTAAAAATGAAAATGTGTGTCCATCTGTTCCATGTTTATATCTTTTTAAAATGATTCTTCTCTAATTGCTGGATCATGAACAACTACACAGAGAACAGCACTGGTGGTAGTTTATTGCAATTTAAAATATGACAGTGTAGCATTAAAGTCAGTCAATTATATTTCTTTTGGAAAAACTGAAAACTGCCGTTTCTTGAGATTATCACTATTTTTCTGCTGCAACACTTAGGACACATCACTGTAGTGCAACCTCTTGTTTTGATTGTTTCTATTTCTGAGTGCCAGAATTGATAGATTTCTAGACCAGATGTGTTAAAAGCCCTTTACTTGGACCTGTGGAGACTAAGCATATTTGAAAGCAAAGTATTTTACCTGATTCTCAATTAAAATGGAGGTATTTTAACTTTTTAACCTATTTTTTTACCTGCTGACATATTTAAAGACAGTGAGAAATATTAAAAAAATTGTGTAGGGACAATATTTAAATTGTGCTGGTATTCAAGGGTCAGACTGATAAAGCTGTGTGCAGATTTGTTCATGCTTGGACAACAGTGTCTCTAAACCTTTTAGAATTCTTTATGTAAAGCATAAAAAATATGACTTTTTTCACATTTTTGACCACCACAGTAGCATAACCCCTGCAATTGTTGATAGGTGTAATTATATTCTTTCACTTAATGAATAAATTTGATACTCCAAACAAGAAATTTGCATGTTGAATTTAAAATTGAATCGGTATTCTTTCCATGCATGACTGCAAAGACCTCACAGTGACTTTCCCGTGTGTTAGAACAGGCTGCAAAGGACTTTAGAGGTACTCTATAGTATTTTTAGCATATTAACTAAACATTTAAGTTTTACAGGACTTGAACTGCATCTGAATAAGGTTTTGTATTCATCTTCCTACTCCCACTCCAGCATTTTTTATGACAATAATAGTCCTTAGAGCTGTAAAGTAAAACCAGTGTCAATCTGAAAACTAGTCTCAGTGGTTTTGCTTTTGTTTCTTGTGCTTTCATTTCATTGTACACTTTCTATGATTCTTAAGATAATAGTTTAGAACAAATAAATAATTTTTTGCTTCATAGAACTGCTCTTTTAATTATTTAATTCATCTACACATAGGATTAAGGGTGTGGATCAGCATTTCAGTTGTTCCAGTTTTCAGGTAGAAACCGAAGTTAAGTTCATCTGCAGTCTCAATCTCAAATGACATTAAAAATAATTTAATAACTATGACCAGAGGAATCAGTAGAAATTTATGGGAAAAGAGTCAAAGAAAGTGCAGTATTTAATTATTGAGAAGAAGTATCTTGGGTCCAAAAAAGTCAGAAATCCTTTAGTGCAGAAATTTTAATGAAATAATTAGATACTTATGACGAGGATTAAGCTACACCTGCTTTTGAAGATGAGTAAGGATTTTGATATCATCTGTAATGCAAGGTCTCAGTAAGGAGTTCCTGAATGATATTTACATTGTCTATTATCAGTCCAGACTACCTATAGCGCATACACTTTGTTTCTACCTGTCATTATTAGGTTCAATGGGTTGTAACATATTCATTCTGTTCTAACTTCTGGAGAAGAGATGGAGCTTCTTGTCTCCATTACCTTTGCATAACTGTCTGTTTTCTGAGAAATGAAACTCCTTGTAGAGTTCGTTGTCTCGTAATATTGGTTTTGTGCATCTCCTGCTCACATGAACTGTCAACTTTGACAACATTCAGGACATGCAGCCACACTGTGACTTCAGTGGGGTTCCTCTGAGCTGTGCATTGCTTCCTTTCCTCCCCTTTTATTTTTTCTAACTGGCTATGATTTATTAAAATATACCTTTTATGATTATTTTAAGGTGAGTCTTTATCTACCTGTAGAACCTATATCAAGTGACATCGGGCCTCTGACCAAAAGCAGCTACAATTTTGGATCCTTTTTTTGAGAACGATAATCTGTTTGTAAAAGAGAGAAAGAGAAGAGGAAAATTCTAGAACTACAACAGAACTAACCTACCTTAATAAACAGTCTAAAACTGGCTTGTTCCTTTTTAAATACTAGAGTGTTTCAATTAAGAACATAACAGAAATATTTAATTCCAACTTTAAGTGACAATGTTAACTCAGCTGCAATCATTCCCCACAGTGAGGTAATCTCATGTAGATTTTAGGGAATTTCATTTTCAAAGTTTACAGTAAAGAGCCTTCTTAAAAATAATTCCATTGCAACATGATGTTTTTATTTTGCTTACTGTTACGGATTATTTTTTTTTTTTCTCAATTGACATTTGTTGCATGCTGCTTATTGAAAGCTATCACTTACTATTTGATTTTTCTCAGTCTTACGCTCAGGGAAGTCTGGATATTCAGTGCTGATATTTGGTATCTTTGAAGAGGAATTTGGCCTTCCATTTCAGTGTTACATTTCTGTATAGCACAGCTATGTCTTTACCTGCGCTAAAAAGCTGTTAATAACTTAAATCTGTAAGCACAGGTATCATCTGTATTAGAGTATTGAACATTTTTACTAAGAACTGACTGCAGCTAACATTTATGACACTAAATACAGATTTGGTTTTAACTAAACTGATCCGGTAAAAAAGCAGTATCAGAAAAAAATTGAGGGTAGCAGCATTTTAAAATTATTTTTTAAAATTAATGGGGCCAATACCCTTCTGGGTTGAGCATGTCTTGAGGTGTAGTTTTGTTGACCTTGCATAAACTTGGGTGCTAGAGCTCAGTGTGTGCTCATAATCCTTAGTTGTACTGTTCTCTGTTCTTCGGAGGCTAAGTTCTCTTAAGAAGTATAAATAACAGATTTTTTATTTTTCATATTTTGAAAGAAATTGTTTGTAAGAGTGAATAAGATACATCTGTGGAGTATAGCTGAGGGAAATTTCCAGCATTTGGTAAGGAACTCTGCTAAGTCAAGTTTATTGTTTCTAGCAGCCAAGTAATTCTGGGATCTACAGAAAGCAATTAAATGAATGGCTTTTTGTTTTCATATTTTTTACCATATCTATATAGACTGAAATAAAATAAAAAAACGAGACTGCATAGTTGTTACTGGTGCAAATTATTTGGCTTTTCCTTTGTGATTCTAGAAGTCACAAATGATAAAGAAATCACTTCTGTAGTGCAATTTAGTTGTCACTTATCTTTTTCCTGGTATTGTAGTAACTGCCAATCTATTTTATTAAGTCAGATTTGAGGGAAAATTGTAACAAAAATGAATGTAACAGGGCCAGGGTGACCATATTGTCATAATTTAAAGTCACATTATTAAGCAATATGATTTTCTTTCTACCTTGTCTTTAGGATGATTATTCGGTTTCTTTTTCTGCCCCATCTTCAAGACAAATCCTTTCATCCCTTTGCCTACTCTGGAATGTCCTTATAGAATTATTTATTTAGTAAGTTATTTGATTATCTCATTTCTTTTGTGTATCACGATCTCTTTTTCACTGGTGTGAGAAACAAAACCAAACTCTAGCTAGACATTGAAAGTGCTTTCAGAGATATACCCATGATCATTTTTCAGCTAAAGACAGACACTCTTCTTCTCTAAGCCACTTCTTTTACTTTCCTCTTGATGTAGTTCTTTCCTCACTTCACAACCAATAATTCTGCAATCATTCCTAAGTGGCTTTTCAGTTTTGTGGTGAACTAATTGGATAGTTCTCTCCCAAGCTTTGAGAAATCTTAATGTTGTGCCTTTCAGAAAAAACAGAGCTCTCTACATTCTTTACTAACCAGAAAAAAGACAGCCACAGACATTTTAAGGGTATAGTTGCAGCAAAGTAGTGCAGTGCTATGTCATTTCAAGTTAAGTAGGAAATGTAGGTGACTTGAAGTCAGTGACTCCTAAAGTGGGGTTTTAAAATCCAAGGTAATATCTGTATTTGTTATGCAGTGGGTTGTGTATACGTGCAACTTGTTCTGACTTCCTGCACTATTATGCAGCTCTGTGCCCTGTAATCAGGCCCTGGTGTTTTTAGAAAATGACATCAGCAAGTGCCTGGTTCTGCAGCACTGAGCTTCCTGAAAATGCTATTAGGGGCCTCAGAAAGTGTATCATCTTCATAGAATATCAAGAGGTTAAGTTGCTCCAAACAGAGTTTTCCAAATTTGTGGTCCACTGTTTTGTCAGCTGGTATTATATGCTTGAATTGGCCCCTAGATGTAATGTATCTGCCTAAGCAAGTTTGTTATGCAGCTTGTAATAGGATGAACCATGAACTTCGCTGCAGAAACCCCATGTTCTTTGTAAAAAGAAAATGGCATGGAAAAGTGCTCTTATGGTAAGGTTGTGATAGAAAAAAATGCATTTTAGCTGCAAGAGGTTACATTTGTAATGACTTTGTGAAAATGCTGGACTTTAAATGAGTTTTGATGATCACTTAAAAAAAAAATTAAATACCTAGCAAGACCAAGGAGATTAAAGCAAAAAGCATCTGATTTTCTCTATAATGCCAAATAAATTGGTAAGCTTCAGAAGGACATTGCATTCTAAAGTTCCGAATCAGTGCACATACCCGATTTTTTTTTGAAGAGGTAGATTAATTTTAATTGAATCTTTTTGACTCTGGCATGAGGTGCTGGGCTAACAAAAAATCACCTGCTTCAGTTGCATCTTTATGCTGCAGTTAGAACCGTGAAATATAGTTAAGCTAGAAGAGGAATCACAATTAGTTCAATAATCTCAACCCTTGAATATAAGAAATTTGACAACTTAAAGGTTAGTTCAGTAATTCCACCTCCTCACTAGGATGAGATAATTGCATTTTATTCCTAAAATGGACATGTAGTGATTAATCTTCCTGTACCATTTATTAACAGGGTTTAGAACAAAAAAGTATTCTTGAAAGAAACCAAATTTAACTTGGATATGCATTTCTTATGAAACAATGTATATTTTGGGTGCTTCTCATGTCTCAAGTACATACAATGAAGACTGAAGAATTGAGTTTCATTTACAAAATATACATCAATATTTGAAGCAAGAAATTTGATCTGAATAAAGTAAAATTGAAGTAAAGTATAATTTAGTTTCTACTTTTCTAGATTTTTAATGCAGATATTGTTCCCAAAATTAGAATATCAATTATAAAGACCCTGAGAACCAGAGTAAGAAGGAAAAGAGGAAGATATGTCACTTAAATAATGGAAAAGATAGGAATATTTTGTAGATGGGACTCAAACTCTTGAGTTTTTAATATTAAGTGCAGTACTAATAGTGGCTCAACTTCTCAAAACGGTTGTTTTGAATGGTGATAAACTGCATTGCAGTAATGACTGGTGCACTAACATAGATCTGTATCTTTTTCCCTACCTTACTTCTCTGCTCCTTTTTCAAGTAATTAAGAGCATATATAAGAATGTTTGTGTCCTTTTGGTAGATTTTCCCAAAAGCTGTCAGTTGTTTTTGGCGTTAAACCTGGTGAAGCTAACCAAACCAGGAGAGTTTGCTCAAGACAAGGATTTGAAATTTCACCTTATGTGGCATACAGATATTTCACCTTATGTGGCATACAGATATTTCTTTCTAAAGCACATTTTTTTTCTGTCTGAAAATGAGATTTATTTAGAAATTTATTCTGTGGTATGTCTCTAAGTATCATGAAGCCTTACAGTTACAACAATCAATTATAAAATTAACCCTAACTCCCTTCCCAAGTGGCCAATGATGCCTTTATTCCACTAAAATAAAACCCCTGTATTAAATGGAAATCTTTCCAAAGTAAAATATTTACACAGCCTTAATGCTTATAAAATCCAGGCTCCATGACAGTGTCAAAGGAAATGAATTCCAGAAGTGTGTGATCATCAGGAAAATGTTCCTCTGGTATTCCAATCAGCTGAATATAGGAGCAACCCAGGAGACCATAAATCTCATAATAACATGAAAGGAAGATAAATTAATCTGTTTGAACTCATCCCCAAGATATGGAAGGCTCAAATTTTTAACCAGTGGACTGAATAGCAAAAATTAATAAACAATCCAGTGCATAGATGTGTTGTCAGCTTCTGTTAAGCCAAATGAAAAGACTGATTTTAATCTTACTGTCATTTGGACAATGATCTATCTTTTAGTTTGCACATATATTACTCTTTGTTTCCATCACAGATCACCCAGATGCATTGACACCCAACACAAGTTTGGACCTTTAAGGACCAAATCAGTCATCTGAAAAAAAGTAATTTCTAAAATTAATTAAACTCCCAAATTCATTGTGAATGAGAGCCAATTTCTGCAATGTATAACTACCAAGATCAATGTAATTGTTATTTTCTTTACATAACAAAGTACTTTACCAAAAAGTACTTGTGTAAAGAATGTCATAACTGAAGAAAACATTATCTCTTTATCTGAGTGTATAACTGGAATAATTTCTGTGTTGGGGGAATTTATGTAGTTGGTAATCATTGTCGGACTGTCCTAGGATTTATTTTTTGCTGACTGTTTGCTTAAATTTTTATAACTTGAAGGGATATAAGTACAAACTGCCTGTGAGCACTGAAGAAATCAACTTGCTCCTTGACTACCTCATCCTGAAATGGAGAGAAAAGACAGGTATCTGCAAACTGTTAGCGAGTGTATTTTCGGGTTCTTAATATTTTACATTATTAATCATGCATAATACTTCTTTAGTAGTATTTTATATCACCTTTTGTATTTTTGAAAGGTGAAAACTGATCACTTTTTATGAAAGTGAAGAACAGAAATCTTTTTTGTAGCAGATGAAGTTTTCAGTGCACTGTTTCAAAAATCAATCAAATCTCTGTTCTAGGCCAGCAGTTCTCAGCTAGTGAGACACATCTTATTGGTGAACCATCCAAAACTGCAAATGAGGCATAAAGCAGGATTCATGTACTATAATGAGGTGCAAGGAAATATCAATTGATTGTAAGTCAGCTGAAGGTAAAATTGGTTGAAATATACTGTTCTAAAACCACATGTTCTACAAGGTGCAGCATCTCCTGAATGTTGAGCCTTTTGTATCCCTGTGTATTAGACACACTTCTCTACTTCTTCAACCCATGCATAGAAAATTGAATGTTCTTGTCGGAGAAAGGAGCTACTCCTTTAGCCAGAGGAAAGAAGTCTCACTTAGATATTTTCTAACTCTTGATTCTTCCACCTTAATAGTACTCCTTTAATACTTTTAGGGATATTATTTATATATTATATACTACATATATGGACATCGACAAATGTATATATTCATACTAAAAAGGTTTGGATGCCTAGCCATTTCAGTAAACTATTGGAACTCTAGGAAACCAGAGAATTATGGGACCATCATTTGGCCCAGATTTTTCAGAAATTTATATTGTGGAGATGTATTTCTCCTGTATGAAGGTGACCTGCCCTGCAGAAATGAAAAAAAATAAATTGTAGCATTTATGAATTATTTTTGTACAAAATAGAATCATGCTCTTGCAGGTTGAAGAATTGATTTGTACATTTATTAGATAAATAGATTGGTTTTCTTGTTTGCCAAATGTAATTTCTTCCTTAGTAGATCTTTATATAAATCATGTCTTAGGTCAGGATAGTGGTTTAAAAACCCCATATCCATGTATTTGAAGGCTTCATTTTTATATGTGATGTCTGCCATCAATAGGAGTTTTTCTCGAAACTGTGAAGATCCCTAAAATAACTGTTTTACATGTGGGGAAAAAGCATGAGTTGTAAAAAGGGGGAGAATGCACACACCTGGATTTTTTTCAGATATGGTGTCAGCTAAGGCAGGAACTGGAAAGCGTTCTCAGCTCTAGCAATAGAAACAAAACTACAGATTTATATTTCTTGCTCCTAAACAAAATAATTAGAAAAGCATAAGAACTTCATTAAATCTGTTTTTGGGTGCTCATGCAATTTTGGGTCACGTGATCTTTTCCATCTACATTTTCTTCTTTCTTTCTGTTAAACAGGAAGAAAAAGATGGCTAGCTTTCCGAACTGCACTCCTTAGTCATCTAGATTTAGGTGGGATCTGGGAATCTGGATGTCTTTTTTTATTAAGGTCAAACAATCTAAATTCAACCTCTGAATTTGCCTAAAATCAGTAACATCTTCATTTTTAAGCATAGACTTTCCTAAGCAAGGAATACTTAGAAACACCCAGAACTGGCAAGTGAGGTAGAACAAGGCATTGGAATTTTATTGCAGATCAAGCTAGTTGTATATATTGTGTAATATTCAGAAGGAAAAAGATAAGAGAAATAATTAAAATGATACATTTAAAATGTAATTTTTTTGCAACTACTTTATGCCTTGTCATATTTAAATAAAATTTCCGCTGTTGTATTAAAGAGAATTCCACTGAGAGGTTTGAGCAGCCATGATCTATACTGAGCTAAGGAAATTAAACAATAAGTCAAAGTTATTAATGTTAAAGATATCTTAAACAAAATTATACTGGCAGGTATACCCAGTTGTGAAGAATACTTATTCATTTCGAGAATTAGTACTGTTGTGGTACAATCTATCCTAATATATAAGAAAAAGGTTTCAAATTATAATTTTCCTATTTCCTTTGTCTAAATTGTTTAGGTTTTTTTCCCCCGTCTTACTCAGCCTCAAATGCGTAATTTGTGTGTGGTCAGTGCCAGTTTTTGTATGTGTCCATACCAGCCCTAACAGTAGGATTTCCCAAGTGAACATATGGCACATTTCCTAGGATCTGTGTAAGGAACAAAGTTATACCTACCATTGTGTTATCTGACTTTTAAAAAATGTAGAATTATTTTGTCAGTAAAAGTATTTATTGTAAGTCATCTGACATTTAACTTTCACAAGTCTTTATTTTTTCATTTCATAGATTTAGAATTTCATTAAAAAGAAACTGATAAAAAAAAAATCTCAGCTTCCAAGTATTTTATTTGTATAATATATTCTTTCCTAAATGGTAAGTTTACAGGCAAAATATCATGTTTGACTTGCTTGCCACTTTTTAGAACGTTTTAAAGCCATCCTGATCAGTGGATCATGACTGTTTCTTTCATTTACTCAGACCATGATGAGATGCAGGGAAATGAGTTACTTTGTGTCCTCACAGAACTCAGCACATCTAATTAAGGACAGTTGACGCTTTTCTACTTAGGAAGTCTGAAGTTGATCTGGAATTTCCTGTCAAGACTTGGCTTTTTGGGCTGATGTACTTCGTACTCCTTGACATCCTTGGGAATCTATAGATGTCAAGGTTAGTTTTGTCTTCTGTTAAAAAGTAGACTGTTGCTTACCCTTTTTCCCTATGTGTTGAAGAAATAGGTACTGAGAATTTTCGGAGATGGGAATATCCAGATACCTGTGAAGGTGCTAAAGGTAAACTGACAGCTTATTTTATCCTCAATGTAAGTAGGTTAATGAGAGCATCCTCTTTGCCATTTTGAGTATTGCCATGCTTGCTGGGCGAGTTTGTGACTGAGGAACAGTGCACAGACTGCTTCCACTGGCACTAGAGCAGTTCCAATATTTGGAAACGTGCTAGAGGCATAGAGTTGAACTGCGCTTTTGGGCCTTAATCCAAAGACTGTTGGCATGCAGTGTTATCCCTGATTTCATTGGAATTAGGCTACTTAAACACTTGATGCTACAAGGAATGTATTTCAACAGACTTTGGAACAGCAGAGTCCTGGTATCCTACACAAGTAAGACAAGAGCTTGGAGTCCACACCTCTTGTGTGGACCACTGACATTACTCTTACCTGCAACCTTAATCACATTACTTTAGCTTCATATCCTAAAGTATTTAATTGTATTATAAAAGTATTTAATTTAATTTAACTTACAAGATTTGTGATAATTAACTGTGTTTTGAAGCTTATTCTAAGGATAAATTATTATTATTTCATTGTTTGGTATTACTGCTGGTGGAACAGGAGATAAACTTTTGTGAGTCCTTTGGGCATGGAATGCCACTAACAGCAAGTCTGATGGGAAATGAAGAAGAGGGAGTTAAATACACCTGGGAGGCAGTTTCATGAGCTCCAGAATCAGTAGAGCCTATAATGGTATCTCATGATTTTCAATCCCAGTTCTTCTGTGATGTGGTGGAGGATCACAATAACTTAGGCATCTTTTCCTATCACCTTTGATAATTTTGTCAAAGCTCAGATGGCAGTGTTGTGGCTATTTGCTGACCCTACTCTGACTCTCTTTCAGCTGAGAAAGTCAATGAGTAGTGGCTCTTAGTTCTACCCACTCTTCCTCTGTGCACACTGACTTGGACCTTTCTCCCTATGCCCTGTAAAACTACCCAGTCTCCTCAAGCATATTAGTAATGATGATAGATGGTAATATGGAGGAAAAAAGCAACAAAAAGACTGTCCAGATTTCTAAGTCTCATCTTTTGTCCTAAACAGTGTAACTTATACTAAAGGGAGAGTATAGATTAATTTAAATGGCTACATGGGAGAAATAAGAAGGACACTGAGAAGAATTAAATAAATGGAATGGAAAAAAAGAAACAAAGAAATGTGAAGATATTGAGAATAAAACACAAGAAAAAAACCACAATATTTTATGGTGTAAGATGAAGATGAATTTAATTTCTTCTACATTACTAGAGTTTGGTAGTGGATATTTTCTGTAACGGGGTTTAGTCTCTTAGCTGGAATTTCAGTATCTTCCATTGTAGATCTGTGACCTGACTACCAAGGATTAAAATCAGTATCACTTTTCCATTCTTGATTAATGTTTAACTCAGTGAATTAAATAGTTCTTTCAATATTTAATTATTTTACGGGAGAGAGAGAAGTGTCAACAGCAAAGACAAATTCCCTTAGGAATAACCAGGGGGATATTGGTAAGAACTTCGTGGGCATATTTTAGGAAGCCAGGAGAGAAACCTAGGACTCAGTTTTCCATGCTTCCTAACACTCTTCTACTGCCCAACTACCTGGAATAAGAAGAATGATGCATTTTGAATGACTGCTCAGGCATCAGCAGAACAAGAAGATTCATTTTTACAGTTCTTGGACAGAGACTGATGCTTCCTTGTAGCCTGGATTTAGGTACTTTTATGCTTTTGGGTTTGAGGCTTTATCAGTATCCCTTTCCTAATTATTTCCTATAGTAGGTATTCAGAATACTGGCTTATATGACTCCTGTTATATGTTTAAATATGCAGTTGTAGATTTTGCATTAGTAGCTAAACTTCTCATGTAAAACTGAACCTTTGGACACTGATGTGATGAAATACAAATGGATGTGTGCTTTATCCCAAAAGAAAGTCTGCTTGCATTTCACTTGCAGTAGTGAAGTGAAACGCCCAACCTTGAATGGAATTTCCAACAGTCCTTAAAATCATATTCTACTTTGGAGCATCAGTTTACTAACCCAAAAGGAGTAATCTTACAAACAGTAATAATACAACATATCTAATGTCCAGGGCCACCGTTGTTAACTTACCTGTTTGAAAAGAATTTGTTCAGAAGCTTTTTCTTTTCATAATGAATATCAGTCAATAATTTTTAATCATGAGTATTTAAATGCTTTGATAAGGGCATATTGGAGAGCGATGGTGGTGTAATACAGGTATTTATGTGCTATTAATTACAAAATTTTATGTAGTATCTAGATGGAAAAACAGTAGACATTGGACTTTCTGGGGATTTAAAATATCCCACTTCTATCCCCAAACTTCAAGTGACTCAGCTCTACAATTTTCTTCGGTGTTTCCATCAAACTATACTTACATACTATCCGGTAGATTAAAATGGAATTGAATCCAAAATTGTTCTTGATAGTATCTTTTATCACACAAAAATCTTCGTGTCATAAGCTATAATGTATACTTTAATAAGTTTGTATGACTCTACCTTGTTTAAACTACAATGTCCTGTGAAATCTTTTTTATATGCCTATAATAAGAAGTGATGCATGTAAGTAATGTTTGAATTAACATATTTACACACATTGTCAACTTCTTTGTGCAATAGATCTACGTTTCTGAAATCTAGACTCAGTTCAAGGAAGTTTAATTTTACGTTTGAAATAGAAATATTTTATATAAATTTGAAAATGCTCATATTTGGTAGCTTCTTAGACAACTTTTCTTCTTAAAAACTTGTATCTGGTGGACTTTTTTTAAGATCCAGTTTTGCTACAGAGAGAGGTATCTGTATGAACCTTTGTGTAGCTTGGCTTAGTGGATCCAATGATGCTTTCAGGCTTGTCTTTTCATTTTGAAATAGGCTGTCAGCCATGTTAAGACTATCTAGTACCCTTTTTGCTCTTTCTCTGCAATATCTTTGAAGTACTTGGTCTTCATTTCCATGAAATTCTCAATTAAATTGTTGTGGAAGTGAAATGAATTCTTATTAAACTATAAATAGCAAGAGCATGTACATATATATTTTTGCAAGCATAAATACACCAAATACCATAATAAAGATCACTGTCAAAATTATTTTAATGAGGCCCTCAAAGGATAGGAAATGCTGGAAACAGAAGTTCTTGAGCAGTGCTTGGCTTACCTGGTGCTTATTAAGTACACCATTAGGAGTGTTCAAAAAAAAATGTTCCTGTGCATATAGGACATATTTTCTTCTAGTATGGGTATTGGAGAGTATAGAGTCAGAGCCCTGAAGAACTTAGAAGGAGATCTCATGTTAAATATCAAATAGGTAGAAAACTAATCCTTGTCTTTTCCAATATTCTTATGAAGCTTTTAAATTGGGAATGCTAAAGGTATAATTTCCTGAACATTAGAAATTACTCTAAATCACTACCAGTCGCAACAGGAATTTTTTCATATTAAAAAGAATGACACATCTGAAGGCCTGTAACAGCATTGAAATAGCACCTGTACTATTTTGTTCTCAAACAATATCAAAGTACAGAAAAGATATTTTATGTGTGGTTCTACTGACTTCTTTTGATTGTCAGTGTCATTCTGGTTCTCAAAGGATGGGTACTTAAGTGGGCAGAGCCTACACTGCTCAGGCTCCTTCCTTCTATTCCCTTCAGCCTCTTCTTGTTAGGTCTCCTTACTTCCTTGATTCTTCTCAGATTAAGGATGAAATTTTGGAAAAGGTACCTAACAAGAGATGTTGGTCGGAAGTCCACATTACAGGGTCAATATACTACTCTAGGCCACATAATAAATACAGGAAACAATTGTTTATTGACTAATGGGTCTCTTGGAGTTCATTAGAAGGGTCAGGAAAGAAAGGCAATTCTGTTTTATTCTGTTCCATCCAGTTTTTGAAATAAAAAATAGTATTTTAAATTTCATCAATTTTGATGAAAATTTCAGATGTCTGAAAAAATACGTGTTTGCACAAACCCCATTTCATTATAGCTGAATTTTCTGCTAGCAGCAACTATGAAACATTTGCCCTTAAAAATGATGCTTTTACTTCCTTATGAAACATTTTACATGCATGAGTATCTGCAGGGTACTCTATTCCTTACTCTAAAATAAAATTAAAATTTAAAAGTTTTAAATATGTCTTTTGTCAGTAGTTTTAGGACAATCAGAAAAAAAAAAGACAGGGAAGAAAAAAGCGTGCATGCTCTAAATTCCGTTTTAAATATCTGAGAATGAAGGCATAGAAAGGTGAATGTCAAATGCTCAGAACTTTGTTGCAACTGCAGGAGCATTTTGACTGGGATGTCTGTTCATAAGACACACAAGAAAAGGGTATTTTACCTCAAATATATGATAAAATATGGTCTTGTACTACTACTCCATGGCCATCATTGCCTCTAAACTGTTTAGTGGTGAATATTATACTGATTGAAATGACTTGAACTTTTCTGACAAAACAACTCTGTTTCTTGGAGTGGGTAAGAAAATTTGGGATTTTTTGATGGGGTGAATGTAAAGGCAAATTTTCTTGCATTCAAAACATGAATTCTCTGTAATATAGGTAAGGTGGTTGCCAAATATTACTTTTTCATTTTATTATAGCAAGATAATCACAAATATCCATCAGTTCCTAACTCAGGGTCTCAAAAGTTACCAGCTTTGACAGACATAGAGCCTCTTACTTTTATCACAAATTGAAATACATTGCTCAAATACAAATGCTTTCATAATTCACAATATGCTATGGACAGAAAAACAGGTATTGAAAACTATTTTGGGTAGTACTTTGTAGGGTTTCACATGAGTTTTGCAAACAGATTTATTAGCAGATATTTTCATGATTTTTAAAAAATATTTAACATGGGTGGTAATGGGGAGTCACATATGTATCTTTTTTACCGGGGGCCAGGAGATGAATTTGTTCCTGTTTCTATTTTCTTTTAAATCTGTGTTGTAGCTGCCATCCTTCTGGCCAAAGAAGCCTGGATGGCTTATTCCTTCTGAACACATCAACACACTTGAATTAGCTGGAAAGATGCTTATTCCCACATCATCTGAGATTCAAATTGCTTTCAGTGGAAAAGCTTTAATAATGGACCTCATTTTATGTTGGTTTATTTGGAGATTCTGTAATTAGTGCTAAGATGTTAAAAGCTGTGGATACAAAATGAGATATTATAAAGAAAATACTTTTAATTGTTATTTCATAATCTGACAGTGGTAAAATATTTTCTGTACTGTTATATAATGTCATCCTCTGGCACAAGCATAGAAAGAGAAGAAAAGAAAACATGGGTTTTCGTCAGGGATACTTATTTTCTGTACATTTCATGGTGTTCACTATGTTGCAGATTCTCACTCTGTTCTGTTAGACCACTGATTCTGCTTCTTGCTCTTACATATCCAACACTTACATGTACCAGTACACAGGCTCCTGAAATAGTGGGTTTTCCTGGAAGTAGATGGGTTTGGAGCACCCTAACAAGTGATTGATTTTTCTCGGTTCTATCATGGCTGATTCAATGCAATAAACTTTCAAAAGGTACTGAAGAGGTTTCATTTTGAAATGCAATGCTTATATATAATGCAGTCATTTCTTTTAGTAATTGTTCAAGTTTGCATGATAAATCATTGCATTGATGCTGTATATACAGTCCCTGACAGAGTGGATATAGATAGAATGTATACTATTTTTGCTTCAGTCATTAATTGATACTACATTTAAATGTTTGCACTAAAAACCTGTTATCTCAGATACAGTATAGCTTTTCAGATATGAGACAAAAGATCTATTGTTACAGTCTCAGTGCTACATGTTGTTTATTATGTGCAGAAATTGTTTTAGAGTGGTCTTTCTGTCCTTTAGAATTGCCTTTAGATTAAAAAAAATTAGGAATTCTACATACATGGTCACGGATATTAGTCATTTTTACAGGGGAGGGAAGGAGGAGGGGAAGATGCAGAAATCCTCCTCCTCTTAGACAGTAGTAACAGTGTGAGGATGCCTTGTCCTCCTTTTTTTTACTTCTGAGATTTTATTGCTGGCAGCCAGATGTGCTGAAACTCCTGACGACAGCATCTATTCACTGCGTGTTTTTAATAGGCTTAGAGAAATATGAGTAGAGTACATGAAAGCAGCTCAGCTTCACACTTCAGCTGGGAATGCCCAAAAAGCTTACTGCTGTTTAGAATTCTTGCTACAGTCAGGAGAAAGCTGCTCGGGTACTAAATCTTCTACGACTGAATTAGAAGAATAATGACTGTACAATTAACTATCAGCCCTTGCTCATTTAGGTACAGTTTTTACAGAGATCAGGAGAAATATGGAACTTGATTGGCATATTTATATTTGATGGTGTGTAGAAAATAGATGACTTTTAAGACAGGTGGTGAAGAAAAATAGAAGGGAAAGAAAGGGAGAAAATGCAATTTGAAACACTGCGCCAGGTCTGCAATTCTGTTTTATCTCATTTTCATGGGGTTTTCTCATCCCCTCCAAATATTTTACAAAATGATCTTTTTGGACAGACGTTGAACAACACTAGGTAAGTAGAAATTAAATGTTTTTGCTTTATGATTTCTATTTTTATGTGATGGCAATCTATCTGCATGCTTTTCAGTGGGGTACTTTTATAACTGCACTCCTAGATACTAATATTTTTATGGTAGCAGTGAGTCTGTTAGTGTTTTTATGTTTTATGTAAAGATTTACATGAGAACTCAGTCTGTAGAAATAAAGCCAGCAAAGATAGAATAAAATATTTAAGATGGTTATGTATCTTTCAAGTACATTAGCTGCCATTAGAAGCTAGCATTATTAGCTGTAATCCTTAAAGCATATTAAATATTCATAAACAAATTTGTCAGAGAAAATGATTTCTATGTGGATATGGCAGTGAAAAGATTAAATGCTCAGAGATGTGTCTGTTTAACCATACATAATTTATTGGAAGATGCAAATTAGTAGTCCTGCATACCTTTTGCAAAATAGAAAGCAGTTCCTTATTTTTAGAAGATTTAGTTCCTTTGTGTGTGATGCTTCTCAATAATGTTTTTAATTGGCCAAATTATAGCTGATTAGTGGATGCTTTGCAGCAGGTCAGTCAGCTCTGTAGGGTATCCTTTAGTGAATAGCTGTTGTTTTGTGGGAATTAGAAATGATAGGCTGAAGTCGTTGTTTATTGGTGTGAGACAGTTTTTGAATTGGTTTCTTAGGATTTTTGGAAGGGTGAAATGCATTAATAATGCCACATTTCTGTGTCATTATTCAGTAAACATTTTATAGTACTGATGTTTAGAACTTTTTCATACTGCTATTAAATATTAAACATAAAATATTAATATTTTATCTAAGAGAGTGGGGGTGCAGGTCAGAAAGAAAAAGAATCCTGTAGTTTTTTTATAAAGATAGTGCACTGATGGAAACATTCTGGAAAAAGGGTGGAAGTAATAGGCAGAGACTATACCCAGCATTGTAATCTTCTTCTCTGTCTCTATGGGAGAAATCTCTTTTAAATGGGATATTATTTCTTAGATACAGGGATATTTGTGCTTTATAATTCAGAAAATTGTTATAATTTTATTTCCCAGAATTTTGTTGTAAGGATTCTCTCCCTTACTGCTGATATTTCCTTTTAAAATATTTTAATATTTACTTTATGTTACTGTTCTCAAGTTTTTTATCTTGGTTATGAATTTCTAATTAGGTATGTAAAATTATGTAGATAGTTTTAGCAATCCTAATGACTGCTATGAATTAAGGTATTTTTAGAAATATATGAAATCTGTATTCAATGAGATTTTTCTCCAATTCCTTTGGTATACTGTGAAATATTTGAAGCTCTACAAAATGGAGTAATAATTTACGTAGTATCAGCTGTGATTGTAAAACTGTGCATATTTCCAAGTGCATAGTTTCAGGCCTGCAGCAACCAACAAAGCCCTTAGCAACTGTTCTAATCAGCTACCATCCCAGTCCTGATTCCCTGGATCTGCTTTTGCAGATCAGAGTACATGCTTTTTGTAGATCAAGGTGCCTGCTTTTTGCTATTTTTTTTTTTACATGTACATGTTCATGGTGCTTTTCAGTGTTTATTTTGCTTGTGAGACTTGAGCAAAAGCTCCATATAATATCAAATCAAAAGACAGAGTTATTTTATTCATTTGCTGTGCCTTAGATTAGGAGTATATTTATCCTAGAAGACAGACAAACAAGAAAGGATTCTTAGGAAACTGAGCCTCTTACCTAGTATGGTCTGTTTTACTTAGGATGAGAATATTTCTGTATTTATAAGGAGCAATTTCATGCTTTTCCAGGTATCAATGCTTTTGCCCTCAAGAAAACATTGTGCAATTTTTAAACAATATGCAGCAGTAATTGTGAGAGACTAATTCATGCTTTTTCTATCTTCTGATACTAAAGTTAGGTGAAAGTATTTTAAGGTTATTGAGTAAAAAGATTCTCTCTTCCAAATAACTATTCATAAAATAAAAGGTCTTTGAATAAGTAATCTATTAGTCACAAAAAATCCTTCTGGCATTTATTTCAGAAGGTAGTCCTTTGATTGTCTGACTGATTTAAAAAAAAAATCTGTTCTTTTTTTTTTTAATTACATGAATGTAGTATATCATTTAGGTAGATTTTTCACTTGAAGTTTTGCACGGTAAATGTAAGGCGCTTGCTAAAAACTGATTGTTCATGGATTAAGAGTTTATGCTTCAGAACTGTAGTGTACCTCCAGCATGTACGAGTCTGCTTTGATGAGGTATAATGTTGTCTATCTCTTTAGTCTTCAAAGTTATATGTTTTGTCCTTTGATGATCCTTTCTCTTTTGAATATTTTTTTTCTGTTTTCACATCTAAGAAGTACAAGTCAGAGTCCAGAAAGATAACGGCTGACGTTACACCCAGAGTGATTAACTGCTACTGCCACAAAGTAATACTGTGAAGAAAACAGGTTAATGCATACAAATTGTACAGTAATGAAGTCTAAAAAAAGTCATAGGAAAGAAGATAGTATACAGATAATTTTAATTGAATATACATTCCTCCTAAGTTTCATATAATCTATACTTGAGGTTCTTGTACTTCAGTTCTTCAGAAAGTTTAGATATGCTGAGATTTTGTTGATGGAAAGATAGGCATCTTGGGCTTTGCATTCTGATGCTGAACATTGACAGGAACCTACATTAAAATGTTTTTTATCATTTCCCATAAAAACTTTACATGAGTTGAGTTTTTATTTGCATAGTTTTGCCTTTTTAGCTGATGGACCCAAATGATATTAAACTCCTTGTGAGTTAGATAAGTTTTAGCACTTAAATGGGTTTAGGTATGCCCTCCCAGCAGCTTCTAATGGAGGAATATTGCTGCTGAGTTCTCGTTTGCCAGCTACAGGGCAGCACTTTCCTGTGAGATGCTACTGTGAGTGCAGAAGAGAGAGCTGGTTTGCTGGGCCTTCCTCCTGTTCCTACACAGCTCTGTCTGACATTACCAACTCCAGCCAGATGAAGCAGTAAAGCTATCATTTTACCTCAAAGTTGTGTTTCACTTGTATTGGGGCTTGTGGTGCTATTTCCTGGGTAGTAAGTTATTTTTTATTGAAAATTTATTAGAATTACTTCATGTTGAGAAACCATAAGAATTGTTTTGCACATTGAGCATTTGGCAAATAGCTAGTATATGGAATAAATCCTTCATGTGTCCAGAAAAGAAATCAAGAAACCTTTTATGAAAACTCACTATGTGCTTGCATTACATGCAAATTTTACAGCAGCATCTAAAGGAGGTTTGCTTTTTTTGCAATCTAAAATTTGTCAGATTACTTTCAGTGACATACTATTTATTCAAATGACAAAAGACAATGAAATTTTTTAAATGTATTTTAAACTTTTAGTAATTAAGTAAGCTGGATGTTCAGATTGCCATTCTTCATTTATTGTTTAGTGTACACATACTGTGCTGTTGGATGCTCTATTTGTAGCAACATGCTTTGAGAAGTCACAATTGCTTGGGGCAGTATTCAGAATAACACATTACTGCATAATGGCAAGCATCTTTTGTGACTAAAATGGATACAAAGTGTACAGAGGACTACCAGTCCAACTTTGCTATTGCAGTTTATATTAGAAGCTTTTCTCAGAAAATGGAAAGCAGTCAATTTACCTAAACTTGGTTTCTCACATGACATATTGTTAGGATTTTTTTACAGTTCTGTGAATGTGAGTTTACTGTCTAGCTTGGCCACACAGGGGCATAATATAACTGATATATTGAGCCTAAAACCAGTACAAAGATTGCTCACCAAATTCTGTGTACAGTGGAGACTTAGGAATTGTCTCATTTTGAAATTGGACGCACCTAGTTTTAAAAAAAAGAAATTGTATTTTCTTTCATTAAGTTAAAATTCAGTGTTTTAGAAGACTCCTAAGGGTCTTCACTTTGTAAATCTCTTGGTACCATCTCTTACATAAATACACTGATTTTTAAAAGATTACTAAAATGCCAAAATAAATCAGCTACTTGACAGAACTATACATTTACACTGGAAGTATCATTTTAGCAGAAACATATGATTTCTTTATTTAATTTACTGTTTTGTTTCCTCAAAATACCTAGTAGCTATTTACCAAAACTTCATTTTATAATGAAGCCATCAAATGATGACCAGAATTACTGTCACAGACGATTGTTATTTTTATGGCGTTAATAATCACTACTTTGATATTGCAGGAAAAAATCATTTTCTCTTTCTTGTTGGGAAAAAAAAATTGTCAGAATATTTCTGTAGAATAGATTTGAGTCTTTTTTCCCCCTGACTATATTGGTACAATATAGCAAGAGGTATGCTAATATTCTAAGGGAATGTTGCATTTACAAATATTACTAGTCTAAGAGGAAAGAAAACCACTGTAATGGTGTTAGAACTGACAGTATATTGTCCATATTTGGTGATGCAACTCTGCTTAATACTGTGATTGACACTGCCTCTTGTCCCTTTTCAAAACTAGCAGGTCTGTAGCTACCTTTAAAATATTAGTTTGTTGGGATTTTCACATCTGCTCCTTTTTACCTCCATATTAGATTAATAGAATCCTGTTTTAAGTATATTCCTGAAATTTGTAGCTGATGTGCTTTCTCAACTAAAAAATACACAATGTTGGTAAATACTTGTATTTGTATTCCTATCATGTAGTTTTTCCTTAATGTATTAAAGACATAGCAAAGCTATTTCCTCCCCTTGTTCTTATCTGCTTGTGTCTTGCCTTAGACACAATCCGAATTCCAAAACTAAGCGAATTCCAGTCCTAGATCTCTGTATTACTCTAGGAAGGTTGTCCATGTCAAATAATCCTCTATCATATTTTCTTCTTAAAATTAGAGAAACAAGCCATATTCACGTTAATATTCACCTGTGTGCATATATATCTATATATATGTGAACTTCTCTAAGCACAAAGACCAACAGCAAGTTGGATGTAAAAGGCAGAAAGAAACTCATGTAGCTGTGTGTTTGGTCTTTTCTGCACCTTTGTCAAACCTTCCTCACAGAGCACTCTTATGTCCTCTTTGAACTGCAAATAAGTGTATCTAACTCCCTCTATCCTTTGGCTCTTGATTAGCTTTTTTGGGACAAAATGGGACAAGTAACATGATTTTTCTCATTTTCTCATGTTTCTATTCTCTTTGGAGGAAGCAACTAAACATACTAAATTGCCCCAAAGCTATTTCTTTCTCAGAGGAAGTTCTGTATTAAATCCCGTCTTGGCGGCTATTGGATTTTTGTTTTGCTTTTAAGTCCCTATTTCTAGGAAAAATTATCCCTGTAACATTCTGTTACAGATATTTTCAGAGAGAAAAAAGTAAGACATTTCCTCACAGAACCATTTCTTTTCCCATCTCTTCCAGCTCTGGAGAGAGATACCTTCTGTTACTTTCACCTCAGTTGCTACAGATTTAATAAGGTGACATATGCTTCCTCCATGAATCTCACAGAGCTGTGGATATTTGCAGCCATAACAGGTTTCTCTCTATTCTCATTGTGCATCAACTGCTGTTATCTGATGAAGGCAATAAAATCCTAGCTGGCACATGGTCCTAACCTCCCACCAGGAAGAAAAGAGAGGATGGATCAGAGGTGGATAATTTGTCTCAATTCAGCTAGTATGTTAAATTCAGAAACTTAAATAATTCTAAATTTAAAAACGATTAAATATGCTTTAAAACTGGATTTTTTTTCCTCCTGGGTGAGAGCAACAGAAATCTAAGGTATAATTGAGTTAGTTACCAAGTACAACTTTTTGAAGAGAACATGTAAAAAAAAAATCTCATTTTATTCTTGAATAACTCAGATGATTCCTGTCATTTCTCAGAATAGCCCAAAAATATGTGGGTATTATCTTCTTTTTCTGGAAAAAGAAAAGGCAGAGATCATGATATTAAAAATGACTATGATATTGTATAGTTGAAACATTTAAAGAGATTGTTCAATGGCAAGAGCCCAGTATTTGATGGAAACTGCATGTTCCAACATCCAGAAATCAAGGTTGCTGCTCTTCACCCTTGAGTAGATAATAGGCGTAATTGAGGACAGATTGAGCTGTAGTGACTACAACAATAACTAGCCCTATGTACCCATTGTACTCTTCTTCAGGGTGCTGTCACTGATAAAACTGATGTGGGTGCTAAGCAAACCTGCTCCATCCTGCCTCAGCTGGGAATTAGTTTTTTGTAGTGGTGTGCTGGTATTTTTGTATTGGTATTTGTATCAGCAAAGTCAGTACCTCAGTTTCCTGTAGCTTGTCAGACTCATGTGCATAAATAATTCCTTTTTCCCAACTGTGTGGTCAGAAGCTCCTGGTGAGTGTCTTCTGCAGTTCTTCTTTGCTGGTTACCAAGTATGTTAAAAAAAAATCACAGAATATTCTGAATTGGAAGGGACCCACAAGGATCATAAAATTCCAACTCCTGGCCCTGCTCAGCACCATCCCCAGGAGTCACACCGTGTGCCCAAAAGCTTTGCCCAAATGCTCCTTGAATGTGCCAGGCTGATGTGGCTTCCCTGGGGAGCTGTTCCAGTGCCCAGCCACCCTCTGGGTGAAGAGTCTTTTTGTGATATCCAACCTAAACCTTCCCTGATACAACTCCAGGTCGTTCCCTCAGGTCCTGTCACAGGGACCACAGAGCAGAGATCAGTGCCCTCTGCTTCCTCTCATGAGGAAATTAGGGACTGCAATGAGGTCTGCCCTCAATCTCCTCTTCTTGAACAGACCAAGTGACTTTAGCCACTCCTTACGTGGCTTCCCCTCAAGGCCTTTGACTATCTTTGTTGCCCTCCTTTGGATGCTAAGAGCTTAACCTTTCTTATATTGTTGGGTCCAAAACTGCACACAATAATGGTTAACAGCACTCATGTAACCTTCACCTTTATACTTCTTTATCCTTTTAGCTTTTTTCCTTTTGGGTTAGTCATCATTTGCACATTTATGGTACAAACTGCCTGCTAATGGCGCTATCCCTTTACCAGTTCAGGAGCAGTAATGATACTGCATTGTAGAAACGTGTGCCTTTGAAAAGCGAAACTTTCCTTATCAGTAAAAAGTGATGTCTTCACTTTGTTCCTTGATTTAGAATTTTTGCAGCTGTTTCTGCCACAGTTATTTATTTGCTGAAGCAGTGGAATGAAGACCACTTCTGTTGATGTGGGTTTGGACACTTCTTCATTAGTTCTTTCTGTGTTGGTCTTTTGGGTATAGTATGATTATAGGTAGAAAAAAACTAAAAGGGGAAACTTTTTCAATCCTGTAATATCACATCTTACAGATGGACAGAATAGCACCAATAATGTTGGGATGTTTGGCTGTGTAGGTGTGGCTAAGCTGGGGAGAATGGAAAGGAGTACTGCAGTTACCCAGCTCCTTTCCTGTCAGGTGCCATGGGACTGTCCTACCAGTTACTAGCTATGGACCCACCATCCCTTTACATTTCTCAGGAAAATACACTTGATTTTGCACTATAAAGGCAGAGTGAAGGTTAACTCATAGAAAACACTGTGTTTCAAAATGGTTCAAGAAAGATTGGTGTTGAGCCTCAAATGATTTACAGGGTTCTGAGAAAGGAATAAATGAATATAATATTGACCCCTGAAAAATTGTGAAATCTGAGATGAGTTTTGAAGGTAATGGCATAATTTAAACTTTACCTTGAGATAAAAGGCTTGAAGCAGAAGCAGAAGGAGGTGTTTCAAGTCCTTGACTTCACTTCACCATGTGCTTTGCAATATGGAGGCAAAGTCAGCCTTCTGAAAGCTACATTTTGGGTTTTGCTTTCTCATTCTCAACCTGACAAGGAATAATTATGAGATAGAGAAATGAAATAAAAATGTTATGTATTGGAGAAATTTGTCCCAAAGTTGCCTAAATTTGAGAGATGTTAGAGATTGAAGAAGTGCTGAAACATTAATTTTGTTTGTTTTATAATAAGAATTGAGTTGGATATATTGCAAGTCAGAGGGAATTTGCATGGTGTCTTTATTTATAAGAATGAATTATGTCTTAACTAATACACTTTATCCTTGCTCCACTATTTCAGTCATCTTTCTGATTAAGATATACTTCAGAATTCCTGTCTTCTGATATTCAAGACAATTTTTATCATGAAACTTCATCAATATTTTGAATAAATAAGTTTAAGTCCTTGTCTCTTAGAAAGCAGTAGTCACATATATCATAATAGGAACAATAACCTTTGTTAAAGGTATGCAAAACTAAGTTGACAAGCAAGTAATACAATTATAATTGCTTTAAAATAGTTTTCATTATTAGCCTATAAAATAGGACATCTAGTCACAGAGAAATGCTCTAAACCAAAAAGTTTAGAATGTGGTTAAACTAATGTGCACCAAATAGAAGACCTTTTGGCATGTATTATGTACATATATTTGTCATAGATAAAACATCATTTCAGTATTAAATAAATAGTAAAACAATGAAATAAGAATATTTTTTAAAAATTTTAGTATTTTTTCTCTATATAAGATGTTCAAAATATTTTTAAAGTGATTGAAGGAGATGGTGAATAGAACATTACTAAAAGATGGAACCTCAGAATTTCATGAAGATATTGATTTATTGATTATTGATTTATTATTTCTTATCATACAAAATATATTTTCAAGTATAGGTATACAAAGTTAATTGAAATATCTTTGCCTGAAACAGGATGTTTGAAATCTCTCCTCCCCTCTTACCCTCTCTTCTATACACCAATATTTTTCTTGACATTTCTTGATTTTCCAAATATTATATTTCAGGTTGTTGCTCCTGTGTCTTCAGATTGCACTCAGAACAAGTGCATTTTGTGTGGGTTTGAGGACCCTGGGGTAGTCAGTCTTTCATTCACTTAAGGATCTTCTTTTTTCCCTGCTAAAGGTGGCATTTTCTGCTACAAAATTACAAGAACAATGACTGTTTTAGAGAAACCTCAATTTTTATAGTTCTTCTGTAACACAATGACTCTAACACAGTTGAATCATTATTCAAATACCCTACAGTAAAATCTTCTAAGTGCCTGTTTGCAAGAACTCTTCCAGTAAGACATGCTTCATCTACCTGTCATACTTTTGAAGTTTTTGATAAGTGTCAGGGAGGACAGAAAAGATTTTAAAATACAGGAAGGATTACAATATAAAAAACTGAATAATTCAAATTATGTATGTCCACAAAAGCTTGCTTGTGCTTAACATGTATCTTTCATGTTAAAGTTACTAATTTTTAAGACACATCATAATCAGGATGTATAAGGACTACCTGCAATCATAATTAAAATCTTTCTTTTTTTTAAAATAAAGCATGAGAAGAAGGTATAATGTTGTTCAGTCAAAGAGCCTGGCAAGTACAGAGGTCTGATTTCTACACTTGCCACTATCAGCCTGTCCTTTGTAGTGCCAGGAAGATCATGTGAACTTCACAGCTGGAGTTCCCAGGAATATATGTCTGATTTAATACCTCATGTGCATCTATGAATTTTAATTTATAAATATTCGCAGAGGTCTTATGATCATGGGTTTGTAAGTGTACACAAATGAAAGTAAAAATTAAATTTTCCCTCTTTTTTTGAAATTTAGGTATATCTCTAGGTATTAAAACATGTGGCAGAGTAACTTAAGAAGCTTAGAGAGACTCCAGGATTTTGTGCCTTGCCCTTCATTTGCACCTTTAGTCTTAGCAGCTGCAAATTATTTAATATTACTAACTTGATTGTTTCCTTAGGTACTGCCAGCTACATGACTGATGTGTCCTCACTACAGTGAGATTTTTTTCTTGAGATAGGTCTTTCAGAACTTTTAAATTCAAATATTGAACATTATTCATATAAAAATAAAGTAAATTTATTCACAAAGAAATTCTTAGCAATTGTCAGGTTGCACAGTAAGCATGTTAAAATTGTAGAGTCACAGAACCCTTTAGGCTGGAAAAGACTTTTAAGGTCATCAAGTGGAACTGTTAACCCAGGACTGCCAAGTCCACCACTAAATCATGTCCCTAAAAGATAATAATGATAATATGATATAAAATTTATTATATCACATGTAATAAATGACACACATATTAACATTATAAACACTGCAATGTAATATATTATATAATGTAAAGTGTAATGGAGACTAAAAAATTGGGTAACCATACAAGATGCTCAGGAACTATGCTCACAATATTGCAGTAGTGTACAAAAAGACCCTCTTCTCCTGCACAGACAAAAACTTGCTTTTAATTATTAATTAATAATTATTTATTTGTTATTAATTCTGCAGAGAATTTTTTGTGGCCTCATGACAGTATAATGGTGACGAGACTGCAACTCTACATTTTTGTGTATTTTATTATTACTTCCATGCAACTAATGCAAAGGGATTTTTACTGGATTTTGGTCTTTTGATGTAATCCACTTTGAGTAAGTCTATCTTGGAGTTCATGGCTGAATATAGAAATAAACCCATTTCCTACTTACCTTTAGTTGGGAAAGTTTTAGAATAATCACGGGTGTCTAAATGCTGTCTCAAAAATCACTTTTTTTCATGGAAATTATGCAAAACACATCAGTTGTACTTCATTTTGATCACACTTATGGCTGATATCTGAACTGCACTGATGGCATATAGAAAAAAGTCTGCTGCATATATTCGCCTTTGATTGGAGCAAGTGGATAGTGATACCAGAGCTTAAATCTGAGATGGAGAACTAATCTCAAGTCTACTGCTCCTTTAGCTGAAGTGAGATGAGCTAACTAAAGGGTAGAAAGAAAAATATATCTTTTAACATGTCTTTGGCAGGAAATCAGCTTTACTTGAATTCTGGAAGTTTTATTATAACAATTCCAAATTTGGAGTGATGTGGTACTGATGTGATATGGTTTTGTCTCCAGAAAGTAGTGTTAATTTGAATGAAAATGTGTAGAAAAAGTAGACTGAAATCTAAGGAGTACAACAGGGCAGAGATGAGATAGGAAACGGAGTTTATTGTATAGACCTATTCACTGAATTGCAGTTATTTCTGTCTTTTGCCTGTCTGTACTATTTTCTTGTCCTGCTTTGGTGAAAAAATGCTGCAAAATAATAGTCTATCTCATTAAATCCTATATCATGTATCCCTCATGCAATGCAAAACTTAAACTATGGCAATAGAGTGGAATATTTCATTATCTCCAGGTACCTAAATAAGACATTACAGAAACTAATTTCTTTCCTTATTACTTTATATGGGTTGAATCTGAATTTATTACATAAGAGCACTTAATTAAAACTCCAGTGTCTTTCTTTGCTTATAACACTACCTAAAACCAAATAACTTTCCTTTGTTTAAAATTTTAAAATGATTTTGCACTAATGGCTGTTGGTGGGTATTTTTACCTTCCAGGAGGGAATGCACTACTTTAAGTTATATAACCAAAACCAAGAGAAAGTAACATGTTCTCAGCCTAATAAATTAGTTTCAGAATTTTTATCAGCACTGCACTGGATTAGTCTATGTACTGAGCAGATCTGGAAAGAAAATTTTACTTTCTGTTATTTGGACAGACTTTGTACTTAATTACTTCACATAATGTTATTTTAGAGCATGCTTTAGCAAAGACTGAACTAGATACACTAAATAAAGAAATTCTACAATCATTAGTCTGAATGCATGTTATACTGATTGCAAATTGACTAATGCTAGCATGAATCTGATTTTATGTTTATATAGCTATATACATCTACAGAAAAAAAAATATAATAAGGACCTTTGCATATAGACCTAAACTTTGTCTGTACTTAAAACTTACTGTGATGTCCAATTTAGTAGCATTACTAAATTGGAAAAAAGGGGGTTCTGAGAGCTGCTGTGATGGAGAATAATGTCAGTATCACAGCAGAAGTCTGTATTGACTCTGCAGCGAAAGCATAGCCTCCATTTCACATGAATATATTTTCTGTCTGTGATACACTTTGTGCTGATTAGCTGTACTTTCTGCTGCAGGGCTGCTGCATTTTATTTGTGCTATATAATCATGTATAATAAATAAGGCAGTTTGAATATTTAAACAGGAATGATACTACATTTATGCAGGTATCCATATATTATCATGAATTAATTATGGTTCCATAGTTAATATATTTTTTTTTCCTTCAAAGGAGAATATTTAACTTTGTTTCTTGTATGAAGGAAAACAATCTCAGGTATTCCTAACATTCTCTTAGGAAAGTTAGATTTATCTGAGTATCTTGAAATCTCATCTTAAATCCTGTAAAATAGTATTTTAGATATGTATAAACTGAGACTTTTTTAAAAAAAATATTTGTGCAAACAGTACAAGGAATAAGGTATTAGGATAACTTTTTCCATTTTTTTTATAACTATATGGTCTGCTAACTAAAAAGAGACTGCAGCTTGCTAATGCTGCTTTCCCTGAATTATTATGGATCTTTATTACTCAATTAAGATTTTTTTTATCTCTGGTGGTTAATTTTGTTTTAAGTTTTATATTCAGAAATAATTTATTTGTTAAAAGACGATTCAATATCTATTGTTACAGAATGGTAGAATGACTCAGATTGGAAGGGACCATAAAGATCATGCAGTTCCAACTCCCCTGCTGTGGGCAGGGACACCTTCCACTAGACCAGGTTGCTCAATGCCTCATCCAACCTGACCTAAACATTGTTGTCCTCAGGAAGTATGATACAACAAATTGGGTGTACATTTGGCCATAAAATCAGTATCTCTCCCAAGTAGCCTTATATTCTTCTGTAAACTATCTTTCTATATGCTGATGAAAATTTTGGCTGGAACTTGTTGGAAAAAGGAGCTTTTATTTGAACTCTTAAAGATGAATGTATGTTTATTGTATGTCACTCAGAAACTGAGCTTGAAATAATAGAGAATATTTTAGAAACAGTGAACTTTACATAAATATCATTTGTAGCATGGCAACTTAATGTTTTCCACAAAAAGTCCACAGATGCCTGTTGGGGCTGACCATGACTGGTGGGTTATGAACTAAATTAAACATTTTGAAGACTATCTTAGATTTTGTATAGTATTTCTAACTGTTAAATATAAGGCATAACATGCTGTACTACAAATTTCAGAGATCTTGACATTTAGACACTGTGCATAATGCAGGACATGCGTTTTCAGCAAATCTGGATTTTGGAAAAAGCATAAGGTAAAAAATTTCGGAAAAGAATAGTGAAGAGAGATAGAAATATGTCCAGGTTGGTTTAGCTAGCATTTAAAAGAGACAGACTAGCACAACTGTATGTAGTGATTACTTAAACCGTAAGGAGAAGGAAGATTAATTCAGGAGAGTTTAAAAAGAACATGAATGTGGTGTAAAGAGAGGAAGGCTTCAACTGAATGCCCATGCAAATTTCTTAACTTACCACAATATATAATTAATCCCATAGGAAATGGTATAAGCCTTGAATTAGATTGAGTAAATTCTAGAAAATGTACTGTGGAGAAAGATCTTTCATTGTCATGGAAACAAACTAGATGATCTAATAAACGTTTTCCATCTCTAGCTGTGTTCAGTTTTTCTGCCATTCACATTCAGAAGAATTCAGAAAATGGAGGAATTTTTGATTATTTTTGCTGTCTGGTGTTACAATAGTATACAACAGCTGAGATTTAAGTGCTATCTCAGGAATTTTATATTTCATTAAGGTTGACTAGGAATTATTGTTTACAAAACATAAATGACTAATTAAAACACATGGACTGAATCTCATTATTAATAGAGCAAATACTGTTGCTATTGTTCCTGCTTTTATCTGCATCATATGATCCTCACTTATCCTATTATGTTTGTCTAATTGTGCTGTCTCTCAGTCCAATGCAAGGCAAGTCAAGGAACTGAAATTAAAATTAATTACTTTTATTTATCCTTTACCTAAACTATCCCTTTGCCAAGAAAGACCTTGTTTTCAGAAAAATGTACGTACCATGTTTGTATGTTACCTTTTACACAAGATTTTATAAAGTAAACTATTTGCTTGTAGGATTCTCTAAAGAATAATATTGCAGACGAAATATGTGTTTCTTCCCATGAGGTTAAAAATTAATTTGACCTAGCACCAATCTAACACACTTCCAAAGAGGCAAGTGTCACCTGATCATACCAGAAGCTAAGACATAATCAGCAGTTGTGTTTGCTTAAATTCTGATTATATATTTAGTCTATCTTCACACAACTTAATTCAAAAATGAAATATCTATATAAAGAAGTAGTAAAAAAATCCAGGGACAGAATGTAGAGATTCTGAAGGCATTCTTAATGCTTGCTACGCTTAGCTGCAGTTTCTAAATTTTCAGCAGAAGGTTTTAGCCCTTGCATTGCTAAAATAATTTTCAGTTATGTAAACTTTATGAGTCAGACAGTGTATTTACTAACACATGGGATAGAGTTTATATTAAAAGTTCAAAATCTAGAAGGAATATTTCAAAAGCTAACACTGCACTTGAGAGGCTGGTATCAGGTACCAAGAAGGAAATGAGGCTTTTGTCTCACCTGACTTCACGTGCTGCTTGGAAGCACCATAGGCCTCCGGTGACATCAGTAAAGGGACATCAATATTTTAGGGCAGAACCACATGGCATGTTTTAGGCAGCTACATTAATTTAAGTGTGCAGCTGACCTGAAGAGGTGAGGCAGTAGCAGGCTCATTGTTTTGGGAAGCTCATTTACAGAGGGATGTGAGTGCAAGGGATGCAATTTCTATTCCTTGAAAATTGCCTTGATGCCTAGGTCCCCACTTCATGTTCCTGGCTCACATTGCCGTCTAGCATTTTAAATGCTGAAGATAATTAACCAGTTAATGGCAATTATAATGAAACTCAGACTATTCTGGGAAAAGGAGTGATACAGATATTAATTATCTCATATGAGTATGACCATTAGATGCACCCAGATTTTGAATCAGTTGTCTAAATGGGGCCAGTGTATCATTCTTGTAGGGATTTGAGTGGTTACTTTGCCATTGTAATGCATGGAAATATTTAATGATAATATAAAATCTAAAGAAAACTGAAGCTGCTAAAGAATAAATATTTGTTTATGATATTAATAATTTCTTTATTTTTCCTTAGGCAAAGCAGTTCCTTATACTTAGATTATAAGATTCATACCAAGAAAAGTAGTCATGTCTCAAATAGCGTGGTAGAGAAATGCTATCCTTTTCCTTAGCAATTGATATGTAGTCTCTATTAAAACTCCCGTTAATGTTTCTTCTAGCTTCTATGGTAGTTAATAAGAGGAATGGTGCTGCTTAGAGAATAAACACTAAAACTTTGTTGTGTAAAAGTTAAATGAAATACAGAATATAGGATTAATTAAATTCATATTACCACAGCCTAAGTCTGAAAATTAAAATGCTGACTGAGGTTACTCAAATATATCTATCGGAATACAAAAAAATCTTTGAATGTTCTTTTAATGTCCAAGCCTGCAGCAACTTTTGTTTATCCTTGTACTCTTTGAGAGCAATGGAACTTTTCAGAAAGTAAATTTATCAGATGATTCACTGCAAACACAATTTAATGTGTTTTGCCAACAATGAGCTCTATGCTGTAATACTCACCATAGAAGCATATGAATTTCAACTCAACTAAATGTCAGAGTAGTAACTCTCAGAGTTATTTTTCAAACACCTTCACTTTTTAATACCATTCAACTTCCACCAATCAATCATAGATAGAGATTGATTTCTAAACTGAAAATTTCAAATGTAATCTTTAATTGTACAAAAAAGCTCAGAATATATTTCCGACTCATAAAAAATTATCATATTCCCACAGAGGGCACATTTTTAAAGAGCCTATTTCAGCTTCTTTGAATTTCTCTTAAATCTGTTCTACATCCATGATAGCCTAAGGTTAACTACAGTGCTGGCTACCTTTGCTTTCCTTAGGATTGTCAACAGCAGCTGGTGCAACCAAAGACTGAAATGAAAAAGAATCAGTATAAAATATAGTCACATTTTTCAGAATATTAATTTAGGCTCTGTGCACCAAAAGAAAAAAAATAATATTAATTCATTAAAAGTAATAAGCAATGCTTATCAGATATTTATTTGTCTAAGAAGATGTTTACATTGATTCTGATTGTGTTTAAAAAATAGCCACAGGAGAAAAAGGTAATATAAGTGCTTAAAATTAAACTTATCATTGTCTGTTTAGTTCTGATTTAACTTCATTTCATCTCCTGTGCTACAGTTTCCAGAAATTTCTCTCTTTTTTAAATTTCTTTTTCTATAAAGTAGAGTCCATATAAAATTTAATTGAATAGCTCTGAAGCACTGTACAGAGACAATCACAATTAATTCACTAACCAAAAAGCACACTTCACCAAATGCTTCAGAACACATATCCAACTGCACTGTCAGACTGTTTGGTTCCAGATAAGTTTTCTGTTCAGTCATCCAAAGATGCAATGTTAGACTGTAAATTATTGGAAAAATACATCAAGGATATTTTTCAGAAGAATTTTTTTTTTATATTTGACATACATTTTGAAAAATAAATATGTGTGATTCTTGTAAATCAAACAGGCCATAGAAATCTGTGGATAAAACATGTAGTTGATAGATCACTGACACCTACATTTTTATGACTCAATTTGCATAGTTCTTACAGTCCTGGGAAGTTCCTGCCAGTTTTGCATTGTCTTGTTGCTGAACAAGCATGTAGTGCTGCATGAGGGTCCTGAGGGAAGGCCCCGATGCAGGAGGAGCGCGCAGGGACCCAAAGCCAGCACAAGGCACTCTGACCAAGGACACTCACAAACACCCACAGAACCCTCGTCACACCTTAGCTAGAGAGTGCACAGCTGCAGCCTGGGATCTTTTGTTCCCCTGTTAGTGAAAGAGCAAGGACACCCTAGAAGAACAAGGATACCCTGAACACAGTCAAAGGCTCAAAGCTAGGAGACATCAAGCAAAGTACTTCAGGCAGTGCTCACTACTTCCTGGAAGCACCAGGGCGGTGGGAGATGCATCAGGGCGGTAGGAGATGCTCCAGGCAATGGAAGCAGGAGATGAGGGAATGAGAGTACCTGCAAAGAATTTTGTCTGCTGGTGATATGGCCTGCTTAACTAGGGGCCAAGAATCTGGTGAAATGTTGGAGCAGAGGCCTGTATTTTTTGCCTTAGGTATCCCATATAATGCTTAGAGTATAACTATCCCATATACTGCTTAGACTGCAGTAAGTCAAATACTCAGATTCCTAAATCTCCTAATTTGCTATGTAAGAATGGTTAATGATTAACTTTGCATTTTATTTCTCACTTCATGAACTACTTAGGAAGCAATTGTCGTTGTTCTCATACCTGAGTTCTTGCAAGGAAGCAAGATTATTTTGTTTTCTCATCTTTGGCTCTGCAACCTTAGCATAGTCAGATCTTTTTTTATTTTAAGATATGATTTATTAGAAGGTGGGACAAACAGTTGCATGTATTTTTCTCTCCTATGTGTAATGGATATTTATGCACATATGTAATAAAGTCTGGCAGCAGCACATTTAAAAACATATCATTATCTCTTAGAGTAAGAACAAGTAAATGTTTCTATTTCAATTCATTTCCTGTAAATGTGAAGCTTACAAAATTTCAAGCAAAAATATATGTGTTGAAAGCAGGCTGTTGATGTAGATAGATCTCATAAAATTGGAGAAAAAAAGAAATCTTTATAGGTAAATAGCAAGTATATCATGAATAATTTATTGGTTTTTTGGTTTATTTTATTTACTGTTTTATATACTGCCTCTTACATAAACTATTGAGATTTTTGATAACCGTAATTAAACAACTGTTGATATGGATTGCATAACATTTACTTGCTAAGCACATTAAGCAATATGTTGTGAAGTTAACAATATGCATAATAATACATAACATCCATATGATAATAATACATAATATGCCAGGTCTCCACTTATGGACAGTTTGAAAGAAGATATAGGTTAAAAAGTTATCATACCAGGGTAAGTATTGTCCAGCTTTTTGACCAAATGGGCAAAGTGTTGTATCTTAAAAATATCAGCAGGTCACATACATAAACTGTGAATTATTTAGTCTAATCACTATTTCTCCCTCCTTTCTAATCATTCTTTCTCCCTCTCTTCTACTCAAAAGAGCTCAAAGGACTCTTAAACCACCAACGGAGTCTTAAGCTACCAGTGGAAACTTCTTCTATGAATTCTCTTAGTTAATGATGTTATCAAGGAAGTTTAAAGATACCTGCTAGACTTCACATTAGTAATTTCTGTGTAATCAGCAGCTTTTTTCCTAGTTTTTAGCTCTGGGTGGTATTGTGGTGGGTTAAGGTTCTAGCAAGAGATGCTGAAAAGTTCCTTCTGTCTTCTCCCATTTAGTGGGTTAGCATCCAAGGCTGGGGGGATATGGTGGGGTGGATGGAGGAATATTGGTCAGAATTCTTTTTATGAGATTGGTATTTATAACCTGACAAACAGGTTTGTTGCCAGAAGCAGTATAAGAGAGACAGATTGATTCAAATAGTTTATTTTAAATGGAATTGTTTTTCTAAAATGCATTATCAGACTGCAATAAAACATATTAATAGCATAAATGAAGGGATGGAGTGCACCCTCAGTGAATTTGGTGATGACTTCAAGCTGACACTGACTGACACACATGAAGAACAGGATTCTGCCAGAGGAATCTGGACAAGATCAAGAAGTGGGCCCATGGAAATGTCATGAGTTTTAACAAGATCAGGTGCTGGTGCTGCACCTGGATCAGGGCAACCCTGGTATCAATCCAGGCTGGGGATGAACAGAAGGATTTGGGGGTGCTGCTGGGCTGGGAGGCTGGGCATGACCCAGCAGTGTGCACTCACAGCCCGCAGAGCCAAACTTGTTCTGGGCTGCATCCCAGTGTGGGCAGCAGGGCCAGGGAGGGGATTCTGCCCCTCTGCTCTGCTCTGCTGAGACCCCACCTGCAGTGCTGCATCCAGCTCTGGGGTCCCCAGCACAGGAAGGATGTGGACCTGCTGGAACAAGTCCAGAGGAAGAATACCAAGTTGATAAGAGGGATGGAACACCTCTCCTAGGTTAGGTTAAGAGAGAATTGGGATTTTGGAAAAAAGAAGGCTTCAGGATGGGTCTTATTGAGGCCATCCAGCAGCTGAAGGAAATCTGCAAGAAAAATGGACAGAGATTTTTTATGAGGGCATGGAGTGACAGAGCAAAGGGAAATGGCTTCAAGCTGAAAGAGAGTAGGTTTAGATTAGATATTAGGAAAAAATATCTTTAATGTGAGGATGATGAGACACTGGAATACAATGCCCAGGGAGATTTTAGATGCCCCATCCCTGGAAGTGTTCAAGGGCAGGTTGGATAGAGCTCTGAAAAACCTGATCTACTGAAAGGCGTCCCTGCTTACAGCAGGAGCATTGGAACTAGATGATGTTTAATGCCACTTCAAATCCAAACAATTCTATGAATTTATATTTTTGGGTTCTGATGCAAGGCCTTTGAGATTTTCCTAAGGAGCAGAGAAGGAGTATGTGCTGTTTCTATCAATTATGCATTAACCATTTGTCCAGAGATTACAGATGCCAAGGTAAGCATTGGCAACAACAGAGCTGTATCATGTAAATATATCCTTTCATTTAAATGAAGCTCTGTTCTCTATTTTTGCTTTTAGAAGATTAATTTCTGGATCTAGATATTGATGTGTGGTTTAAATTGCTTTGGGAACATTTAATTGTAAATATAAGTTAAGTGAAAAATTTCCATGCAATTCTCTATTTTAAATAATAATAATAATAATAATAATAACAACAACAACAACAACAACAATAATAATAATAATAATAATACAGTATTAATAATGATCCAGTGTAAGAAATTATTTTACTAGTGTTTTGCTATGTATAAATAGATAATTCATTACTTAATAAATTGGTAGATTATTATCGTACAAATTTGCTGAGCACTACTGTATTCACTGCAGTCTTGTACAATACTGTAGCTCAAAGATGCTCAAGTCCTGAGAGAAATAATCACTTACAAGTTGTTGAGGAGAGTAATAAAGTAGACCATCTTCCAGCACGGTATATTGTGGAAGTGGTTAAGTGATATCCAGCTGGAATGTGAACAGTGCAGTCAAGATAGTCAACGTGATGGATTTAATGAAGGGGAGCGAACGAGGCAGGGCTGAGTCATAAGGCTCTTTCCCATGGTTTTGGCATAGGAAGAAGCCTCTCTGTGGATATCATAAATGAAGTGCAAAAAATCTGTCACCTTCTCAGCAGCGTGTGATTTATCATCATCATTATGGTTATTGTTCTAAATTATTATGGTTACCATAATTAAATCTTACATGTGAGAAAAGAGAACTGAGGATGCTCAGGCAGGACTGGAGGTGAGGTACACTTTGAGGCAAGAACATGAGTATACGAAAAATTGAATGGATTACTAACATTTCAGGAACTGCTCATAGGAATGTTGCAATTCCAAAGTTCACTCATGATTGGAATAAAATTCAAGGAAAATTAGTTGTGTAGAATACTAATAAAGAAACAATAAGAGTTTCAAATGGGTGAGTTTGACAATGGGTAATGGCTAAAAGAGTCAATACCTTTTTTTTTGGTGATGGCTTTTGGCTTGTGTTTCATGACTTAGTTATTCATTTAGACAAAATTCTGTTTTTCAGAGAGGTGTGACTGTAAATCAAGTATGCCAGATTCACCCATGTGGGATATAAGTGTGAAAAATATTAGTAAGATCATTACCTGTAGCCAGTTTTAGATTCAGTTCTTCCATAAGGATTTTCCCTCCTAGGAAAAGCTTAAGAAAGCTCTACAGCAGAGTTCAAAGTCTGGAAAACCTGCCTTAAGGTTTTAGAGGCTAAAGATGCAGCATATTTAAAGAAGGTGAAATATTCACTTGGCAATAGTTGATAAGTGTCTGCTTCCTGAAAAGTTTTCTTAGGTGCAACAAAATCCATTAGCTGTGACGAAAGTAATATCTCAGGCTAAAATAAGGTGGAAGTTTTGTTCTAGGATTCAGAGACATTTGACATCAAAATACTGTAAATCACAACTGAATATTTTTCAGAAAATTATTTTTCAACTTGAATGCAATTTATGATCTTGGTGTAAGAAATCTTTTAGCCTGTGTAATCTGAGAGAGCACAGAAGTTGATAAGAATAATTCCTTTACTGTGTAATTTATATAGTAACTAAAGACCAAGTGGAGGATATAAACCTACAAAAATCTATATCCTCAGAGATTTGAGACAAAGGGAGATAAGGAATACTGTAGTAAATGTAAGGTTGTAAGTGTCTAGGTGGAGATAAAACTATGTTATATAGGAGCAGAGTGTAAATGTGCATAGCACTAATAGCCTGATAATGGACACATGGTGTTCAAAGCTGGAATTCATCTTAAAGATCTTTCCTCTTGCAGATATTCCTATGTGAAATGGTCAAGTTTATCTCTTGTGAACATAATATTCTTTCTCTTTTGTTACATTGTCTGTATAGAAGAACAATATCAACAAGAACATGAAAAAACAGTAATATTGAGCACAAATTGGTGAATATTATTTAACTTTTGAAGCAAAATTTTTGAATTTAGTTATTTTTTAATTAACAATTAATCTTGATAATAAAGTATTATACACAATGTTACTTAATTTTTTCTCCTTAGATTTTACTTTGTATGACATTCATTTTTTTCTCAGCGAAACAGACTATTGGATTTCAGAAAATTTTGCTCTTCTTTTGACATCCTTATTAATGCATTTTGTAGCTGCCAGCAGTAAAGAACATATATTCTAATTCAAGCAAATTTTTCATAGCAGACATTTCAAGTAATAATTTTATCATTCATTTTGCTTATGTTGTCACTATCACTAAGCCTTAAGGTGTGACTATCTTACCTGAAAATATTATTTTGTATCTTGTTTATTACTTAAATATGTACTACTGGATGTTTAGTATTGTATTTATTACATGCCTTATGTATAAATTTAGTAGTAGATATGGTTTTGGTGCATTTTAAGAGGCTTGCCCAGGTGGAGTATCTTGCCGCTTTCTATAGCCCCCATCAAAGTATTTATGATTCTCAAAGATTTCTTTGCCCTTGTTCATCTCATAAATATTGAAGCACAATGGACTCATGGTTTTATATTGTTCAGAAAATATTCATATTTCAGGCAACAGCTCTCATTACAATTCATCATAGTCTTTCCAAATCATTCCAATTCCAACAGGGTTATTGTTAAAGAAACACAATCATCATTTGGTTTCCATTTCCGTGCATTTCCATGTTATTACTTTTCTTAAATCAAGGAAGTACCTATTAGGAAATTTGTTTCTCTTTTGATAAATTAAATACACAGCATTGATGTAGTCTTTATTAAGTGACGTATTCGCAGTGGTTGAACCTTGCCTGTCTGTACTTCCTGGAGTTCAGGATTATTAGATATGGACCTGGTTTTCAAAGGAAGTTGCAATATAAATTTAATATAATACATTTTCTGTAATCAAATTTCCTCAGTTCTTAGTTATAAATTCAAGGATTCTATCAGTGCCTCTGCGTTTTCTTGAAAATTGAAGTGATCACTTCTCAGTTTGGAGTCTTCCATTCTAATGTTATGACTTGCCTGTTTTATCTTGCTGTTAAGAGTAGCATTTTTAGCTCTTCTGCAACATGATTTTTGAAGTTATTCTTCCCTTTAGTCATTCAGTTACTGTCATCCTGACAAGTCCAGACCTATTTGGGAGATATGTAAATGTCAGTGTGTAAATAACTATTGGCACAACACCCCCAGTGCTTCAGGTCTAGGAAATCACAGTTACCACATCACCTTGCTAATTGTGTAGCCCATTCGAAGCTACTGTGTACAAACATAGAAACTCTGTATCATTAAAAAATGTAAGCCAATTATTACTAACATTAGAGTAGTGTTGGTACCTATGGAAAGTGGAATTTTGTGATCCTACCACTTAACAGTACCTAATATCAATATATCTTGTGACTTCCTTTCAAACCACAGGAGAGCAATACTTGCTGGGTGTTTCTGTCTGGAAACTGAAAAAAATTCTGTTTCATAACAAGACTCATATAATTATAAGAATTCCTGTGCTCTCAATACACTTGCAGAAATACTTCATGCCTTTCTAATCTCATCTGACAAAGGATTTTCTGTATATATTTTTGGCTCCATTACTAAGCTTTTGATGACTTCTAGTTTTATGTTAGTTATTCTCATCTTTCCCTCTTTTCTGTGTGTTATACTTGTGTAACTGCTTTTCGCTTAGCATTGAAGTAAAGCACAGTTGCTAAAGTGTTCTTAATAGATCAGAATTTCCATGTTTCAATTCACACTTTTTTTCCCTCATTAGATTTGGTTCCTAATTTGAAATTGTTTTCAGCTTTGGAGTACAGATTACTTTAAACCCCATTGTAATACAGCTAAGATATGACTGTCAGTCATATAACATATATAAAGTAATTGTGATCATTTGTACCTAGGATGGTATTCAGATTTAATTCCGGTTTTTCATCATCCTGTCTTCTGTTGATAAAGCATTTTTTCTCACTATTGACAGCTCTCTAAAAAATTCTAGGGACATTCTGGCGCTGATAGCCTGAGATGTCCAATATGTGGCATATTTGCTTATTCCAGTGTTTCCCCATTATTGAAAAGGTTTTATTTTGTTGCTCTATAGGTTATTGTCTACAGTCTTAATGAATTTGTCATTAACTCAGTTGGTGTGACTGGATGCTTTATAAATAGACTGAAGCTCAACAACCAACCATACATGAAAGTGGTGCAACTGATTGATGCCCTGTCACATGACACAAAGTATGTGCATGATGATGCTCATGCACAGCTGGGAAATTATAGCAAGCTTGTACTCTGTCTTCTGTTAAAACATTTGACATAATTTTTCTGAAAGTTATTCAGAGACTGTAAAACAGGTAAAGGAATTAAAGGAAAGTAATTTAGAAAAGTGAATTATCTGACCCCAATTCATTGACATGAATTGTATGAAGAAATGAGTCTTTTTTGAGATGGTGCATTTATTCTGTAAATCCACACCTAGACAAATGTTCAGTTCCAAAATGTGATCAATCATGTCTTCAAAATTAGTTATTAGTTCTTAGTGTTTTGCAATCATCTGCAACCTAGGGGTTGTGTGGCAGTGTCATTAATCCTAGTAGATATCATTACCAGTGGTAGAAGCCCATCAGGCAATAATTATAACTTGTAACTTGACTTTAGAAGGCAGTATGGCATCCAGTAGTGTATTCCTCACTGATTTTTTTTAAAAAGTTTTATTTATATTCTATCAGCAGAGATCAGCAGAGACCATATTTCTCTCTTGAATATTTTCTGCTCTCTCTCTTTGGACATGTTTGTTTATCTTGCTCTTTGGGCTGGATAGCCCTTAAAACATCTGCGTGAACAAAATATGGTTTCGTTCTTCAGTAGTTTACTTCACTGACATCTTGAACAAGTTTAGAGGTTTCCAAATGCCTTACCTATACTTTTCTACTAGTGAGAAAACCAGTCCTTTTTCTAAAATGAAATTCAGTGGATTAAAATACAAATGCAAGCAGCATTTTTCTCTCCAAAACACTGTTCCTTTGCACAATTATTACTTAAAGCTGCCTTCTTATAGGCATAATAGTATCTGGCATATCTTTTGCAAGACTGAAATTTGTAGTGTTTTAGTACTTGCCACAAGACATATAAACAAAATGTCCCTTAGGTCACTTTCCTACTTCCCTAGTATTTGCACACTTTCAAGTCAAACAGCCTATTTTTCTTTCTGTCCTTTTCCTTTAGGCTCCTGTCTACTCAGGAGAAAAGCCAACAAAGCAACAACCCGCCAACCTTTGCATGCCCCTAATGTGAAAAAGAATCCTTTTTAAGAGAGAGGAAAGACCTTTAAAAACTAAAATGGAATGTGTGTACCCTATGGGGAAAAGTGCAAAGGTGATTCCATTTAAAGTTTTCCAAATCAATGAGATCATGTAATGAAACTTCCTGAAACACATTCTTGCTGTATAAAGAGCTCAGCCAAGCAGGGCTATGGTCGCGTTTATTCAAGACCCATTCAATACTGCAGCCTATGAAACAATTCTTTGTAGCTGAATTCACCCAGCTAGTACACTCACTCAGTGGTACTGTCTTTGTTTGGATGAGAACCCTTTGGCTCTTCTCAGCTGGGTTGTACTGCTAGTTAGTGTCTTACCTTCAGACATATATAAAGGTTCTCAAAGCAGTTCATATATCTTCAAATACAACATAGGGTGAAAGGTACTGTAGTTGAGTCCAATTGCTTTCATTGCTCTTTAGGATGCAAACTGATACTTTTGAAAGGTTTACAAAATACTGCAAACTACAAAGCACTGGGTTTTTTTTGTCTTTTTTATTTGTCTTCTCTCAAAAGTGAGACATGTAGTGTGAGATTTCAAGGAAAGGGAAGGAATGACCAATAACATTACCAGTATCATATATTTTTGAAGGCACTCATAGATAAGAACACCGAATGACCTTAAAAGTAGACAATACTTTAGAGAAAGAATAAATAAGTCCCTGTCAATCTGACATACCTAACATTCATTCTTGACCTCAATTACATCCATTAGGCTATCCATGAAAGGGTGAAGAAATGCAACAATAAGACAGTTGAGAATTTTTTTCATACCATCTGGAGCATGCTTGCCCTCCTCTCAAAAATCTGTTGCTAGATAGAGCCAAATTCTCACACATCAGTGAAAACTAAAGTCTAGCAGAACTAAAATCAAATTATGCTTCTTGGAAACAAGAATGAGATCACTGAATGCCATGAAGTGCAGGACTAGTTAATTAAGATGGTGGAACAAGCAGGATCCAAGCCTTGTTTTTCAATATTTCCTTATGAATGATAACAGACTTCTATGTGTCTAAAACTCAGGCTTATGCTTGTATATCTTGGTCAGATGATACCTTATTTAAAAATACTGTTTCTGTTGTAAAACAATGCAGATTTCATGCCTCTATTACTCTATTTGGAACACAATCACAGAAAAATAATTCTTAGATAATTTGGTTACATTTCAGTTTTTAGTCTTAGCTAATTCGTGACTGATTTGTATGTATTTTACATTCTTACAGCATTATCCTGTTGCTAAAGTTGTTCCTTTCTCTCGATATTTATCCCTAATTGGATATATAGAGTCATAATATTTCCTCTTGACTTTCGTTTTGCGTTGCTAGATAAGACAAACTATTTTTGTAATACTTTTTAGTGAAATTCTCCATTTCCTTCATCATCTCAGTAGGTCTTTATGACTTCCTTTTTTTTGAAGGTGGCTCAAAGTATACAAGGTAGTCTAATGGAAGTCTTACAATGCATAATACAATGTTACCAATGCTTCTTTCTGTTGCCAGAAGTAATTTTCTGATTAGTCCTAGAACCATTATTGTTTTTCATATCTGGCTGATAAACATGAATCATTCTGGACTGCACATTTCTGTGTTTAGTTTCTGCCAGACACTATATAACTTTATAAAACAACACTTGTGCGACCAAGTTTTATGACTAAGACAAGCAAAACTAAAGTTTAAAGATACAGTTCAGGTTGGTTGTAAAATCAGAGGTTTGGATTTTTTTCTTCTGTTCCCAAGAATGGATGTCGTAAGTCTCCATTTTGATATCTTTAGGATTCAGGATCCTCTGTAACTGAAAGAACCATTTAAACTTATTTAAAAAATTATATGTTTGCTTTTTAAACGAGAGAGCTGAGATTCCTTTTCTTTTTTTTTTTTCTCCCTGCTAAATAAATAGATCATCTAAGTAATATTCAACTTGCATTAATTTTTTAAGAAGCAATGAGTAGTTGACCATGTTTTGCCCTCATTTAATAGAGGGTAAAACATGGTCAACTACGCAGAACTCACCATCTGATACTTTAGTGACAAAAAAATTATTAGATATGTTGGAAAATGAACATACTTGGAATAAATATAAAAACTGTTTTGGCTGTATAGTTCCTCTTATAAATGTGCACTTTGAACTTTGACGCTATAGGGCTATGATGTATAATGATAATGTAAAAGTCTGGTTCCCTGTGCCTGTTAAAGCACCACCTTTATATTTTCTTTTCCCATCCTTTGACTTTTTCATGATGTAAGTGAGTCCATATGGGTCAGAGATTTCTGTACTTCAGTGACTTGTCTCTGACAGTGATGAGCAACAGATGTTTAGGGAGGAATATGAACAGCAGTGAAAGTGTAGAACAGCTTAGCTGCCAAAAAATTCAGGGACTTTTTGAGGCATTGTTATACATGGATGGTATCTGTTAGATCTGTTCTCACATTTTGAAACAAATTTCTTATTCCATTTAGTGTTTTAGCATCCACAGACTACTACTACAACATGTGAATGACATAATTTCACTTTGTGAAATAAAATTGTTTCCTTTTTGCTAGTTTTGAAATCTGTAATTTGACAGTTTCATCTGGTATTTTCAGTTTTGTGAGATGCTGTGTTTTCTGTTTATCTATTCCTTTTTATACATTAGTTTATGAACTGAAATCTTCTTCCATTAGCCTAGAGTTTCTTTTCAACATTTCAAAGCATTATTCCTATGCTTTTGACTATTGATCACTAAGATGATATTTCAGAAAAATGACCACAATGTCTCAGGCTTTTGAGTAGATAATAGCTTATTTATGGTTTTGTATAAGTTAAATATGCTTAGGTTTATTTGTGCTTTTATGGTTTTTAGCATGTAGTATTATAAATCAGCTTATTATCCAAACATTATTGTAAGATCCGTGTATAGCAATGTGTAATCTGATCACATGCTCCATTTTTATTAAAGTATATTGAGATTAATATTATGTGAATTAAATATCCTGATGATGCTAAGTGACAGAAGTTGCTAACACCTGATTTGAAAAAAAGGGGTGAAATAGGATGACTTCTAGAAAAATACCATCTATAATGAAATTAATATGATGAAATATGGCTTTAAAAATGCAAGTGACTATCTTGTGCAGGAACATAAGAAAGTGTTTGCCTAAGTTTGAATATGTCAGTCATCAATTACCCTGCTCAGAATACGATTTAGATGACATATTTTCTTCAACAGCTGAATAATTTTTTGTCTGTTTTCATCTGTCCCATATCCTATCTCACACATTCCGAGCTCTAAAGGCACAATTTACCATCCCTTTGGACACATGTGCTGCAAGTGCTCATTCATAGCTCCTTCAGGTTAGGTGCTGCATCCTTGGGCACCATGCTGGACCACTTCCTATGCAATTTTACATAATAAATAAACAGTAGTTGAGTCAAAGTGAAAGCATAGATATGAGGGACCATGTACTTTCTGTGCTCTTAGTGGGGATTCTTCTGGACCATAGCTTTCTATTCCATTATTTGTTATTGACACTGGGTGGTGGTAAAAAGAATTCTGTTAATAAAAGTCAGAGATAATGTTTTAGTCTGCTTATACATTACTGGACTTCTATTTATTTTTTGTGCAGTTAAACTATAAACAGAATTTGTTTTACATCGCTCTTCCCCATACATGTAAACTCCATAGTAGTGCTTAGGGATAAATTGTTAGTTATGCAATTGTACATTATACAGAGACTTTCTTTTGCTTTAAAAACAATTGGATTAGAGATACTTTACTAGTTGTTCAGACTTCTATTTTTACTCTCAATGCCCTTAAACACCTATACCAACTGTCTTTGAAGGCTTTGTAATTAGCTCCCATAGGCAACTTGAGCTTTTGTTTGAAGCTTCATTTAGGAGAAAAATCCCATGTGAGCCATTGTATTTTTTTATTAATTTCATTTTTCAGACCGAGTTAAAAACTGCTATATATAATGCTTACACAGCTAAAATAAGCGTCTCTTACCTTCTCTTGTTACTTGTCTTTTTTTTTTTTTCCTTTTGACTAATGACAGGCTCCTCATAGTTATGCCTCTTAAGTAAACTTGTCAAAATGGTCCTTGCTCGCTGAAGTATTATATTTGGGAAGTAAGTTTTTAAATGAGATCACACTGTATATTAATTAGTTCATCATGTTTTCTGCTTGGTAAGGTATTCTTGTAGCCTCTGGCTTGAATGGATTATTCCTACATAGGAAAAGATAGCTTTAGAAGAAAAGTATAATTATATCTTTTTTTTTCTTTTACTTTTGATTGCAGAGTAGGTTTTTTTACTTGGCAATTCCCAGAATAAAGGATAAAAGATATTAAGCATATTTTATGAAGACATTTTACTTTCTTCATATTATTTTTGAATACTGAATGGTTGAATAGGCTTTCTATGTGCGGCACAAGTATGCTAATATTAATGTAGCGGAATATAAAATGTAGCAAAGCATAATACTGCATACAATGTAATATTCCATTACCAAAAAGGTGAGGATTATTCCATAATGGCATAAAAAGAGGAATTTTAGTCAAGTTTTTAGTGTTTTGGTTTCTTTCCTTCTGTAAATTGCTTTACAGTGAATTAATACAGCAACTTGAATGAACAAAATGTAAATGCTAAAATTTTAGCTGAAGGTGATGTTATTTTGAGATGAATAGCTGACTAAGGTTGCAGTGAACTGTGAAAGCACAATTGAGAATGCCAAGAATGATCAGAATGCAAGATATTTCAGATTTCATTATACCATAACTACAAGTTTTACTTTATTTGGAGTGCCTGGATTATTTGCCCAGCGAATCTGAATATACTGTACATTACTGAAACATCCTTTTGTCTCTGAACAGAATTGAATTATATTACCAGAAAGTTCACATAACATATTTGAAATTTACCATTGAATCATGTACCCGTTCCCAGTAAATGACTTAAGGAATGCAGTACATGCTGCAGGTGCTGCTAGAAATTGAACCTTCATTTGTCTTTAAGAAATAATTTGCTCTTAAAATATTCTTATTATTTTTTTTAGTGTTATTATAAAAGCCTTTAGTTTCCAGCAGTTTTATTTAATTTTGACACTAGGTCTACTTTTTTCTTTTTTTCTTTTTCCTTTAATGGGCTCTAAATATATATTATCCTATCTTCCACAGCTTTTTATGATGAAGGTTAAAAAATACAGTTCTCTGTTTTGATCTTAGCATTAAAAATGAACTACTATGGAGATATAATTTTTATTTTGGCTTTAGATTCCCATAAAAATGTGAATTACCTTTGAGATAATATCTTTTTTTTTTTTTTTACTGTGAAGGTCTACAGGCAAATAATATTGGGGTATATTTTGATTGAGGATGAGGAAAGGAATGTTTATCTAAGCTGTTTTACAGCTTTTTGAATATTTGCACTTCTAATCCTTATACCTGCTGGGTGTAAAATTAGCTGCTTACATAACTTCCCATTTTATCTTTCAAAATCTAAAAAAGTATTTAAATTTGGATTCAAAGGTAAGAATGCAAGCTTCCATGTAGTCCCTTTGAAACTAGAGTAGTACCATAATTTCCCAGTGTGAGAGTGTGTTGAAACTGGGGAAGAAGGTGCTGCAGTTTGATTGAAGGGTAAAAAGTAAATAGAAGTTTAAAAATTTAAAAAGCAAGATCAAAGTGCTTTGACTTGACATACATTAGGTGAAGCAAAATTTTCCTTAGTAAATTTTCAAGGTATTTCCTCTTAGTAAATAACTTGAACTAAGAGAAAAAAAATAATTGAGGATGCTTATTAGGGAAGAGATACAGCGAATTAGGTTTTTAGTACAGATGTGAGTGTTACTTGCTATAATCTCAGCAAATAACAGTTATAGGTGGAATACAAAAATGGTTCCTTGATAACCATTTATTTGACTTCGAAGTATACACTTAAGCATTGCATGTTTAGGGGACATGCTTTTCTTGTCTCACCAGCTGAGAATCTCTTAGTCAGGAAATGTAGGAGTTCAGATCTCAGAGTAAAACAACACAGACTCTATTGAAATGGAATTAACTCACATAAGAACATCTTCTTCTCCCCTGCACTCTTAAATTATGTGTATTTTACATAGCCCTGCATTTTGACCTTGTGAACGTGAGTTGGTCTGTCAGCTTACATTAATGCTTAAACTCAGTAAAATACCTTAATGAGGGGATCCAAGTTCAGACCCTGCTAGGGAATGGCGTTTTCAAGAATGACTGCAAAAGTTCCCTACTCAAGTCAGTTGGTACTGAACAGTGCCTGAATGCCTCTCAGAAAAAGAATGAATATATATTTCACTACCATTTAAAAAAATTGTTATACTCACCAGCATTTAAAAAGAGCTTTTGTGAATTGGCTGGAACTGTAAAGTTGGATAGGTTATTATATTTGGGATAATAATATAGTACTTCTACAAACTACTTAAAAACACGTATTGGCAGGAAAATTGCATGTCTAAATGCATTATCTAAAACCATTGACTATTGAAGTTTATTTCTTTGTTTTTCTTTGGCAGGTCAGTCTAACACAACAGACTGCAGAAATATCTTCTCTACTAAACAAAAAATTTATCTAAACTGGTATCAATAAATTCTCACAGTAATATGGATTGATTCATGAGGCATTGATACACCTTAGGAATACGTATTTTTTCTAGTGTTCAAGGCAATGTGGACTCACAGCCCAGAAAGCCAGTCCTGTTCTGGCATGCTTCAAAAGAAGCGTGGTTGAGGGCGGTGTTCCTGCTCTTCTACTCTGCTGTCCCATCTGGATTACTGTGTCCAGCTCTGGGGTCCTCAGGAAAAGAAACACATAAACCTGTTCCAGAGGAGAGCCAGAAAGACAATCAGTGCTCTGCAGAGTTTATATGAAAAAAAACCCCAACCAAAACCAGAGAATGCTCCAGGGAGAATTTATAGCACATTCCATTACTTAAAGCCCAAGAAAAATGGAGAGGGACTCTATCAGAAAGTGTAGTAATAAGGAGAGGCAATGGTTTTAAACTGAAAGAGGGTGGATAAGGATGAAAAAAAAAAGGAAAAGAAAAATAATGGGGAGGGTGCTGATGCACTGGCACAGGTTGTCCAGAGAAGTTGTGGGTGATCCCCTGTCCCTGGATGTGTTCAAGGCCAGGCTGAATGGGACTCTGAGCAGCCTGGTCTAGTGGAAGAGGTCTGTGACCCTATGATTCAGTTTCTATGTTATTTCAAGTTCTGTAACCTGCATAGCATACTAATTTTGACTAAGTAAAATGGAATTGTTCTTATATTTGTAGGTAGAGCCTGGAGATACTTTTGATTTAGGGTTAGAAACTGAAAAATTGACTGAATAATGCAAAATAATTTTATTAAATAACAACTCAAAAATCACAATCCTCCAGAAACACTATTGATTAAGTAATCAGTACTCCATTTCTTTTCAGTTTGCAAAACATCTTTAGGCTTAGGGCCTTTTCCCAGTAAAATTTTATGAAATTTTGATTAAAATATATAAAAGGATATTTGCCTGTTCAGAAATTATGAACTCTTGTTAAATATGAACTAAAAAGATACATTTTAAATTGAAAAGCTTTTGCTCAAGGTAAATCAATCTTATAACAAATGTTTTATTAGTCCTTTGTTGTTTTCTGACGTTTAAATTATTCCATGAAACCACTTATTAAAATAAATTCAATGGTCTTTGGATTATTTTGCAAAAGTTCTTTGATACTGTTTTGGAAAAGAAGCCAAAACCAGCTGAGGTATTATCAATGAGAAAGGCCTTGCTTTCAGATCCTGCTTTAAACCTGGTGAGGTCTCAGTCAATTCTCTTTTTGTCTCAAAGTTCACATTGGACATTTGGAGGGCAATGTTGTCATCTTGGCTGTCAGTTATTCAGAGAGAGAAAAGAACATTCATGCCAGATGGTCTCATCCTTTTTATCAGATTTGTAATGGTGATAGACTGCATGTGAGTTGGGCAGCAAGAAGAGAAACAAGACAGAAGCAAGAAATATAGATGTCAAACATGTACTTTAAATCTTTTTTCTTGTAGAACGATAGAAGAGATACCAATGCAGGGCAGGTAACCTTTACATCTCAAAAAGCAACATACACGTTAATTCTGGGCTTTACAACATAAAAAAGGGCAACAATAGGATAATAGTGATGCAAAAATCACTCTATTTTCCTCAACTTTAATTCTTGTTCAACAAGAGATTTTATGGTTTTCTAAGACTCCAATTCAGCTTGAAAGGTTTCAGAAAAATCTCTAAGAATGAAAAAAAGGTTTCAGGGAAACCTGGTTGCGGCCTTCAATATATAAATGGACTTAAAGATGGAGAAAGACTTTTTTCAGGGCCTGCAGTGACAAGACAAGAGGTAATGGTTTTAAACCTAAATACAGTAGGTTGGACTAAAGGAAAAAAAATTATGAAAGTGATTAGGCACTGGAACAGGTTGCTCAGAGAAATTGTTGATGTCTCTGGAAGTGCTCAAGGCCAGGCTGGATGGGGCCTTGAGCAACCTGGTCTAGTGGAAGGTGTCCCTACTCATGGCCGGAGGATTGGAACTAGAAGGTCTTTAGGATCTCTTCTTACAGAAACATTTCCATGTTTTAACGAAATGCTCCCTTTTCTAGTAGTAAATAACTTGCTTATGCAATTTTTGTTTCTCAGGGAAAACACCGTCAAAAGGAGAATAAGACGCACAGGGGTTCTATCAAACAAATTATTTTAATACTGTTTAATTTCATGTCATGACAAGTTGTATAACCATTGGCAGAGTATTAAAAGTAGACTCTTAAACAGCATCCAGATCAGGTATGACTGCATGTAGTATCACTTGTTTAGTTTTAGATCAATATGCCATTCATCTCTATGATGCAGGAACTGCATCCGATATACCCTACCTACACAGTCAGAAAATTAAGGACAGGGTTTGTTTTTTTTTTTCCTTGTACTCTGATCTTAATAAAGTCTGCTTTTCTTATAAACTTATTTTATAGCTTAAACCATAGCTTTTGTATTTCTATACTTCCTGTTTTCTTACATGATTGGTTTGCCTTTGTTTGTTTAGGACTTCTGGTTTTGGTTGTGATAGTGCAGTGCTTTTGGCTTCAGTTTGGATTAATCTCTTTTGACTTTGTAAATCTACAGTGTAGAAGTCTTTATCTTGTCTAGTCTTCCTTTAATTTCAAAGGAGATAAATAAGCAGTTCTAGGGAAAAATTCATCTCTTTCCGGGAAAGAGATGAAATTTAGATACTGTAAGTGCCATTTCTTTCTAGGTAGTTTAAGGGACTGACTGATGCTTAAGGGACTTGGTCTGGAGTGGCTAAACTACTGTTTTTTTCCAATAAGGTGATATCACCTAGTCCCTTGAGTCTGTGGTTTGTTTGTTTGTTCCCTTCATTCTTTTTAATGTAAAAAGGGCTCTGGTTCTATTGAAAATGACGTTGCTAATGTTTTTAGGCTACTTTTCTTCTGGATTTACAATTGAGTCTTAGTGATGATGATTTCTAGTTTCGACATATTAGCGTGTAAATTCAGTATCAGGCAAAAGTTTCAATTTCAATTAGAAGTTTTGGAAATTGCCAATATAAGTGAATGATTCAATTTTTTTTTTTTTTTTTTTTTTCACAAAACATCATCCAAAAGAAGTGTAGATATCAATTCTAAGTCATGAAAACTGTGGTAGTTCTATTTGGACTTTACACAGTGTGGTATCATGCAACAGGTTCATAAATGTTAACTTTGGCTTGAAAATTGTCTCCCTTGGTGCTCTTTGTAGTCAATAGAAAGGGTCTCAAGGGGATCATTCAGTGAACCTAAACTAAACTTAGTTTTCTGTTCTGAATTGCCCACCATACACAGAGGACTCCAATGCTCTGGAAGCACTTCTGGGTCATTGTACACCCATTAAGGTGCATGTTGAAAATTAATTCCTGTCCCATATTGTACAGAGGGAGTTAATCACAGGCTATTTTCTTTGCATCTTTAAAAGCAGTATCACACTGTTGCATGTCGGAGTAAAATCTGTTAATTACAGGGTGAAATACACTAGATTTCATTTTTATTTTAAGAAACAGAATGATAGGGGTTTGTGTGCATATGTTATTTAGTTTTCTAGTTCTGATTTTTTCTATACATGCCGAGTTTCAGGTAGGAGTTTTCAAATACATGTACACGCACTCATTATGTGACAGATCAAATTTTATTGGTATTGAACACAGCAAAAATATATTTATTGAATGCAATGAATTTTATCTTGATATCATCCTTGTCTTTATATAGTCTTGATAATGTTAGCCGTGATATTTATTCAATTTAATAGATAAACGTGATTTACAAAAATATTGTTATATAGGTACCTCAAAGTAAAAGGAAAAATATAATCCCAGTGTATTTCTGGCATCATTTGGTAGGAAAATAGAAATTAAATTATTTTAAACTGATAGGGATAACAGGGTTAATGCAACATAAGCCTCAATGAGCAAAATGGATCCAGAAAATCACTCTTTCTGTGTTAGCAATACTGAAATTTAATGTACCTTTGACAGCATCAGCTTTATGTTCAAGTTTACTTTTGTAGTGAATTTGAGAAGAAAGGTTTTGTTTGTGACTACCCTTTCATCACATTTATGATAAAGGTTTATGAAATCCTGAGTTACAAGCTTTTAATGATGTTTTTCCATAGTCAATTTTAAACGAACTTACAGAAGCATATTCAACATTTCTCCCCTTCTTAATTCTTTTGTTTTGGGAAGGAACTCAGTCTAGAATAAAAACACTGTGAATCATTGGCTGATTTGGTATTTTGGAGGCAGGGATTTTTTGTTTGTCTGGTGTTTTTTCTGGTTTTGTATGTTTGTTTGTTTTTTAGTATTTTAGTGAATTATTTTAAAGGAATATGAACATGCTGGAACTTGAGTCTTTACTTTCTGAAGTGAATTGTAGGTTTTCTTAAAACGCTTCTCTCTGGGAGTTAATATGAACATTTGAGGAATAGTATTCCTTTATAAAGGCTTATAGGCATGCTGCTCATTTTGGCAGAATTGTTTGTGTCGTTTTTAGATGGACTTGGAGCATCTAGATTATGCATATCGGGTTACTGTTTGTGAGTCAGCAAAAATGAGTCCTGATGACCTGTCATTTGCCAAAGAAAGCGGATGTCAATACCTGTGGTTCCCGGAGGCATCCTGTGCCAGTGGAGCCGTGGTGCTTCCTCTGTGCTCACCACTGAGGTGTCTCCCAGCTGGATTCTGCAGTGGCCCGAGCTGCAGGACCACACATCGCCCTCTCAATCCTTGTAGGGAGTAGGGTGTGATCAGTCCAGTGCAGCCCCAACAAATATTGATGGCCTTAGGGTTACATGTTGGGTGCCTGAGGTGACTGTGCATCAAAGCGATACATCTCACAGAACTCCAGTTACTGTAAGGTAAGTAATTATTATCTTTTTTTTGTTTATTTGTTTCTCTTCCTGTGATTATTCCTACAAAGAGGCAAAATGATTAAAGTCTCCATGTATGCTTTAAAAGGCTTATCTGAGAAAGTGAAGACTGCAAAAGCTATCTGTAAAAACAAATTTTGAATTGTTTTCTTTTAGCCTTAAGTTTTAAAAATAGGCTACAAAAAATATTTCTCTTCCCGTGAAATTTTTATGTATCTCCCTGATCTGCAGTGACTAAACGATGAGTAGGTAAATGAAATATTTATTGCACACACAGGTGGAAGAACTAGGTACGTTTTCAAATATCCAGAGCTGTTGCATAATGTCTGGTGATTCACAGAACAATAAAGTTTTCAAAAGATTTCAGTCTCCTTTTGAGGTTTTAAATTCTGTGGTCACTTACATTTTTTTTTGTAATATAATGCTTCTAAATTAGTACCTTATGCTACTAATCTAGTACCTTAATTATTGAAGATATCTTTTTTCTTTTGGTGACTGCACTTTGGAAAATAAACAAAAAGCAGACTGCTTATGTATTACTGTATATTTTCCTGCTGATTCTATTTTCACTGGCTTTCCCTGAGAATTCTGCTGAAAATTTCTATGCTTGTTCAGGGCACTGAATTCTCTCAGAAAGCCTTCTCTGATTAGATTCTTCTGTTGTTTCTTCATCAGTTAATTACATTTCTTAAGCACAGGTGCAAATCTAAACTGAGACACACCACTTTTAGGGTTTATTCAGTAGACTACATTGCATATTTTGAATTGGTTAGCTATGTCCTATTATTAAAAGAGTCTGTAAAGAACATGTCTTTGTAATACTAGTGTGCAGTTACATTTTGTGTATTCAGTGACCCAGTATTTTGTAGCATTTCATATGAGCCATAAGAGAAAATGAACAAAGACTAAATGCATGAGTCATTATTTGCTGAAAGCATCTTGTATTCACATTTTTATTGTGCCCCTCAGAGTGAACATGTATGTTTTTAGTTTTGCAGGGATTGAAGGCTTTTCTAGAGAATATCAAAATAAATGTGCAGTTCTCTCCTTTTGCTGTTCTTTCAACCGGAAAGTACAATGCAGCCCCAGCATGTACTCTCCAGTATGAAAAGTATGGAGATTTAGAGAATATTGACTAAATAATATGGTGATTTTAAAAAAACTGTCTCTATCTGGAAAAAATCCTAATCCTTTACAGGTTCAAAAAATACATCCATTAGCAGAATAGAAAACCACCTTGACACTAAGCCAGTTGCTTTATATAATTATCTCATTGTATAATTAATACTGGGGAAAAATAGGTAAAAGTAGTTAAATACTTAATTCCAGAGGGATGGAAATTTTAATAAAATACTAATGAATTTATAGTAAAAAATAACTTTGGTTCTGAATACTAGAAAAATATAACTTACTTGTATTTTGGTATATTTTCTATTCTAAGCTGATAATAAAAAAGCGGTCCAACCTCATTGTCTTGGAAGCAAGGGATGCTATGGATTTAAAAAAGATGTGATGTGTATAAACCTCAAATTAATGAATTCACTGAAGTATGAGTTTCAAGGGAGAAAATACATGTAAAAATTTCCAAGGCTTTCTTACTCTGAGGAGCATACTTCAGGGGCATATTGAACTTTGATAATTAAGAAATTTCCATATAAATGTCTTTGGAAAAGTGACAAATGTAGGTGCAATTCTCCAAAGTAGACAAGAAGGCATCTCTCCCTCTCACATTTTTGATTCTGAAGTAATTTTGTATCCTACATAATGTCACCATTAGATCCCGAGAAGAAAAGCAACAGCAGTTTTAACTACAAGAGCATAACTTTTCATTTTACCATCATTTGTTTCAAAAATGTTTTACAAGCACTGGTAAATTGTTTTCTATTTCAAAAGTAATGTAATCTGGGATTTAGGAAAAAAAGATGTGAATTCTAAAGACATTTACTTGCCATGTTTGGCTCTGTATTCACTATGAAAACAAAACAGAAATATCTGTTTTACTCACTAGAGTGTGGTAAAATAGCAGTACTATGATTTATATAAAAGTATAAATCTTAATCTATATAAAGTGGTCCAGAGTGTTCATAGACATGCACTTATTGAATGTTTTGATGTTAGCTGTTTCAGCCCTGAGAACTGGTTTACAGTGAAACTGCCTGATGGAATTGTCAACACTCTACTGGTTAAAAGATTTGAAACCTTATTAAACTTATGGCATGATTGCCCATTGTCTCAGCCAGCTTTCCTCACACTGACAGATCTCTGGAAGTCTTTTAAAAATTGGCAGTATTTGTTGGTTGTGCCTGGAATTACAATTGAAGTTATGTCTGCTTGAACATCTTTGGCTTTCTAAAAGTCAGGCTTCCCACAAATACTTACTTTTAGACACTTAAAATAAAGGCTGAGGTTATCCATATAAAGAACTTTTTTTTCCTGACATCATGCTTTTCATAGGAAAATCTAACTTAGTACGAGATTTTTTTTTATAGAACTTTTTTTCCAGATTTAGAAGGTCTGGATTTCTTTAGAAGATGCTACATTATTGTTAATAGTCATACCAGTAGGAGATGATCACATATGACAAATGTCAGATTATGCTTTGTTCTAAATGCATAATTTTGAATTTCAACCAATACTTTTATTTTTTGTCTTATTTTTATCACAACAGCAGGAAGGAACCAATGAAAAGTTTTAGTAAAGTCAACTACAATAAACACATGATACATGGAGTAATTATTTCCTGTTGTCAGTTTTCCTTTTGTAAAAATCATGTCTTAAATATTGTTGAAGTATTTTGAATTCTCTGGATGTGACTAAGTGGCTTGATTTCATAACTTACATTTTACATAGGCTTTGAAACTTTCTGGCTGCTGATAGTTATCCTTACTGGATAACGTTTGTGTTATTAACCACCACTGCAATATGTGTGACAGGAACATCAGCTTTCAAGGAATAAGTGACTAATTCTTCAAAGATGAAGAACAAAGATGTTCTGCAGTCACAGAAAATTGCTAGCGATACTAGAGTAGTTTTTAATCTTTGATATAAAAAGTCTTTAAAAAAATTGTTAAAACTAGTCTGGATAGAAGAAAAATTTTTGTTTCAACCACTCACAATTTAGATAAATTTTCTATACTGAATATTCACAAGGAATCTTCAGAGTTATTAATGTTTTTCTGTATTACAATTTACTTTGAGAGAAAAAATGGTTAATAGTCAGGACTTATTTTAAGAAACATTTATTTTAAACAGTTTTCAACATAATGTCTGAAGTTAAGAGTGCTATTTGGCTATAAAGACAAGCTATACGGACAAGCTATAAAGAGGTTTTAAATCCCCTAGAGTAGCATTTCTACTGAGATAAAAGTAATAAGAGGAAAATAGTTTTTCTGATGAAGGTTATCTGTCTTAAAATATATGTTTTTGGGAAAAGTCATGAAATATGGACTGAGATGTTAAGCATTTTTGAGAATCTCAGACTGCTTGCTGTAGTAAATTTGTTGATATCAGAACCACTTAATAGGCTTCCAAAAATAATGAAGAGAATGTCATTTACAGTAGGTGCAGATTATGCTGCACATGCTCTTTGGCTTCTCTTCCTATTTCTTTTTCTACAGCCTTCTCTTTGAAGTTGTGAAGATGTATTCTTCCCTCTTTCTTCTGTTTTGAGGAGTAATCTGTACAGTAGCTTTTTTGTGAAGATTGAATCAAATATCATTCTTATACTTTGTATTTTCCATCTAAATTCCAAACAAAGGTTTTATATTTGCCATGGACTTACTTCTTTTGGATCCATTACTAAAGTAACAAATTCAGAAGAATGAAGTGCTTCTTCTAATCAGAATATGTGTGTGTTAGTGTTATATGCATCTTGGTTTCCATACATGCAAATAGGGGCAAGGAGTATTGAAACTGTAGTCATACAGTTGTAGCATTAGAGGCTTTGCTTCAGTGTTGTGATTTCACCTGAATTGTGCTCATGGCTAGGAACCACTCTGCACAATATTGCATAAGAATGGTGAGGATAGTGTGTTAAATAATTTAGCTGTAAAAGTAATTGTTAGAAATTGGAGAGTAATTGAACCATTATTCCTCAGTGTACTACTTACTGTAAGAAAATCACACAGGTCCCTTCAAGCCAAGAATTCTGGGAGTTTTCTAATTTAAATTGCTGTTTTCAATTTTTCTATTTGCTTATTATCCACTTATATCAATGTGTCTCAGTTTTATCCCCCATGATGATCTTAAATCATTGCTGGAGAAAATCCTGCATAGTCCTCTTCATATGGAGAGATATTATTCAATCCAATGCCTGCTTTTGTTGCCTACCTCAGAATGGGGTGTCATAAAAGATAATCCAGAAAAATAATATGATTTGTCAGAAAAAGGGTCTGAAGATAAATGCTTTAAAAATATACTTTATTGGAAGGCCTGATTTGCAAACACATTCTCTAATGGAAGAGATCTGATTCACAGCACTGCCTCTGAAAGCTAAATGCTTCTTCTTTAAAAATGTTGTAAGATTACAGAGGTCCTGGATCCCTTGTTTTGGAAATGTGGTTTAACCAAGGTCACAAGATATTTTGATGGTAAAGAACAGGACTACGTGTGAATTCAGGAAGACTAACTAAAAGATGAAAAATACATCTGTATAAGGTGGATTTCTTTTAATCTTCTCTTTTACCACCTGGTATTATGTGCCTCAGTACACCAGTCAACTAGTGGATGTAAAAAGAATTGGAAAGTTTAAAAAATGCATGAGCAGAAAACAAGTTTTGCAATAAAAAGTGTGTGCAAGTTGTGTTGCTGGAAGAAACCTATGGTCGTGTTTGGACACCAAAACAAATGAACTTCTGCATTAGAATATTTGGAGTATTCATGTCTTGGCATGCTACATGAAACTAGCATAATTATTGTTAGACAGCAGGTAGCTTGACAGCAGAGGAGATCAGGAAAGGAAATCAAGTCCGAGTTGAAGCTCCCTTTAATAGTTGATAAGCTTAAGAAAGAAGTCCAGAGGATTAATTGTTGCTTGATCTTTGGATGTAATATATATTAAAAAACCCCTCTTAAGCTGGCGCTTGAGCTTGGTCATGGAATCAGGGTATAACACTGCTTTTTCACGTCTTCATCAAAATCACTTGTTGTTATTCACTCCTGAAGGCTGCTTATATGAACATTTTTGTAGGGGTTCCTAGTGCTGATATCCTAACTTTACTTATATAGTTGTTCCCATTTTTTATAAGATAATCACCACAGAGACATTTTCAGGCACCTGCAAGCTTGCCACAAACAGTGAAATATGGAGACTTGTACTCCTTCTTGTTAAACTTTATCAAGGAGATTTACTGAAAATTAGAATTTGTGAGTATACATCATAAGGCCCTTTGTGATCTTGAATCCTTAATCTTGGCTACCCCCATATTTTTTGAGTGACAAAGTGAGCGGTTGGTTTTGTGTGTGTGTATGGTTTATTTGCTTTTTTTTTTTTTAAGGTGAGGAGTAATTTATTATTGCTAGTCTAAGACTGATTAGGACATAAGTTTCTCAGTTAACTGCCTCCTTTCCTTTGAGTTCATAGACAAGAAGGTGCCATAGGTCCCAGACCAGAAGATTCTTTGGGGCAATATCCTTTCCAAGAAGGAAGAATAAGGGACAAATCTTCCTAATCATATAAAGCCTAAAAATTATATTTGAAAACTTGAGAGTGGGAATGATAAGGAACATTTGAAAGCAGGAATATTTCTGAGCATGTGTTTAGGCAACTAAATAAAAGAGTATGATAATTTGTTTCTGCACAGGTACTTAGCCTGTACTTACACAGAGGAAATTATAGCTCCTGTAGAATGTACAACACCCCTTCTTGTTTCTAACAGACATTATTATTACAGAGGATGAAATGACAGGAACTTAGACTAGAAATATCCTGGTTTGCATTTTATTTTGTGTCCATCTTTCCTAGCACTGAGGTTTTTTGTTTATTTTTTTGTTTGATTTCTGTAGGCAATATTTATAAAGTTGTAATCTCAATTTACATTTTTTAAATTGCTGTTAATCACAATTGCATTATCTTTTTGAGTACAACTTCCTTAGATTAAGAATTGACCTTGATGAAATTCTTTGCCCGATGTACCAACTAGTGATCAATGCTGATTGCAAGACCTATACCTTCCATATAAATTAATTAATGCAAGCATTTTAGTCCATTTCACTGAAATGCATATGCCTATGTTTGTTTGTAGCTCCCCTGTATTTTCCAGATAATAGCAGTTCCCAGTCCAGGTTCTTACAGGATTTATAGGCTCCTTTGTTAGCCCTGTGTTTGTACCTAATTTGTGTAAAATGCCAATCATCTCATTGTATTAAAATCTTATTAAAATCTCTATTAAAATCTTTCATGGTTTTATTTTATGTGATGGATAGAACCATTATCTTTGATAATCTGAAACTAAATCTTCAAGTCCAGATTCTTGTACAAGTTAAGGACTTTTTGTTTTAAATCCAGAATTTTTGAAGAAAAAATTACCATTTGCACTCAGTGTGACAACACGGCCCTTCTAATGTTAGGTTGACCTGACCTGAAAAACGTTGAGAAAGAGAGAAAAAAGAACTTTGCATTAAGTTGAATTACGATGAATTTCATAATTTCCAACCCTCGCCAGCCTTGCAAAGTCCTCAAGTATTTTTTGGGACCAGCCTTTGCCTGTGAGTCTCAATCTTTTGTGATTCTTGACAAAGTTTGTTGACAATGCCTGGCAAAATGTTGAATCTCTTGGCTATGAAGGAGTTTTTCATGTTAAGTTTCTGTCTCGGAGAAATGTGTATTATTCCTAATGACTTTAGAAGTTTGAATTTTTTCTCATATTTCAGTGTAAAAAATTTCCACTTGACATTACCTTAATGTTGAAGCAGATTTAGTGAATCTGCCTTGGCACTTTTCTCTGCAGATCTCTGGGTATGTTGCACTGGGAGGAGCAATCCTCTCCCATCTAACAGTGGTGCAAAGTAACTTTGTTGTATGTAATTAGTGGTCTAGTGGAACAGACATCACAAGGCAAAAATGCAAGTGCAAAATGAGCAATTAGCAAGGCAAGGCACTCTTACATCATAAAACATGAATAAAATGCTTCCCTCTTAGCTTAAATGAATATGGAAGAGAAAATAAGTCATAATGTTCCTCTATTTTTTATATGAAATTTATGTTTTAATATTGTACTTTTATAGCATGAAATACCCTTTTGAATTCATAGGTGAAGTTTCTACTTTCAGTTAAACCAATCAAATATCTCTTACAGTTTTTCTAAAGTAAAAGTTTTCCTCATGTGCTAAGTATTTTGATAATATTGGGCAACTCATAGCTAGAAAATGCTTCTGTATCATTAATGTCAGCTTTTAGCCTTCATTCTATTGATCAGGAAACTGCACCTGACTTCTCTATGCAGAGAGAGTTTCTAATGCGTTGTTGAAGATATTGAAGCTAGTCAAAGAAAGCAAAAAGGGGCCAAAGAAGTGATGTCCATAGCCTCGACCCCAGTAATACCTTTCAGTTCACTTTTCAAAAAACTTGACCTTAGAAAATCTTTTCTATGAAGTATTGATGATGATAATTCTCTTAAGAATTTTTCTGTATTATAAGTGTTTTTTATCTGCTGCAAGAATTTTGCAACATGGCAATAATTATCCACTTCCTTTTCTTCTCTGCCTCTCCCTCCACCCTCTACCCAAAATTTCTATGGATTTATGAATAAAACTCAAAATTCCAACAGACTAGCTTTGGTTTTTCTCACCTTGCTACAGAACTTGCAGCAGTAGGGAAATGGCCAGCTAGTGGAAATGTGACAGTTCTTCAGGTTGTGCTTTTAATAACATATCCATATAAACCAAAATATTCTAATCCATTGCTTTGGGAAATATCTCCCTAATGGTAAAGATAAATGAGCTTGGTGCCACTGTAAGGCCAAATACAAGGAATTTAATTTGATTTTTTTCCTTCTCAGCAAAGTTTTATTTATATCCAGCATTAATCTCATTTCTGTAAAAGCATCCAGGAGGAAGAAAATAAACTACTTGATTATGGCTACTCTTCTCTTATTATTATATATGAATCTATTAATATTGTAACTATTTTGTGTTAGTTCACCTCAATATGCATTTCAAAATTGCTATATACCATGAAATATTCTTTGCTAATTGAAAAAGTCAGATCTGTCCAACTATCCGTTTTGACCATTTAAATTACAGAAACTATATTACTGAAACTTGATCTTCATTTTCTGCTCTGTTAACTCAAGCATTTTGAATAATTTTTATAGCTTGGCTCCCCGGCCAGTTATTCAGTTGATCTCAGACTTGAAAAGTGCTCCACTGAGCAAACATTTACTCTTTTGTGTTTGGGTCAACAATGAAAGTAAAATTTAACTTAAAATAAACTACTGGTCTCCAAAATCTGACAATAAGGGTAACTGAGAGATATGAAGTCATCATTAATCTCAAAAAGATTTAATGAGTTCCCAAAATGCTTTTAAATCATTACTTTTTTTCTTGTTCCCTTCTCTGTTGCCTTAGCTGACTGATCACACTCTGCTTAAAAATGAGTTATTGAGGGTGTTTTGTATCTTTTGTATCTTTTGTAATGTGTTGTTGAAAGTGCTGAGAACCTCTTTTATTTGTATAAACCTCTCAGTGTTGGTCAGCTATTTGCCATTTGAGTGAGGCTCTCTGGTTATTCTCATATCTTTTCTAAAAATTCTGGAATTGGTGGAAAAAGTGACCAATGTTATGTCAAAGACCTGCCAATAACATAGCCTGAACTTCAGTTAGAATTTTACCATTAGACTTTGTAGAATCCTGTGAAAACAAGTTTATTGGATAAAGCAGATAATGTTGGTGACAGGAACTGTAAAGCATGAATTAGTTGGGATGTTTATATACATTTGAAGTTACAAGATGAGCATTCATTTCTGCTGTGGAATATAAAAAGCTGGCAACTTATTTTAGAAGTAAAAGTAGAGTAACTAAGTCTACCTTCATTGCAGTAGAATGTAGAATACATCTATGGACTTGTTTATGTTACAAGATGAGGTTTATTTTAGTTGTTTAATTTTAAATTGCCTTATATTTTCACACAACTGCCTTGGAAGAAACATAGTTAAATATTTCAGTGAATTTCATTCATTGCTATTTTGTTTCTAGTAGCTCTATAAAGACTATTCAATATTGTTTTGCTTCCTGCTAGAAGTGGTTGCTACTTTTCTCCATGTGGTATGTACTGCTGTCATCTTAACTGTGTGCTACCTTTCTGTATAGAAGCTGTGAAGCTGCCAGGTTACCCTTTTCAATTCCAGGTGTTCACTTCCAGGTGTTCACTTCCACACATTTTCTAGAGTACATAGTGATCTTCCATATGGATTTTTGCAAACATCCATGAATATATTTTCTTCTTTAGAAGGCTTCATATTGAGTCTCTTCGAAGGAAGGCTTGCGCTAGAGCAGACATCTCTAACAGGTGATAAGAGAATAAAGGGGGAGGAATATCCAGAGCTGGTCTCAGCACTGCAGAAAAACAAAGTCATGCTGGTAGAAATACCTACATCAGGGATCTGAACTGAGTATCTGAGGATGGCTCTTTGACCTGTTGATGTTTCTGAAACCAGGCTGTTGTTATCCATGTGAGGTTGTTACTAGTGTGGTGGGAAATTTTTCAGATAGTATCTCTGAAAACCCAGCAGCACAGGCATGGTTTCCATCCTAACCTCCTGCCTGAGGGAGGATTTTATCCTGCCTCACCAATATGTTGAGAATGACAGTTGAAGCAGAAATTTAAAGTTTTATGTATCTTGGTAATTTCCAAGAGCTATTGAATGCACCTGTCTCATTCCATAGTGGTCCAGCTGATGTCCCCTGGCAGGAACACATTTACCCTGACAGCCTGCTCTTGGAGAAGCTGGTGCAGACAGCCCATCATTCATCGATGAGCTACCACTGATCTAATACACTAGATTTAATAATGTGTCTTTACCCTCCCATTACTGAGGAAACTGGACATTTTCACAGCAGTTATTTTATGCTTGCTCTTTTATGGAGGCATCAAAACAGCTCAGTATGATCTCTTTAATCTCTTCCAGACTGAAATATGAATCACAGAGATATTTTAAAACTAAAGTTCATTGTATGATATCACATTTATATTGGAATTGTGGACACAATGAAGAGAGGGAGAAAAACCAGAATATATACTGACTCAAGTTGATCAGTAAAGTTAGTTTTATAAGTTCTACAGTCCAAAACAGCCTCCAGATGTTATTAGGGAAAACAATTCTCAAATGAGAGTTCATGTCGCTGATATTTTCTTAGTTTGGTCCTTATTGAAATAGCTGTATTTTTTCATGTAATGATAATAATACCACATAATAGTGGGGTGTTTGTTTGAAACAAAATTCTCCTTCTCATCAAGTTTAAAGTTTTCCTTTGAAGAACCAGGGCACTTTCAGCTCCTGGTAAAAGCACCTGCTGAACAATCCCTGGTAAGGAACTGAAACACTTAAAAAGGTTAGACTCAAAATTAGATGAAAAGATGTATAGATGAAGTTGCATTCTCTGTGATGGCTGAGCAAATAACCTTTGATGTCAGAATGCCTTTCCTAAGAATCTGAACTCACTGTTATTGAGACAATCTAGGTATCTGCTAAGTATTTATTTTTCCCATACCATGCTACTTTATCATAGCTTAAATATATTGCAGTCAGATTTGGTTGGTGCTTTATATAAAACATAATGCACTTGTAATCTAGTTTGCATAGATAGAAAACTGTAGGAAAATGTCTTTATAGTTTATTTAAGGCAAATGAAGATATACATTTGCTTTCTATTATTTTCACATTTTCAACATATTAAAAAAGGAAATGAGTGAGTTTTGATGACTGTTTCTGGAAAAAATTAGTTCATTAATTTTCACTTTTTTTTTTAAATTTGGAAAGAAAAAAAAATTTTTTTAGTTTTTTGGTATGTGCAACACATCAGACTGAAATAGATGTACCAACTATTTTAGCCTAACAGTTGAAAATTATGCCAAATTTTGACTTCTTACAAACGAAAAGGATAGATATTGCATAGCTGCATTGGAGACCTAGAACATAAAGAAAATGCTGGAACTAGTATTACAAAACATGAAATACTGGACCTGCACAATTTTAAAAATAGTTTAAATGAAATGTCCTGACTAGCATGTACATTTGTAGGCAATAGTACTGCAGCAAGGCACTAATCAGCTAAGTACCATAATCCTCCTTATAGGGTAAATTCTTACTTGACCTCCAGCTATATACAGCACATGGTAACAGCATTAAGCTATAACACTCCTCTCATGCTCTCAATAGCTTCCCATTGGGTCAGCTCTCTGACTTGAATTGATTGCTGTTGTTTCAGATACTAAACTTTATTTTTTTTTCTAGATGCCTTATATTTTATAAGTACATTTTAAGGGAAGGGAAGGGTTTGTAAAATACATATCTAAAAAATTGTGTTTCGACTATTTATATGATTTCACTGAACCTAGAGGATTAAATGAAAGCGCTAGCGAGAACAGAAATTGATGTATTCTCATGAACCCGAGGCTTCCTACTTCCCAGATGTGCAGTGGCTGATCAAAAGGTAAAGCAGGGAAGAAAGATGCAGAATGTGTTGTGTGAAAACAATGTCTAATGCTCAGCATTTCTTGGTCTTCTGGAGGATGATTAGGGAGATATTTTTTACTTTTGGTAAAAAACTCAAAGTAGTGAAAAGCTTTTTCTTGTGCTTCAGATATATATGAATGTTATCTTTAACAAAATCTTTTACTTTCCTATAATTTAGTTTCTTAAATTGTATCCTATTTCCTGTGATAAAAATAATTCTTGAAATACTGTATTTCTTTTAACAAAAATAGTATATGTAGAATTTTTAAGTGTTCTTTTATTTTATATTATTTGTACTTTTTAGTAACAGTTCAGTATTATATGTACTCATTCTTATGTTCGCTTTTCTGTGACCTACTATTCTTTTAACACCGTGTGTTTTAAACTAATTTGATTACTGCTGTTAGACAGCTGTTAATTGATTCCACTCTTCTGCAAATGATTTCTATAGTGTCAGTACTGATGCAGATATCAAGAATGACTGTTCTTACCAATTATTCTTGAAACCAATCTAATCAATTTGGTTTTTATTATTGTTTTTCTTATTATCTTTTTTTGAGACTTTTTTTTACTGAAAGAAAAGGTGCAACACTGCTTGTTTACCTATTAAATAATTGGAAATAATTCACAAAATAGTAATTTTGAAAATGTTCAGAAGTAGAAATAAAGAAAAATCTTAGCATGTATAACCTATTTATGAGAGCTAAGCATTCATCAATACATCTGAATTAACACTCAGAGTAAAATAGAGTTGTTTTATTTCTCTGCAGTTCTCTAAAATCATATATGATTTAAGGTCCATGGAACACTCAGGCAAAATAAAGGAGGACAAAATAATTTCTATTGTTGAGTTTTCCTATTTCTGGTGTTCCTAATTTAAGGAAAAAAACCATGAAACAAATGTATTACATAAATATTTGTAGATTAGCAATTGGTACTTAAAATCACCTCTTCTGTTCAGCAGTTTTTTCCATTGTTATAACTCTTTTCCTCATACAAATTGAAATTAACCCTGCTGCAATGTTGAATTTTTGCTGAATTACCTGTATAGGATAAAAATGCACTGTTTCATGTCTGTGCAATCATGTCAAGTTCAAAGCAAAATTGTTATCAGTGGTGACTTTAATTATATTAACATTTTGTTAGTACAGATTTCCTTTCCTTCTGTTGATACAAGCCTGCAGTCAGTGAATTCATATTTTCAGATAAAATCTAATAGAGATCAACATCTGCTCTACCAGTCTCATGCTTCAGTAAATTTTCTAATAGTCATTGTAAACTTAATTCATATTCTTTGGAGATATTTAGCTGGAATATATTCCAATGGTTCAAAGTATGGTTTCTATAAAATAAAATTGCAAGGCTGAAATGAGGAATGAAATACTGTCTTTCATGAGCTTTACCTAGTGTATCCCTTAGATATGTGAGTGCTAGATGTACTTCAGAACAATTTTTTTAAGACCATATTGGTCAAATGCAACAAAAACCTTTTCTGTTTATCAAAGCAGGCTGTTTAAATTAATTAACTTGTAAATTGTACACTAGTTGCTCACATTCTTCATCTTTTTTTGAGGGGGTGAGAAACTAAGGAAAGGGTATGACAAATCATAAGTTTAGTATAAAACTAGACAGCATAGAGAAACTGTAAAGAGGGATCTTTGTGAAAACTGGGACTGCTTAGAAGTAAAAAAAAAAAATCCCTCTTTTTTCAATAAGGAGCCATAGCTGCTTCGAAGAGTGTGCAAAATGAAGTTTCCTGTACAGTATGACTCAGCAAAAGCAGAAGTTATAAGCAGAGAATGAAGAGTTAAATCATTGCCAGCCAGCCTCTTGAAACCATTGCCAAAAATTTTTTTAGGTTTTTCAATATGACAAAGGAAGTCTGTGGAAATGCTTTCCTAAATGAGAGAGTAAAACCCTCCCTGTGAAAGGTAGGCAGACCTCAAAGTTGCACAGCAAATTTTCTGGGTTCATTGCACTCATGGGGCTTTGGGTCCAGAGTGTACTCAGCTCAGCTCCTGGCAGCCTGGGAACTGTTTGGCAAGGTGCTTTATCTGCTCCCTGTCACTGTTGTTTTAAAACAAGTTCCTTGACTGTTTGTTGACTACAACACATAGAAATACAAAATTTCAAACAGTAGAAGAACTACTCTTATATGATCACTCAGGGACCAACAAAAGCAGCTTCCCTGACAGGAGCCATATAGTAAAGGAGAGATGAGGCTGTGTTCAGTGAATTTGATGAGGTGTCTAACAAGAAGCAGTGTATCTTGCATGGCTTTTGCGACAAAGTTCTGGTGGAAAATGTCAATTTTTACCCTCTCTAAATTATTCTTTCATGTATTGAAAGGATTGCATTTTGAGTTAAGCAAAATTACAGTATGTGCAGGAGAGATATTTTCAGTTTTAATTTTCCATTCAACTTTATTCCTTGATGATTTATAGGAAAGAGAGAACAAAATTTTAAAGTATTGTTTAGTAAATTATGATTCAGTCTTACAAGTAGATGGCCAATATTCAGTTTTCAAGTAGCTGATGGCTCAGGCCTACTGAGACCATTATTTAATTTACCCAAATTATCATTTTTTAATTGATCCAAAGCTGATAAATACTATTCAAGTAAATGTAACTTGATTCATGTAGTCAAACACAACTTTAGAATGCTATTTTCATGAAGGTTTTCTCCAGTTCAAATGTGTATTCTATTAGTCTGGGAAAAGGATTATTAGCAGGAGGCTCTGACATCTAGTTTTGACGGTGATATAAATACTTTTCATATTACAATGTTTTTTTAATGTCTCTGAATTCTGAAATGTGAGGTATACTTAATTTTTTAAATTCCCTTTTCTACATTTGGGCTAATTTTCTAAAAACCTAAATCAAAGCAGAAGAGTGTTTTCTCTTTAAGGAAGAAGACAAATGAATGTCAAAGACTTTCAAGATATTTAGTTCCATTATGGAAATCATAGCCATCAAAGCTGAATAGCTGTCTTATATTCTTCTATGTTATATTTTAGGCACTTAATTCTATTGTGATGTGGAGGAGTTGAATAATTTAACTTTATGAGCAGGAGTACAGATTACAGTCAAGCTATTTGCTTTTCCAGAGTATTAGTGATATCTGTAGTGCACTGCAAATAAGGTTTCCATCAGTAAAGGGTTATGGATTGTTTTTAAAAAAACCAAATGTCATGTCTTGATAAATTATAATAGAAAATACGTAGGAAAAAATATGTTTCATACTTTGTATCTGAAAAAAAATCATTTATAGAACTTGCTTGACAGAGATTTTTGCAGGTCCTAGAGTTTTTAACCATAATAGAGATTTTATTTTATGGTTGTTTCAAACAAGTAGCAATCACAACGGCCTGGAGGATTTTTCTGAAAAGGTGTGATAACCTTTTCAGAAATGGTGGTAATCCTTTGGACAAGAGATACAGTGCTTTGTTCAGCTGGCATCTGGAACGTGCATATCACACCCTTAAAATTAACTTAGCTTTTAAAGTTCCAGGGAAGTCCTGGAAAGGCAGGAGTAGTCATTTTCCATGGTGGATCCAGGAGGAGGTACTTGGTGAAAGGGTTTTATTGAGGTATCTTTAAGGTAGTTAATGGTGAGAAATGGATTAGAAAGATGCTCATGAAGGTGAGTGAGAATTAACTAGTGATCTAAAAATAGCAACAGATTTTTAATAGTAGGGACGGGCCATAAGTTTTCATCAGTACTAGTTCCATTTTACTGTGATTTCATAACTCTGATTTAAAATGTATCGCATTCATTGTACAACTCTGTATATAGCAGGTATTTTTAAAATTAAAAAATTGTTGAATATTAAAGGGGGGCTTATTGTGCTGTGATGACCAGTAAAGAGAATGACAGACTTTAATACTAAGGGTCTGGTGACTGCAAGGCAGGATGAGCCCTCTCCTGACAGAAGGTTTCTGACTGATCAGGTGTACAGGTACAGTTAATTTATATCTGATGGACACGATTACAACTTCTGGTTAGTTCAGTAACTTCAGTAGTGAAGTTAGATGACTTCAACAGGAATGAAATTAATTAGAAAAGGGGTTTGATAATGTCAGTCAACATAGGTCAGGAATTAAATTAGTTACTTTTTTCTATCAGGCTGCTTTTGCTGAAGAGAAGCGCTATATTTTTAGGTAAGTCCTTTTTCTTCCATGTGCCCTAGTAGTTGCCACATTCAGGGCAGCTGAGCAAAGCTTTTTCCTTCATGAAAGGTTGGAGAAGATTGAGGACTCAGCTGCTCTTCATATTACTGTCAGCCATAGATGGTTTCCTATATTTATGTCTTAAATGGAGGAAAGAAAATGAATGTAAGTGTAGCACATGAGGATAGAAAATGTTTGTGCAAGTGATACAGAAATATAATGCTAAATCAACACATCCTCCTCTTATTAACATAGTTCATGCTAGAAAAAGTAGGTGTATTTTTTTAGTAAGTCATGTGCCTGTTATTCTGATTATGTTTTCTTATTAGAAATACATTTTCCTCAGCAATAAGTCTACAATAATTTTTTTACTTATACAGAACTTAATCTTTTTTATCCCCCTTAGCCTTCCCCCCATGACATGATAGCTGTAATGTCAGCAGAAGAAGATATCATCCATATGAGGTCACTGTGACATGGAGTGATATATTAATTTTATAATACATATACATGTTTTGTGTATGTTTATATAATGTTCTATCTGTCCCTAAACCAGTTCTTACTGTTGTGTTGTTTGTATTTCTGTAGATACAAGTGTGTAGATGTTTAGTACTCAAGATGTTTTGTACACTCAGACTGCTGCAAGGCACATGTGAGATTTGTCAAACTAGAATCTGTATGGCTTTGTGTGTTACAACGTTCATCACGGAGTTGATCCTATAAACCATATGTACTAGAGTGTTTTAATGCTTTGGAGGATCAAATTGATGCAAAAAATGTGGCTCTGAAGACACATGTTCTATAGGTTATATAGACTATACACAGTGTGTTAACAGGATAGTATGTGTACATTTTATGTGTACATATATTTGTCTCAATCTTGCATTGAGATTCACATAAATCAGTGCCTGTAGCTGATGAGTGCAGATTTTTCCTGTGTGGTGGACACAACTGGGGGGGGGGGGGAAGTTATGCACACTTTTGCTATAGCCATGAGAGAAATTTTCAGGGATTGGGTAATTTGCTATTGGAACAATTTATTTTGGGATGTGGCATAATTTTCATAATCTGAAGTATTTAAGTGAAAAAAAATTATCTTCCTTAAAGCAGTTTTGCATCTAATCTCTGTTGTCTTAACGAAGCTTTTATGTCTTTGCAAACTGTCTGCATTAGGGTAGTTCTGTTGTTCTAATTGTCCCCTTCCCTTTGGCTATTCTAGTTTTAGCCTTATGAAACTCTGTTCATGTCACATTAGAGCAATTCCAGTTGAGTCCCCAGTAGCAGAATTTGTAGAGATTTTTTAAAACTTACAGAGGTTATAATTTGTGCTGCTACTAGCATGCCACTGTAACAAGACAGATAGGACATCTTAGCTTCACTGTAAGCAAATGGGGATCTGCATGATGCTTACAGAACTTGTTATACTTCACACAAATAGTTTCATTTTTGCAAGATTGAATTAATTTTCTCACTTGTAGATGCCATTGGAAAGCTAAAGTTCTTTCCTATTTAAAAAGCAATACTGGGTCAAAATATTTCAAGCAGTTTAAAAATTCTGTATGGTACCTAAAACAGTACAGGATGCCTGTTTGCCAGTCACCTCACGTGCCATGCGCTCTCTGCATTGACAGTCGTAGTTTTCCCTTGCTGACCACAGACTGCACTTCCTTCCTGGCTGTAAAAACAATGTTTTCTCTCCTAGCCAATTGACAGAGCCCTTTATAATTTCCTGGGCACCAAGGAGAATGTCTTTCTCCTTCTCACCTTCACTAAGTTGAAGTGTTTCCTTTCTTCTAGGACAGCTGTGACAACAACAGGGCTTTGTATTTGCTCGCCTTTTCTCCTGTCCTAAACACTAGGCAGGATCTCCTGGTTGCTGCCTGCAATGCTGCCCTTCAGAATCAGTGGTTGTTTTGTGAGTGTAGAAAACATCTTAAAAGGGATCCTAATTATAAAGGTAGAACTAAATACAAAAAGGAAGGACTAACAACACAAAAATAGCTTGTCATTTGTATTTTTATTACTTAAAGTTTGAGTTGATCTACATTATCCCAGAGAAGGCCCACCTTTCAGACTCTTCTATCCAGGAGCTTTGCTCCATTTTTCTGCAGATCCATATAGAGTGAAAACCTAAGCATGAATCAGGCCATGTCTGGAAAGTACCATTTTGCATTCTTATTACCCTGTAAGGATTGATGAAGTCAATATTTGAAGATTCAGTTTGCTTTTTTCCTATTTAACTGATCGCTTCTAATCACCTAGCAAACAATTTTGTGTCAAACAGAAAACAGAACATTCATTGTATGTTCTAGACACACCTCCATGAAAATATTACATATAAATGAATCAGATGCTTCAATCTATCATTTGTCAGTGTCAGGAAAGAATATTTGTTAATTCTTTTTCCTCCGTCCTCTGAAGCCTTGGTAGTTGTCTATAGTTAGGTGGTGTCAATGACATCAAAGAGCCAATACTTTATGTGGCTCAGGAACTCCTTTCTGGTATTTGTGTTGCTCAAATGATTGGACTAATACTGCAACCATCCCTATAGAGATGGGAAGTATTCTTTTCTCAACTCAGGCATCATTTTGAAACTCTTTCCTTTCCAACACAAAAAAGTGGTTTGTTTTCTGAGTTCATCTGATTCAGACAAGTGCTGCCATTGAACCTTTGTCTGTTTTCTGCCTTTGACACAAATTATAGTTTTGTGGGAACTGAAATGTGTGTTTTTGAGCAATAACAGCTGCTAAAAGAGTAAACTAACTGAATGATCCTTCTAGCCCTAATTTCCATGGTGATTATAAAACTCTATGAAATAAAAGTATATGATCAAGTTATATTGTTGGAAAATGATTACAAAGGATTATAAAATTTTGGTACTTGTAAAGCAGTCATGACGACAAAGTAGCCTAAGTATTTGTATTCTATATTTTATAAAGCCATATTAGCATTTTTCCTTCAAAGCTGTTTTTTATTTAAACTGTGCACCATAAGCAGATTTATAGCATGACATGCTTTCTTCAATTTAGTACAGAAAAAGTGAGAACACATTCACAAAGAAGCGTAATGAAGGGAATTTTTTCCATCAGCTGGTCATTTTATCTTTTAACTAGTATTAACTGTATATTTTTGCTACATAAAATTTTGACAGAATTCTCTTTCTGCTTTCTTGCCATGATTATCTAGGAAAAGAAGCCCTTCAATATCAAGAGAACAGAGCAGAAGATACGACCAAAGGGAAGAGAGAGACGAATATTCACAGTATGCTACATCAGACAGTGCGATGCCCAGGTCACCATCAGATTATTCAGATAGGCGGTCACAGCGTGGGCCTCAGTTATACGAAGAACCTGAACTGGGTGATTACAGAGATTCCAACAGAAGGAGCCGCAGGCGTTCCAAGGAGTATCCGGTAGAAGAAGAAGATGCACAAAGTAGGGAAGAATATGAAAGGCAAAGGAGGGAGGAGGAATACCAGGCACGATACCGAAGTGATCCTAATTTGGCTCGTTATCCAGTCAAGCCACAGCCATATGAGGAACAAATGCGTATCCACGCTGAAGTGTCCCGAGCACGTCATGAACGGAGACATAGTGATGTCTCACTGGCAAATACAGAGCTGGAAGATTCTCGGATGTCCATGCTCAGGATGGAACGGCCATCAAGACAGAGGTCAGTGTCTGAGCGCAGGGCTGCCATGGAAAATCAACGTTCATACTCTGTGGAAAGAACTCGAGAGGCTCAGGGACCCAGTCCCAGTCGTCAGAGGACCACAAATCATAGCCCTCCTACACCTAGGAGGAGTCCAATCCCTCTGGAAAGACCAGACTTGAGGCGCTCTGATTCTTTAAGGAAACAGCACCATTTGGATCCCAGTTCTGCTGTCCGGAAAACAAAACGTGAAAAGATGGAGACCATGTTACGGAACGATTCACTCAGCTCAGACCAGTCTGAGTCTGTCAGACCTCCACCACCAAAGCCCCATAAAACAAAAAAAGGAGGTAAAATGCGCCAGGTTTCATTAAGTAGCTCAGAAGAAGAATTGGCATCCACTCCAGAATATACAAGTTGTGATGATGTAGAGATTGAAAGTGAAAGTGTTAGTGAAAAAGGTAAGATTTCTAATTTTTTGATTGTTTCAATATATAATTTGATTTGGTTTCAATTTTGGACACTTATTTTAGCTGTTTAAATTGACCGCAACCACACATCTGCAGCCCTTCAGAGATGACTCAACTTTGTTGTGGTGGGAATTGGGGTTTTTAATCTGATTTTGTGTTTCATTTACATAAATTTAGTGATTTATGTGGAAAACAAAAGCACAGCTCCTATGAGTATTTGGATAAGTTAAAGGAAAAAATATGCTTACTGAAAAACCTGTCAATGAAATCTGCAAAGTATCTAAATCTGGGCTGTCATGTAAGGCCATGGTTTCATGTCCATTAATACCAGATTTGTGTGCTCCTGGATCACAATGAGTGTGTATTTGATCTGGATCAAGTGTGGGCGCATGACCGCATTTTTGTTGAATTAAGTGAAACACATGATACAGACCTTATGCTAGTTTCATGCTGTCTGCTGCAGGTTAAAGAATGTCTGATCTGCAAAAAGACCTGTGCGTATGAAGTTAACCAATGAAGTTTTGAGACAAATTTAAAATGACTGATGTGGTTTAAACCAATGGAGGTTTCTTTTTCTTGTGGTGCTATGATAATTTTTGGTTTTAGTGCTTTTCAGAAATAGTTTTGGAGTTACTTCACTGTCAGAAAGAAAACTAAGATTGATTGAAATGACTTCCCAGCCTGTAAAAAGATTATTTATAATCTAAATATGAAAGTATGGGACACTATGAGTTTAAACTCCATCAAATGAATATTAATAGTTTGCTTACCTTCATGTATGTTGTTTTAAAGTTCTTTTGAGTTATTATTCTTATAGCAATGAACCTTCATTACTTCTTGTGAATGGTCATCTAGTGTTGTGGATTGGGAATAGAAAATTTACTTCTATTTATTATTATTATTAATATTGCTATCAAATTGGTTCTGAAGCAAGTAATTAACTCAAGTAAATGAAATAATGCTGAATTTTCATATGTCAATATCCATAACCATGGTCTGATAAGTAAGGGGCAAGATAGTGTAGAATGGAAGGAAATTTCACCGGGTCAAAGTAGACAGTTGCATGTACTTAAGTAAAACAACTGGGCTGAAGCCTTGACCCCCTTAGTCCTCCAACTTTATGGTGTCCATGATTTTGTTCTTAGAAGCAACCTTGAGGAAAATAGGACCAATCAATACATGGGAAGTAGTAACAAAAATGTTTTTGTAAAGTAATTCAGTGTAGGAAATATAATATACAAAATAATATACAAACAATATATTTTTTTGTATGCATAACACACAAAGCGTATACATTTAGGATTATAAAAGCATAGAATCATTTCAGTTGGAAACAATCTGCAAGATTATGGATTACCACTAATTTAGCACTTCCATGGCTTCTAACACATCATCAATAACCCTTGTGTTTGCTGCTGTATGGATCTCTATCCCCTGCCTGCACAGAGACAGCAGAATGAAGGACCCCTCTAGCACAATGTCTCTCAGACACTGGAACACTACTGCTTGGTTTCTCTGTAAGAAGTCTGGTTTTGTGCCTTTCCCTTCAGATCTAGTTTAAAGCCGTCTCCATGAGCCCTGCTGATGCCTGAGAAAAAATCCTTTTCCCTTTTTGAGACAGGTGACCCCCATTTGTCATCAGCAGGCCTGGTGTCATGTAAACTGTAAAAATTATCAAAGACCTGCAAAATTCTGCTGGTGACACCAGGCTCAGAGTCAAGTATTGATCTGCTGGATCTCCCTCTTTTCCCTCCTCATTTTCTGCAACTGGGAAATCCAGTTGCAGGAAATTTCCCTCCTCTCTCTGCAGCTGGGAGAATAGAGAAACCCACTTGTATTCCTGATTCCTTAACCCATCATCCTAAAGCCCTGATGTTGCTCTTTGATTGCCCTTGGACTTTTTATTGCTGCTTTGCTGCCTACCTGAAAAATCCATAATGGCTGAGGGCCTTTCCAGGATAGTAACCTTTCCCTTCACAGTCTCAGGGATGCACCAGACTTTGCCAAGAAGTGGATCTGGTCTACATATTGGGCCCTCTGCTCCTTTCAGGTGGGAGTTTAGAACATGCTGTACAATTCTAGATTCTCTGTCATAATAATGATCTTACAAAACTTACAGCTTTCACTTAAATATTTCTGCATTTTAAGTGTCAAAGAAAACATTCTTTTTGATAACAATAGTTAATGATAATGTCATGTCTGTCCTGATTTCTGAGGTAGTGAATGAAGCTTGATATTTGTTGTATAAATTAATTTTAAAAGCTCGCAAAGATTTTGCAGGAAAAAACAAAAGTTCCATACTATTCTTTGTTAATCTTGATTTAATTAGTGTAAGCACTTTGTCCTGACATACGGAGTGTAGTTTTGGCCCACAGCTGGAACCAATGTGGAGAATAGTCTTGGTTTTTCATAAAGGAGAAGAGCAACTGCTTGAACTGGGGAGGGAAGTGACAGCTTGTGACTCTGTCTGCTCCCAGCCTGTGCTGGGGGCCCTGGGCTGGGAGGAAGTGACCATGCATAGCATAGGAAGTCATTCCAGCAGTAACACCTGTACCTGGAACCAGAGCCAGCTGGTGCCAGCCTCAGCAGCCCTGGTCACATAATCAAATAATGTCCTCAGCCCCTCCTTCTTCTCCCCTGCTCTTTAACAACTGGAGTGGAATTTTTTGCAAAGAGGGACTGGGACTCCCTGAGCAATGAACGTGAACCTGGCAGCATTGAGATGAAGGGCTGAGATGGTGCTTGGTGGGATGAGATGTGCTAAGGCCATGGTCAGGAGCTGATGCTGTGATAGACAAGTTCATTCTTTAGAAGGTAAGGAAACAACACATGAGAACAGTGTTAAATGGACATAGCTGAGATTACAAATGTGTTTAGCTAAAACTTAGGTTGTGCCAGAACTAGACATATTTTCTGGAGTGAATTTTGTGAAGGTCCTCACAGATATTGAAACTCTCTTTAGTGACATAATTAAACACCAATTTAACAGATGGCCTCTGCCTTTTTTTGTGAATAGGACGAACAATTCTTTCTTATTGTGTTATTCAAATTTCTCTGAAACCCACACTCTTTTTCCACATTATATATGAGACCCCTCTTCACTCTTGGTGTGAATACCAGGCTTCCGGAATTGCAAAGATGTCTCCATTTTCAACACTTATTGCCAGTCCTGAGATCAGTGTAGCAGACAGTTCAAAGCTATATCTCCATCCTGTCTTAGGAAATACACTTTGGAGAGAAAAAAAGAAGTTGCCTATGTGTTTTGGACAAAAATATTAGTTATATTGCTATTTTCCCTAATAATGAAAAATCAAAATTGTAAATTTTAAATGGCTGTAAACTAGATCCTCCATCACTAAACCCAGGGATTATAATGACATATTTATAAATGTTCTATACTGTTCAAATCACCAATTCTTTTTCAAAAACATCTCAGTTTATATGGTGCAGTTTGAAGGCTCTGAGAAATTTGACTTATAAAAAGAGAACAGTTGTGATGTTATTGTAGTAGAATGAACACTGAACTATACCACCTATAGAGGCTCAAATAAAGCTGTATTTTGTGGTGCTTGTCCAACTTAAGTATCTTCTATTGTGAGGGACAGTTAGGGTACTTTTCTACTTGCATGTTCAGTTAGATGTTTCTCAGTACAATTCTAAGGAGTAGGCCTTAGGGGTGGTTTGAAAGGGCCCCCATAACATGTTAGCCAGCATGAAGCAGATGTGAAGCATATGTGAAGCAGATGTGAAGCAGAGTGCCACTGGCTAATTCTGTGTGTCCACAGGGTTTACAGGTAAATTTAGAAAATCAAACAGTACCACTGCCCATGTATTCCTTATGGCAATACTGTCACACCTGCAGTCTGCCAAAGGACCAAACTGAAGAGACTCAGGAAAGCTTGTGATCCCTGGGGTTGTTGTACCCCCACTCAGAACACAGGCACGAGAGAGGTGATGTGCACCAAAACTGGGGTTCTGTCTGCAGCTTCTCCAAACACTTGAGGGTCTTAAAAGCCCTACAAGTCTTTACAAATCTCTCAGACTCTAGGGATTTAGCAAGAGACAATCTCTACAGGGAAGAGGAGAATTCATTCAAAGAAATCTAGGTGCATGATAGTTCTAAATATTGTCCTAATTTGTTCTAAATATAAAGTAGGACATAGTAGATTCTTCAGTGATGGTAAACAGTTCAGGCATACATGCATACTGTGCTCCCAGACACTTTTCAGAGCACCCTGTGAGAGGTATCTGTTTGCACAAATGGTGGCTGACATCTAATGTGGGTGGAATCTGTGGTGGGAAAGCCAAATGTGTTTGTGTTTTGTCAGTTCTTAAATTTAGTGTTTGCTTTCACTCTTATTTTATTAAAACATGACAGTTAGTTAGTTTTTATTATCAAAGATGGATATATCATATGCATAGAAAGATAGAATCCTATGGGTTGGAAGTGATCTTTGGGATAAAGTCCAACTGTTAAAAATGACAAGTTCACCATTAAACCAGTGTCACATCCATGTCTTTTAAATACCTCCAGGGATGGTGAATCAACTAGTTCCCTGGGCAGCCTGTTCCTGTTCCACTGTTTGACAACCCTTTTGGTGAAGATTTTTTTCCTTGTATCTGTCTAAATTTCCCCTGTCACACCATGAGGCCATTTCCTCTCATTCTGTTGCTTTTTACTTTGGAGAAGAGTCTCACACCCCTGTGAATACCAGTCCTCTCAGGTAGTTGTAGAAGTCAATAAGGTCCACCCTGAGCCTCCTTATCTCCAGGCTAAACACCCCCAGCTCTCTCAGCTGCTCTTTATAGGACTTGTGCTCCAGACCCTTCCCCAGCTTTGTTGCCCTTCTCTGGACTCGCTCCAACACCTCAATGTCTTCCTTGTAGTGAGGGGCCCAAAACCAAACCCAGTATTCAAAGTGCAGCCTCACCAGTGCTGGGTACAGGAGCATGATCACTGCCCTGGTCCTGCTGGCCACACTACTGCTGATACCAGCCAGGATGTGACTGCCCTTCTTAGTCACCTAGGCATGCTGCCAGCTCATGTTCAGACAGTTGTTCACCAACACCCCCAACACAACATGTGGATAGACTTGAGCAGTCTTAAAATATTCAACGTCCCTATGCTGTTGATTGAAAGCTGCAGAGTGCAGGCTGTGTGAGCAGCAGTGTGTGAGCAGCTTGCAGGACCAGGTGGAAATATGCTGTCCTTTGTCATTAAGCTTACTGAAAACATAAATAAATAACCTTGCATGGTCATTTGCAAACATATGAAGAACTGCTTTTTTTCATGATAAAAGTTAATGTATCCTCATGTCTGGAACAGCTTCCAGGACCTACTTGTTTATTGCAGTATTGAAACCAATCTGATAGCATCCAGTTTAGTTTTTGACAGAGACTAGGTCTGTTTGAAAACAATGTGCTTGTCACGAGTTAGAAAAAGTACAGTAGCTCATGGTGTGAGGAGCAGAAAGCACATTTCCTGAGTGCTACTGCAAAAACAGTGCACGTCTTATATGAGCAGAGATGCCAAGGAAGTAGGATTCCGTCATAGAGCTCTCACTTTTAAATTCAGAAAGATAAGGGACCTGATTTCAATCCTGCTTGTGCCAGTTTCATACATCTTCAACAACTTTGGCTTCAAAGATACACTGAGCTAAATTAGATCAGAACGAGGTCATTGTTTCTAAAATTTGTTTCATTCAGGTTAGAGAGTTCCTGAAAGTCTGACTTCTCTGGAAAATTATACTAGAAGGAAAAATTTCAGGAGTCAGCTGAACATTGAACGAAAATACTGTGAATTTTCACACAGTTTCAGTACAGAAATATCTTACAATTGAAAGTACAAATTTTAAATTATCAAAAGAAAAACAATTGATTACTTAAAATGCTGTAATATTTGACATGCTTTATTACAATGAATTTCAGTGAGAGACAAAATTTCTTTTTATTATTTTACTTAATATTGCAGTGTAGGTGATTTTGTTTTGTTTTTTGTAATTAAGCAATTTTTCTTTTATAGACACCTCTACCTCTTATGTAAGGTAACTGTAACTTAAATATATAAGGAGTTTGACTGGAAATCCAGAATTCTATTATTCCATTTTTTAAGCTTACTCCTATGAACTGGTTCTACTTTAGGTGCAAATGTAAGAAATATTGATTGATAAGAAATATTACACTTTTATCCATCTATTTTTAAGTAATAAAAAATCACTGCTTTGAAAGTACTTCTTACAACATCGACTAAGAATTACCTAAATGCTTTAAAATATTAGTATTTCCAATGATACTTTATCTAGATAATTTTTTTCACAGATGTACGGATGAGAACAGAGCTAGAATGCTTTAAGTTACAGAAATTTCTAATGGTAGAGAATATTTTAAAAAAGTTTTGCCAAACCTCCTGCTTACAACCTTCCATGTTCCTTAGAAGTTATGAAAAGGGTGTGATCCTTTGCAGTATTTAGAGGACTCTACTGTAAAATATTTTAAATTTGCAGTAATTTAAACTTGGCATAAGACAATAATATCCTTCATTGAAAAAGCTCTGCCTTTTCCCAGTTCTTGGCTGCATATTCACATCCTTATTATCACTCCTGCTGGCAGAAGTGTTCAAGCAGGTACACATTGCATCAAGCCAGGAATTTTTTGTGAGATAACTCTAGCTAGGCAAAAAGACTGTAAATATTAATGTTATAAACTTCCTTATAAAACAATGATTGTCCTCTAAGGTATTAAAATAAATGCTGAAAAGATGGTGTGGTTATGCCTTCTCAGAATGTGAAGATAGGCAAGGATTTCCTGAAGTGAGGAAGAAGAAATATTTTCATACAATAATCAGAGCATATAGAATATTTTATCACAAGTAAATGAGTATTAATAATTTCATAACACTTCACATTTTGAAACAAAAATGTCTAATATTTAGTTTTATTGATTAAAACCTTGCCTAAGTTGCAATCTGAAACTTCTGTATACAAATGTATAGAAATAATTCAAACTGTAATTCTTTAATCATGTTTCCTTTTACACTGGTACTTTGCTGGAACTATGGCTATAGTAGAAATCTTGTCTGGGCAAAAGATTAATGATCTTCTGAGATGATGCAACAAAAGAACTATGAGTTATTGCTAAAGTGTTTTAGTGCATTTGTTGCATGGTTTCAGATGAGATTAAGTTTATTATTAATGAAACAACATGATTTTTAATATTTTTAACTTATGGAAAATTTTTATAATTGGATCCTTTGGTATACCTTTTAACACTAACTGCAAGATGTAGTTTCCCCTGCAATTTGTGAAAATCTTTTATTCTGAAGGTAAAGATGATTTTTTTTCAGTTGAAACTGTATACCAGAATTATATAAGTGACCAATATTAAAAGTATGATAAAAACATTTTTTGCTTTATCTACACTCTTTTTAAAATCTTTTCTAAATTTGAATAGAAAACAAAAGAAACTTCAGTTATCATTCCAAGATAGTTTTCGCTATTCTTTACCATCTTGGCAGGTGGAATATTTGCCAAATAAAATCAATAAATATCCATTAACTTTTCAATCGTTATGACAGAAATTGTTGGACAAACATGGCTGAAAAGGGTGTCATCCCAAGAAATGCAAGGCTTCCAATGTAGGCAATTCTCATCTTATTCAACCTGCTCCACTTGTTTCAAACTACTATTTCACTTTAACTAAGTTAGAAATTTTTACTTGGTAACCAAATCTTGCATCAGGGCTAAATGCTAATAGTTAATACAGATTTGGCACAGATAAGGCACAATGAAGACCTGCTGGATTCTGTGTAAAACATTTCAGTTCTTTACAATGCCATGATAGAACAAAAAGCCATCATGGAGTTTTTCTTTTGAAGTTTTCTGAATGTTTATGCAAATACTGTGATTTTTTTAGTCTTTTTTACAGAGGAGTCCCAGCAAATAGAAATAATGACAGCATAAAAAGAAAAAAAAGACATGCAATATCTCCAGAATGCATGAAGTGTGTATGTTTCAAATTATGATTTTCTTCATACTTCGATGAAATAATTATTTTACTAATAAAACACTTAAATCTATCTGTCACAGATTAAACTCAGTGTCATTTTACATTATGGTAATGTTTTCCTATGGTATATTTAAATACATTTTGCAGGTAATTTTGTTACTTCTTCAGTTAACTATCAGGAACTAAACAGGCCATTGTCAAATAAATTTACTTAAATAGTTAAAAAATATGATTATTTAGTTGGTAGTGTTTTGTCAATTGTATTGGGGTTTTTTACATTTTCTGTAAAAACATGTTTTTCTTGTTCTGTTTTTATTTTTCTGTTTTTATTTTTATATTTTTATTTTTGTTTCATTAAAGATAGGTTAATCGGTCTGGGAGAAATAAACAAACCAAAGTGAAGGGGAAATAAGCAGAACAGGCTGTACTTACATAATTCATGTGAAAACTGTTCCGAAGATGCTCTGTACTTCAGCCCTGTTGCTTCAAGCTCCCCAAAACTTGCCATTCAAGACCTGGAGTTATTCACAGAAACTGCTTGAGATAAAACTGAATATTGTTGAGGGTGAGACCTGGAAGCATATGCTAGTGAGAGGAAAGCATGTTCTTTCCATCTTTTCACAATTCTCACTCCATCCAAGTCTCATCCATTGCAATTCACAATATGGGCACCAGGAAGAAATATTTGATATCAATAGTCTGGGCAAAGTGGCGCCAATTTCTGTGTCCTTCTCTGGATGCAGTTTCAGCTGCAGCTGTTCCGGAGGTGCTGTGTAACAGTGGAGCTGTTCCTGTGATGAAGGCACTGACACAGGTGTGAGGGGTAAGACACACTTTGGGCAGTCACAGTGACAGTCCTACAGAAACCCTTCCCAGTCAGAACCTCAGCAGGTGCTGAAGGATGAGTGCCTCAAAAATTGGGCCATCTGCCTAGCAATCTGATCATTGATTTAGGAATGCAATTCCACCCTATTTATAGCTAATTTGAAAAATTCTAGCTAACTTTTTCCAATAATTATGTTCTCTTGAAAGTACATTTAAAACCCTATAAATGTGTTTCAAAGTTTTTGGAGTCTGTCAATAATATAAAAAAATCATTAATGCATTTCTCCTGTGAGGGTTCACTGATGTTGAAATCCTTATTTTAGGGGCAAGGTGGAAAAAATGTGATGTAATTATAATGAGATTTATGATAATTAAGAAAATAATAAAACTGTTTGAAGAGGATTGAGTCATTACAGTCTATCAAATTAGTGCTCAGTGATTTTGTTATAAAATTGTGTTGAAAATTTTATTTTTTCTTGAAATACAAAGTAGCTACATCTCTCTTAAGAGTGAAGTTCTGTGCTAACGTATATAATAATATTTTTGCCTTTTCTACTGAAGTAATTCTATTTTTCATGGAAGGGTTAAAGACTATTGCACAAAGAAAACAAGAATGTTTAGCCTCTATTGCTTTTTCTTCATTATAAATCTTTTCTATATAAAAATCTTTTATATAACATTTTTGCCCTAAAATACATGGCCTTGAAATGTGAAAGGATTAAAAAAATTAATATCTACTTTAGTTTGGAAAATATCTCACACAAAACATATCATGGTTATTGGGTAAAATAGTGACCTCTTAAAATATTCAGCGGAATTGAGGACAAAGCAGGTCTGCAGACTTTTGGTCCTAACTAGTAGATGAACCTGGTTGGCCATTGTCACATGTTTACAGAACAATAACAGAATAAAAGAGAAGGGGGGAAATGGAGAAATATCGCTCAGAAATTTCACTGAGTTCCTCCAACAAGATTGCCATTACTTACACTGCAGTCTGGTCCCCCTTTGTATAACCCATCAAAATTTTACATTACTGAGTGGTTCTTCTTCCCTTTACTGAATTTTCAATTTTTCTCTTATATAGTTTTTTTCACCCCTCCCTCTTTTCTGAAGCCATGCAGTTTTGGCAATGATTTGTTCATGTTGCAGCACTTAACAGGCTTTCAGACTTGAAGATACTTTTTCAACAGGGTTTATTTCAGTTAATATTTAACTTGCTAAATTGTCAAAAGTGCTGTGGAAGTCAGGTACATCTGATTTCTCCATCTCACCTCACTGATTCAGTAAATTGTTTCCAAGGAACATTTGAGTTGCATTTGTGAGCATGGAGAAGTAGATTGTGAAAGAAGTGTGTGGTATTGGAACTTCTCATATATGTCTCATCTGTTTCAATAGAAAAGTGAACCTAATAGCCTATATTCATGCAGCACTGTATTCTACATTAAAGTATTCTTGTGAAATGTGTAAAGGCAGATGAACTGAATGACTATGTACATAAAAAATACCTGTGTCACACACTGAAGTTTAGACCAGATTGAAGGCACCAATTCTTATGAAAATGTACTCAGGTCGATGGTATTCTAGAGAAATATTCTATAAAAAATAGTTCCAGTGTTTAGACTTTCTGCCTTTCCGAACATTTAGATTATGAATATCTTTTAGGTTCCTAGTTATATAATCTGTTTACTTGGAAAATGTAAATATATGGGCATGAGTTATATAATCCAAATAGAGTGAAATAAAAGTTTTCATCACAAACCTACATTATTATTTACTGTTTTGCCTATTTATAGTACATTTTCTATATACATCTTTAACAAGGAAAGGGCTGAGCTTGTGGTGCACTATAAAAGATGCTTAGATACTACACTTCTTACTACTCATAGGAAGTGAATATATGCAGTGCATTCCATTGGATTTTATAATTTCTAATAATTTTATCATTTCTGCATATTTTCATTTGGTTTTAAATTTTTTCCTAAGTTTAGTTCTGAAAAATCTGTTCATACTGAAAGTCTCTAAAAGATGAGTTCCTTTGAAAAGACTTCATATTCAATTTTTATCACACAATTTTACCACACTTTAAAAAAGAATATTACAAACCCACCATTTTTTAAACCTAGGATATTGATGTGTTGAAGAAATTGAATTTGTTCTTGAAAGCTTCTGACTGAAGAAGGTCATCAGAATTAGGTTTGAACTTCAGACTAATATCCAAGAACAATTTAAAGGGCTTCTTTTTTTTTTTTTCTTCAGTGTACAAAGTATATTTACGAGGCTGAAAGTTCCTGATTTTCTGACATATGTAATCCATTGCCTCAAGTCAATCACTATGAACATTTACAAAAGCCAAGACTGGTCAGTAGTTGAAATCTTCATAGATGTAATTCAGTATAACCAGAGGTAGCGGGAGAAGGTTTACTGCTATTTGCTTTGTGTGTGTGGTATTGCAAGTAAATTTTAATCTCTTCAAACTCATGAATTTCATTGTAATTGTATAAAGTTTTCATGGAAACTCAGGTCAGTAGAGTGGGTGAACCAATTTAAAGACCCCATAAAAAGCTGAGAAGTCACCAAGTGCTAGTTTTCCACCTCAAGAGACTGAGAACACAAGGTTTTATGTTGAAGTGTGGCTCAATAAGGTGAGCTGTGGTGACCCAGAAGTTCATTGTCATCTGAAATGAAAATTCCAGTCCGCAACCTATCTCGTGATTGTTGATCTGGCCAAATCCATCGTTTACTTGACTTTTAGTGATCCATTTTGGTGACTACACTGGTATGAAATTATACTGCTACAAAAAATGAGCACATTCCTTTCACCTTAATATGCTGAAGAATTACTATGGCATATTGCACACACCTTTACCAGAACTGGCACAAAAGAGCACAGTCACACTGCTGAGAGCAGCATGGAGAAGAGCGAGAGCCATGCCCAGTGACAAAGAGCTGTTAGATAAGTCAGCTGCCTAATGGACACATTTCCACTAAGCAGTAAATAATAGTATGACTTTCAAGCAACACTGGCAACATCGTAGGCAAAATTGCAAATCATAAAGGGTGATGTAAGTGACAGCTTGAGAGATGACAGAGTAGGTGAGAGCCTCTTGGTATTCCTATTTTCCCAAAATTGAAACCATATATCTTATCTAAAGATAGGCCTGCACTGCAGCCCAAAGCATGACTGCAGCTCATCTTGACAGATGCAAACTAGTTTTGAAGGCAATAGTTAAAGTGCTGATAGCTGGAGCTTCAGAGTGCTGACTGCTGGAACCCTGGGTAAATATTCACGTGATAAGTGTGTGCTGAGCTGCTATGCCCGTGTCCTTGTTACTACAGAGGCTCTGCTGGTGTACAGATACCCTGTGAGATAAGCAGCTTTTCAACTCCAGCCTCTGGAAGAAGATGACTTCTCTAAGCAGTAAGCTTGTGCAAATAAGAATCCTTTATGGCACCTGTGTAAGATGAGAATAAGCATCTAGGAAAATGCCAATATTTTGTGTTACTGCTGGAGGTTTAAGTTCACAAAATATATGGTTGTGGCAAGCTTTGTACCAGAAAAATGTATTATCTATCTTAATATTGTTGCCTTCTTTACTAGTAGTTTTCTGCAAGAAATAAAAAATGCAGCAAAAATAGATACACATTAAGACATCTTGACATGATTCTCATTCAGTATTTTTTGAGCCTGAATTTCTGTAGTTCCCTTCTCTTTTTATCTGTACAAAGTAACTAAGAAGCGTGTGTAAAACATTAATATTCCGATTTGCTAGCATTAATACTAACACCTTCCTTGTGTTCACTCCACATTAGATCAGATGATTAGACAACATGCATTACAGGGGAAGATAAAAGCTTTATTTTTCAAAGGTTGTAAAGTCTCAGTGTGTCTGAAATTCGATGAGAGCACAGAACGCTTAGTCAACACCTTTGTTCTTTTTAAAATATCTGGAAAGAGACTTGTACACAGCGCCCTATCTCTTTGAGTCATTTACATTTGTGTTGTGAGAGTGTGAAATCCCATCAGCCTTTGAAGGCACTGACCTTCAGTGACTCTGCACAGATACAGATTGCTGAGCATTTTACATAGCTGTGTGAAGTTCCTTTTTTATTGACAACACTAAATTGTGCTGTAAGAAGTACTATGAAAGTACATTGTAATTATGTAGTTTTGTTCTTAATTATAGATAAAAGTTGCAGGTCACCTGTTAGAAACAAAACAGGTTGTATCACTGTCTCAGACTTCCTGCTTTGTCTATAGGTTCTGTATCAATGAGACTTGGCTGTTTGTGCTGTATTTTTCCTTGCTGGATTTGTTCTGCAGGCTGATTGTTTTTCTTATTTTTTAAAAAAATCCCTATAAAAATTCAGAAAATGTAATTCAGCCATTTTGAAGAGTGAGTCCGCAGGAAAATGTTTTGTCTTGTCCAGGTTAAAGCACTTAAGACACTAATTTGAAGAGATGCATCACCTTCCTTCTGAGGGTGTGCATTTTATGTTACAAAGAAAACTGGCAGAGAGTTTATCATAAGCCTCTGAACAAAATTCACAATTCACAGAGGCTTAGGAGAGAATTGTTAGCATTTGGTTTCTAATATCTATGGCTCTGCTGAACTTCTTGAGGCTGCTGTGTATAACTGCAATATATAGGGACCTTTCTTAAGGAATTAACTTGTTTTGTCTTGCATACTCATAGCCACAAGAGGATTTTCCCTTTAAATGCTCTGAGCCAAGGCAGCACAGGATTACAAAAGAAAGACTATATATTTTGTATTCTTGATATATCTTCTACATCCTGCTGACCCCAGGACTCCTTATGTTGGTTGGTTGGTGAGAATTATGTTAAATATTGTTCAGATAGTACTCTCTTCAATTTAATTAAGATCATTATCGTGTTATTTTGACTTGTAAAAATATTGTTTCTTAAGCAAATTCCTACAGTCAAGACCTCTTGCAGAGTCGCACTAAAATACATTATTAAGTGATTTCTTTGGCAATAGCAAGCTATAGAAACTGTCTCATTTGTTCTCTATTACATGGTTCTTGTCAGTTTATTGCAATGAGATAAGCAAGCTCAAAAAACAAAACTTCAGAAATTGTATTTTGTGAAACAAATTTCAATAACTTTTTAGTTTTTAATATATTTCATCATTCTTTTAGCTGCTCTATACTTTTCTGAGTATTTGTTCTTTAGATGTTTCTAGATGAATTTTTTTTCTCCAATTTTGTTTTGAGACCTCTGATGCTGTATGAGTAGAAGTTATTAAAGATTTATCTTTGTATGATTTCAGCTAGTACAGTTGCCAAATCTTTTCTAATCATATTTGTCAAGAGGGGTTGTAAATATTTTCAAATGGATTGTCTAATAGCAAGTGACAAAAGGGAATTCAACTCAGTGGCAGAAGATTGATGGATTTGAGTTTTCCCCTGCATTTTAGGCTTTAGATCTGTATTCATTTGTAGATGCTACTTCATAAGGTTTGTTTATTTTATCTGTAACTGAAGTTACATATAGAACAGCTTCCAAAAGCTTTACTGTTCTTGGAGGACAGAGTGAGTAGGGTGTCACTGTGACTCCTGGTGGATACAGCTGCAGTTCGAGTGTTGCACAGCTGTGACTGGACTGTATCACATTAGCTTGTGATATCCTACTGTCGACTAGAAATGTAGATGCACACATTTGCCTCTCCAATTTATTCTTTATTAAGGTGAGCCTAGCTGGGGTGCAGAAATATTTCGGTTCCACAAGTATATGCCAAGTAGCTGACATTTTCGTTTCCATGCTACCCCAAAACTTTCTCACCCTGTCTGGCTCGTCAGAAGCCTTGCTAAGCCCGCTTGGATGGCTTAGGAGTGCACAGTAGGTCTTTTTCAAGGCCAGGGATCTGGCCTACCTATCAGAAGTTTAAATTTGGTATTACATAGCATAATCCACCAAATGCTTTGCTGTTATATTTCCTGTAAAAATAAAGCAGATTTTGCTGAACCAGACAGCACCATCAGATCATGTACTTGTGAATTATTTATAATGAAAACATAAGCATAAAATTTTAGCTGCATTTCCAAGTTACAGGCTGAGGAATAGTCAAGAGAGTTCTAATCCTTGACTGTTGCTTTTAGGTGCTATTGTAATAGAACCAATATAGAGTCTAACTAGAGTCTTTCTAGACTCTAACTTGGTCAACTGACAATGCTTTATTGAGCAGGAGAACTCTGCTTTAGGACTTGCAGAGTGCTTCTGGTGCTTTTTTCTCTAAACTGTTTTTATAGCTTCACAGAATTTAGAATGAGTAATTACCATTACAACATCTAATGCAGCCTACTATTTATCACAGTCCATTCAGTGACATGCTGTTAATTTGTTATTGAGCTCAATAACTTGTATTACTGAAGAACATCTCATGCTTGATCAAAGGGCATTTCTTGAAAGGCATCCAGCATTTGTGTGAAGTAGAGATAAGAATCTGTGATGTCTCTTAATAGTTCATTTAAATAGATGATTTATATTGTCATTTAAGGTGAGGATTTACATTCAAAACATTCATCTAACCTTGCATGTGTTTTAAACCTTCATCTTGAAAGATAGAGTTTTAATTTTATGCATTTTAAATCATCCTGGTAAAGTCAGTGGTATTAATCTTAAAGTATAAGTTTCTGCATTTGCCTAAGACTGTGTGTAAATAGAAATAGAGAGCAACACTCATATCTATAAGTAATCTGGGCTCCTAGGATTGCTGCAAATGGTAAAACTTCATCTCATTAAACTTGAATACATCTTCATTAATAATTATGAGGACTGAGCCTATCTAAAAAAGACAATCTTAATTTAATGTCTAAACAGATCTCCTAACTGCTCTGCTCTGGAGTTCAGCTAGATGTCTTTTTCCACCTTTTAATATGAGAAATTTTGATTTTAAAAGATATGAAGAAATAACCAGAACAGATTGTATTGTTTTTTAATTATAGAATTATATTTGTGTTTGAGAATATGCATTGCTATGTGCCTCATATGAACTGGCTGATTTGTTTTAGGTTTTCAGCATAGTCTTCTAGATGTTGTGAGCTAAAAAAACCTGCAAATAGATTAATATTATTTAAAGAAATATATTAAAATTAGATAAAAGTTTATATAGGAAAAGATCTACAGAGAAGAAAATAGGCTTTATTGGAAGAAAATTTCAAAACCAATTGCATTTAGAGTAAGTTCTTTCCTGTTCTTTAAAATGAGGATCCAAGAAATCAGAAGATAATGATTATTTCTCTCATTACCACTCCAGTAATAAGAGAGAATAAATTCTATGATGTAATAATTTTACTATTTATTTTATTAGAAAAAGATGCTTAGAGAATTTAAAATCAGTGAGGGGAGGCAGTTCTAAAATTATGTGAGGAGAAAATAGAGATTCATAAATTAGGCTGAAATTATTAATTAAATATTTTTTATGTACTTGAAAATTGAAAATTTACTTGGAATTACTCAATTCATGGCAGCCGAAGTTCCATACAATATTTACTACATAAAATCTAAAAGCTGTATTAATTTGATGAAATGGTCAAATAATATTTAAAAGGAAAAAATGAGATTTATGATAACTGAGAGTTAAATATTGAAGGAAGAAAGTAAAAGAGCTCAGTTTCATCACCCATTTCCTGATTAATGCATTTGTCAAAGAGTGAGAACACACATGCCCTTTTTTTTCCTCTGGACTGCAGAAGAACTTTTGATCTTTCAGATTTTATTTTCTTCTCCTGCAGTTTTTATTGCTAACCAACACATTGTATGCTGTGGGACACCCCTTTGGTCAACTTGTGTTCCCTCCCAGCTTCTCATGCACCCTCAGCCTCCTGGCTGGTGGGATGGGCTGAGAAGCTCTTGTGTGGTAAACACCAAGCTTTTGGCTGATGCCAGGGAGGATTTGTGCTGAATTCATGTTCCTTCCTGATAGTGTGAGCAGGTAACACCCACCTTAAAGAGCACAGGTTGAAATGCTTTGTGAAAGTACTTCTACCTTAAAATACTTGCAATGAACTAAAGCAAAAAATAGAGTTCATGTAAACTGTAGATAGTCAATAAACTTGGCATCACATGCTCTGCGAGGCCTTTCCATGTAGAAGTAACATATTGAGACTATTAAAATAAATTAAGTATTTCATGTTTGCTGAAAAGAACTGAATTTTCTGTGTCTCTAAGACTGATGTATTCTGTTACTTGGATTAGCTTGAATTTCTAACAAGATGCAAATGAGTAAAATTAGCATTTGAATGTATCCTCAGAGGTAAGTGCCAGCCCCTTGTGTGCTTTGAACTAGAGCAGCATTTGCCATCAGCTGTTTCTACACCTTCGTGTGTGACTGGTAATAAACTCAACAGTGTGGCTGGGGTTACCAGCCTGATCACAGTTTGCATAAATACAATTATGCCCTTTCCAGCTGAGGGCTTGTTTGTGCATCTCTGGCAGAAGTGGTGGAAGAAGAAAGCATGTCGGACTTTGCAGTTGATTGTGTAGATAATATCTTGGATGAGTTTCAGGACTAATCTAGAGCAGGCAGCAGCCCAGAATAATTAGGTTTGGTGAAATTGCCCAGTTGATTATTTTGCATGCTGAGCTTGCTGTTGCTGCTGTAAGAGAGGTTAGTGTTTGGTGCAGTGGTTGCTGCTGAAGACAGGGAGAGGATGAGTTGAGTGGTCACCTCAGGCTGCAGTGACAGCCATGGCCTGAAGGAAGCAGGAACAACAAACCTGGCCCTGGATCCTTAACCCTCACCTCCATCTCCTCTGCCTCCTTCACCCAAAATACAGGACACTAGGCCGCAGTGGAGAAAATTTCACTTCTGTCTGCAAAACTGAGAGAATTTTCTTTGGCTCTGTGCACGTCTGTTAACATTTCTGGTCTCCTGCAGAACAGAGAGGATCAAAGGATGAGTAGATGTCTTTCTAGTGAATTTTATCAGATTATAGTCTAAACCAGCACATTGATCATCCTCCCTATTATAAGGATGGGAATAATATGTATCAAGGTACCACTTTACTCTCACTGTTGCAGCAACAGAACACATCTTTATGGTTGGTGGGCCCTTAAGAAAAAGTTTTCCTTCCATAGAAAAATATTTTTTGAAAGTTATTGCTACTGACATCTATAATATCTACAGTCAAAACCAGATAATTGATTGATCACTGGAATATTAAAGCGAAATAATGAATGACTCTTTTTCTTTCGTATTTTATAACATCCTCAGAAGGAAAAAAATTCCCACCTGTTAAAGGGACTCTCACATGTGCAAATTGTTACTACTAGAGAAAAAGGAAGGTAATAAAATGAGGGTTTTGGCTCATTTATATTTGTTAACTTTATTTCTTCAATTTAGGATCATAGTACTCTAAGAAAAAAAAAAAGGAAAAACATAAATAGGGGAACTCCTTTCCCATTGGTGGTTTTTTTGTTTGGTGCAATAGGTACAGGAATATAAAAAAAAAAAAAAATTGAGAATAGGTAGGCTTTAATCTCCAGACTTTAGTCTGGGGCTATATTAATTGCTTTGCTTTTCTCCTCCTTTCCTTTTGCTATCAGTCTGGACAATATTGCTAACTATGTCTGAGTTTGTGATACTAGTTATGATGGTGGTGATGGCAAGAAGTCAATTCAAAAGCTGGGCAGTTTTGGAACTGGTTATATAGAAGTAAAGAAAATGACAGAAAAGGAAATCGAATATGGTGAAGGAGAAAATATAATAGTGATTGTGAGAGTATTCCTGGTGTTTTTTTTGCCCAGCCAGCCACCTCACAGGTTTCTGGTGTGACCCATGTAGATAATCAAAAAGAATGGTGGTGCCATCAGTGAGTAAACGGTGAGTGAAGCAGTCTGAAAGCAAAGGCTTTGTCTCCAGGATGACAAGGTGAGAGCTGCAGATCCCTGATGGCCAGCAGTAGCTCCACATTGCTCTGCATTAGAGAAATCTAGGCTCTGCAGTCAGTGGGAGTTTTGTTCCTTTTTTAGGTGTAGCCAAGTTTCAGTTTATATGTTGAGAGGGACATTATCGTTGATTTTAAAACCATCAAAGTGTGTCTCCTACATTTAACTTTAAAATAAATTTATATTTTAAATGTGTATTTGAAGATTTTGCACAAAATCCTAGACAATGAGATTATTTTCTATTGAAATAATCTGGTCAGAATATCTTTGGCTTCCCTGAATTTAGTAGGAAATCTCTCATGAATCAGTTGGAGTGAGGATTTGTGTTTTAATTATAAAAAATGAATCCAGTTAACTATCAAGGTAACCTATTTTAACAAATGCAAATTCTTAGCCACTTTCTTGCAAAGACTAATGTTTGCAGACTAGATTCTTCTGCTAGAAACCAATAGAAGCTGAACATGACAGTTTGTGTAAGTTTTAAGTGGTCATTTGACTCAAATTTCTTAAGAAATTTTCTCAAGTAAACAACACAAAAATTGAAAGTGGAAGAAAATTTTAATATCAGGCATAGGCACGAATGAAAAAAATATTGTTAAGTAATAAATATTTAAATATCTGACTTTGAAGCAAGTCCACATTTATGTGGAGGACATTTAAAATACCTGGAACAACGTCTGCTTGGTATATACTACAAAACCTTAAAAAAGAAATAAAGAAGAAAGTATTTTCCTTGCTTCTGCACTTTCAATGACAGTATTTATATTTTCCTAGTTTTTATTTGGAAAAAGTCTTGAAAATCACACCTGTTTTTCCTGGGAGCCATAATTTTGAATTAAATATTTGTTGTCTTCAAGAAAAGTCTGAATTATTTTCTTTGAAAGGAAACCAAAACTATGATTAATTATTAGCATGATAAACCTTTGCTATGATAATGTGTTGGCATACCAGATAAAGTCTGTTCTCAAATGTCTGTGCAGATGTGACTAAGTAAAGCACTTACACATCTGCTGTGAAAATCATCTGCACATAATTATTAATTGCATCTGTGCCAAGACTGCAATGTTTTTGCAAAGCTCTGCCTCAGCATTGATTGAAATTTTTAGTCTTCTTTCCAAACACATTGATATTATTTGAGGAGGTGTTTGAATTACATATATACAAATACTTCAATATGAAGGCTGGTGAGTTATCTTTATGAGTTTATGAAAGTTTCTTTTTATGAGTTTCTTTTTATTTTTATAGGTTTTTTTATATATAAAAAAAGAATCATCATGATTGTAGTTTCAGCACTGCAAAAGGGAATTGTATTGGTGGAAGAGTAATTTTCAAGCTGGGGAAATTCTGACTGGTGGTAGATAGCAGATGGACTTTTGAAGTCCAAGGTTAAAATACCTCTCTGATAAGAAGGTTGTAAGGATTGTATCTTTTTATAGCATCACACATATGACTAAGCAGTAAAAAGCATGTCATCTACATTATTTTTTCTAAACTAGGTTGTGCTGTAAAACTTATGTCATGATACAATGCAGGATTGTAATGCAGTTGAAAATTGTGCATATGACATGTTTGGTCCCATGATGTACATTCCTCATGGAATAAAAGGCTCATGGTATGCATAAATTATACAAGAGACAAAAATGTATGTCATGTGTTGCTTTTAGCCAGATGCTTCATTTAGAAAATAATAAAAAATGCTTTGGCACTACAAGATCTTATGTATTATAAAACAAAGATAGAGGGATTTCAGAATTTAAATTTTCAATACCATGCTCAAGTAAAGTGACAATAAAATACTGTGTTTAATCCAAATTAACCTCAAGGTTTTCTGTCCCAGATTTTTATATCTACAGGGAGTTTAATATTTCATAGTTAGCTTCTTGATTCAACTTATTAGTAAACAACCTACATATTCTTATCTTTTGTTTGACATTACTCACATTTGCAGAAAGAGTTCATTTGAGATGGAATGCTCTCCTAAGCCAGAGGAGAACAACGCAACACATTATTTGTTAAGAAAGGAAAGGATGAGAGAATACAGTCATTATAATGTAGTGCTTGTTCACTGAGGTGAACTTCAAAGGGCTGTTAGCTGTGACCTTCTTTCTATGCTATAATTTCTCTGAGTGTTAATGATTTTCTCTATGAATGCAGCTTGTGAAGATTTGCCACATTTGCAGTGTTACAGTTATAAACTGCTGAAAAGAGATGGGGGATATAACTGAAAACTGAGAAACAAAACTCCTTAGTGCCTCGGCAGTCTGTAGGCAAACCAGAGTTTATTGAGTGGTTTTGAAGAATGCCTATACTACTCGGTGTATCTAGGAAGTGCAAGTCTTTAGTCAGAGAAAAATTATTCATTTTTTCCCCTGTGTTTACTTTTCATGTCCTGTGACATCAATAAACAACCATCTGCCCTACAGAAGCCCCATAATCCTCTAATTCAAGTCTTTGAGATTAACCACCCTTTATCCAAACATATTTCAGTGTCTAGTCTTTAGTCTTTTTCATGTTCTGGCGTTTTTTCCCCAGTTAGTCTTGATTAAAGCATTGCCCTTAAGAAGAGCAACTTTTAATGTAATAACTGTCTTGGAAGATACCACCATTAATTTTTTTTTTCATTTTTCTTCTATTAATATTTTTTACTTAGCAAACAGAGCAAGCAGGGCTTTTGTTTGTTTGAGGGAAGGAAAAGGATGTTTGTGACTTAATTAAATTTCAAAAATGTCATTTTGACACAGGATAAGATTGGATCAAAGAAAGAAATCATACTCACAAAAGAAATTAAATTAGGAAACAAACAACTTAGAGCCTTTATATTATGGATAAAAATTTATGTAGTTTTGCTTGCAATTTGTTCACAGTGGATTCATTCCCATGGTATTTTGGTGGTAAAACACTTGGCAAGTCATTTCCTAACAGTGATGGTTCAATGATATGAAAAAATATGGATACTGAGGTAGTCAGAAAATAACTGCCAACCTGAGGAGTCAGTCATAGAGCCAGCTCTGTCTGCATTTTCTGGCACCCAAGTAAAGAAAGGGAAATAAAACATTTGGAATGGAGAGCAAGGGGAAGAAAAAAGTAAAAGTGGTAGCAAGGAAAAGGGAGAAAAATGGAACAGTGTGGACCTGGCAAGAGGCATTTGCAACACGGAGAACTGGGACACAGGGCTGATGTAGGTCTGTGCAGTAGGATAGGAGGGCAGTAAATCCAGGCTAACACCCGAGATTCGCACCTAAGACCACAGAATTACAGTGCGGCAAACAGAGTGATCACAAAGATAAAGCCTGTCATTGACCAGAGCTGGACTGATAGAATGGCTAAAAGCCTTTCAAATGCAAATCCTCCAAGTTCTCTCATGCCTGCTCACTGCACCGCCCTTGTAAAAGATAATTCAAATGATCTGTTTCTGGTATTTTGTATCTTTTATTGCAATTTCAGCTTCTTAAAACAGCTGTTCTGTTTTCCTGAAGTTCAGTGATGGCTTGGTCAACAAACAGGATGGGATGACATGTTTTTGAAGAGAAAGTGAATTGTAGTGAGGATGAGGCATATTTTCTACTCTGAACGTTTATCCTTTTGCGTGTGTGTACCAGATCAAAATAATCCCACTGCCTGCTCAGCAATTGAAACAGAGATACAAATAAGCAGTTCTGCATACAAAGAAAGTAAATGCATACTTCACTGCCTTTCTTCTTTCTCTTTGAATTTGAATGACAAATTTTGAGAGAATTCATGAAGCAAAATTTGGAGGTTTTTTAACCTCAAGACTGTTAGATTCTATACTCTTATATAAACCTATACAAATTTCCACTCTTTTGTTCTTCCTTACCTAATCTTTCTATTTTGAAATATTGTATGAATGAGATGTGGGATCCAGTGTGCTCTCACAAGTCCGCAGACAGCAACAAGCTGAGTGGTGCTGTTGAAACCCTTGAAGGATGGGAAGCCATCCAGAGGGACGTGGACGAGCTCAAGAAGAGGTCCATAGGAACATCTTGAGTTTCGACAAAGCCAAGTGCAGGAGCTGCACTCAGGTCAGGGCAACCCCGGTATCAATCCAGGCTGGGGATGCACGGATGGAGAGCAGCCCTGCCCAGAAGGATTTGGGGGTGCTGCTGGGGTGGGAGGCTGGGCATGACCCAGCAGTGTGCACTCACAGCCCAGAGAGCCAAACATGTCCTGGGCTGCATCCAAAGCAGTGTGGGCAGCAGGGCCAGGGAGGGGATTCTGCCCCTCTGCTCTGCTGAGACCCCACCTGCAATGCTGCATCCAGCTCTGGGCATCCCAAAATAAGAAGCATGTGGACCTGTTGGAGAAAGTCCAGATGAGGCCACAAAGATGATCAGAGAGCTGAAGCACTTTTCCTGTAGAGAGAGGCTGAGAGAATTGGGGCTATTCAGCCTGGAGAAGAGAAGGCTCTGGAGGGGCCATAGAGCACTTTCCAGAACCTAAAAGTGGCCTACAGGAAAGATGGAGATGGATTTTTTTACAAGGGTATGTAGTGATGGAACAAGGAGGAGGGGCTTTAAAATAGAAGAGGATAGTTTTCAACTAGATATAAGGAAGACAGCTGAGTAAAACACTAGCACAGGATGTCCAGAGATGTCGTAGAGGGGAATGGGGATCCCTGGAAACTTTCAAGGTCAGGTGGGCTGGGGCTCTGAGCAACCTCATACAATAGAAAATATCCCTGCCCATTGCAGTGGGCTTAGGCTAGGAGTTTTAAAGATGCCTTACAATCCAAATTATTCTATGAATCTTTTGGATTTGTTTGGATTTTTTGGATTTGTGTTTTTAAAGTATTCTGAGATTAAAGGGTGAAATTTGCTTTACTGGTGTTTGAAAAAGAAAATAGGCAAGTATGTGACAGTGGCCCTGGGGATGCTGTAAATACATGTTGCATGCTACCAGGATTTTAAAACAGGGTTTTTTTTTTTTAATGTATGGAATTAGTCCATTATACCAGAGAGATATATCTGTTAGAGCCCTCTTTGCAATGTGGATTGTAATATGAATTTTTTTTATTATTTCAAAAGAAAAAATTTACTGACATCAGTAAATTCATGAGCATCCAGAAAAAAACAAGGTTTTAGAAATATTTCCTAAATAGCCAAGTCACTAGAAAAAAGTGCAGATTGTATACTATGCAATAATCTAAGCTTGCTGTACACTTCACCTGTTTTGCTTACATCTCTACATTGTTACACAGAACTCACAACTAAAGAAATAGAAAGTAGAGGCAAAACAGAGAACTTGACACAACCAAAGCATTTGCCATTTCTTATTAATTTGTTTTGCCACTATCATGATTTATAACAAAAATTGTTTTCGCATATAACTTATTATGTTACTCTTAGTGGTGAGCCCTATTATTATTTGATTCATATGCAAACTTTTAAGTAAATTAAAACACGGGGAACAAATAAACTCTGAAGTTACTTTCTCATTCAATGTAGAAACTCTGAAAAGCTGTGTTCATGAATCTTATGAGATTGTATTCTTAGCACAATATATTTATTTAATATTATTCCATCTTTAGCCACAGCTGAAAATGTTTTATTTCCTCTGAAAGATGACTTAGTGTCTCAGTGAAAAGAGCTGCTATCCCTGTCAAATCTCTTCACTCCACTAATGTTCTTTTGCTGTGCTCCTTGTAAACACCCCAGAGATCTGGGAGAAAAAGATGGTTTATTTCTCAATTCCAAACTTCAGAAAAGTTCTGCTTGTAGAGCAAGTTCCAGTTGGAGTTGTACAAACTTGAAGAGGCTCTTGAGGTACAGATGATTTTCCTATGTAAATAGGGCCACAAACTGCCTTTTAAACTTGCATTATGGGCAGATAGCATTCAGAAATCACAGAGACTTCAGTATGGAGCTCCACATTTTAATAGTTCCTTTCAGCTGAGCAATGACTGGAAATTTTAGTTCTATTTGTGATGCTCATTGCAACTTTTGGTTTTTGTCTGGGCAGACGTGACTTTCTGAAGTTCTTGTTTTGACAGTTAGAGTTATATGAGTTTCCACTTACTCCTAAGAAATTACCTGCTTAGCTGAAAGGTACCAGCAATTGACAGTGGAAATCCAGCATGGCTAGTGCATGTGATACTTAATTCTGGCATATTGAAAGCTCTTCATTGAAGTATGGGACTTGCTTTAGGGAAAGATTTTAATATGCACACAAAGATACCTTTTGCCTGTAGTTGAGAAGTATTTCCACTAATAGGAAAGGGTACAAAAATTGAATTTTTTTTTTTCAATTTGAAATGTTAATATGTCCTGGTATCTGTTATCCCGAGTCATGAATAATGAACAAGGCAGAGCAAAGGGCAAAATATGCAAGTCATGAATTCAGAAGTCAGCTGAGAATTTTTCTATTTCCTTTGGTGACATTTATCAGATGATGGTTATCTTTTCTACCAAGTATAATGTTAATACATAGTCAAAGCTAGAAATCTAGTGAGCTTGTTTATATCTGTAACTTACTCCATTGTCCCAGCAGCAAACAATATGAAACAATATGATAATATGAAATAATAGGAAATAAATTTCCATGAATAAGTATTGAAACGGTGTGACAATATTTTAAAATGTTTGTTTATAGTAATGTTGAAGCAGATAAAATACTATCATTTTTCTTTATCAAGTGCATTGTGTTCTCCAGAGTGTGCACAATATAGTGCAGATTTTGGAGAAAGTTCTAATGAGAAAGAGGCTGGGGATTTATGTTCATTGTGTGCAGAAGGGCTAAATAATGAAAACAATTGATGTAGAACTGATTAACAAAGCAGTATTCAACATATGAAAAATGCATATTGTTTTATTGCAAGCAGATCTTTTTCATGGTGAAGTTCTGGAACAATTCCATTAAATACAGCATTAGCTGCTTACAGAAAGACCGAAAATTTGCTAATTTTCACATAAGGCTTTTGTAACACTGCACATTCCGGCATAGTGTACCTCATGTGACCCTAGCCACCAAAGGCAAATTTTTTTCAAGCTACAAAAATAATTACTCTTGACTGATGGAAGTGATGTATTCTAATTTTTACTGTATTTTATAAATTCGAAAATGACAGTTTTATATATGAAGAAACATTTTTCTCTCAATTTTAGAAATGAAAATGTGTCCATGAATATGTTCAGTGTATTTAATGTAGTGTAAATAATGGGCATACTTCTGTTTCAATGATCCTCATTTCTGTAATGTTAGCAGAAAGCAAATGAAAAAAATCCCCATCAACACTTATTTAGAAGGGCTATATCTATATAAAACAATGCCCAGTATTTTTCCTAAGCCAGAAGAAATAAACTCCTACATAAATAAAATGTGAGAAATGCCGATCAAATTCTTTCTCACATCTGTATTTGGAATGCAATGTGACAACATTCTGAGTGATGTCAAATATGGACTGAGAACAATGTTTTGATGTTGGTAAATACAACATAATACTTGCTAAGGTATAATAATCTTTTTTTAAATATTGAAATTAACAATATCTGAATTGAGTAAAAAAGTACTTGTGTATACTCCCAAGCATAATTTTTATTTATTCTTTTATTTTATTTATGCATAGACTAATTAAATTTACATTAGCTTTACGCAGAAAGCTGGTCTAGGTGAATTTTTAATATAATTTCTTTCTCTTTTCAAAATTATCATACTAGAATTTAACTCAAAAGCAAACAAGAACTGTTAAGAAAAGCTTTTAAATAAAGTTACTGGTGTAAAAAGTTAATGCTACTCTTGAAAACTAAATTCAAGTGTGCCAAAATAAGGTTCTGCATATCGGCCAAATGAACCTAAACTCTGGGCATTCACCTTTGAGAAGGTATTTGCTTCTTTGTACACAGAATCAGAGCCCATCTCTCCTTACCTCTTCCCTTGAACAACGTTGTTGTGCTTCAGAGTCATGTATAAATTTAAAAAATTGGGTAACTAGATTGTATGGTCAGCTATACTTTGCTTCCTGAAGTATTTGATTTGTACCAATCTCTTTTTACCCCATGGTCCTTTTTCAGCATCTGCCTTTTTCCCTGTAGGATATGGATGGCATCTGGAAAAATGAGCCATATTTGTTCTTTTAATTCATTTTTAAAAAAGGCTGGATTATTTTAAGTCTCCAGTTTTTTAATGCTCCTTTGCAGAACACTCAGCACAGTAGTGTTTGAATGGCTCACATTCATTCCTTTATCTCTGTAAGTGGAAGAAAGCTTTATTATCTTGGTTTTACGGACTGGAAATCAATGGATCTCTGTCAGAACAAAGCTTAGCATTCAGATCCCTTGTATTTTGAGTATTTTTCTCATTACTCTTTTGTGAAGAACTGAAGATCCACATTTCAGCTAACTATTTTTATAATTATTAGATTTCAGTTAGGGTCGCTTGCTAAAATCTGGGTTCTGTTCAGGTACAAAGCATTTAAACAAAGCTAAAGATCGAATATTTTCCTGCGTTCAGTTCACTTTCCTCCAACTGCCAGTCTTATTTCTTCAACTTTCTGTGTGACAGTCTTCTTCTGGGTCTTGTAAAATTTGCAAAAAATCAAAATCTCTAAATTCCTAATCTGTGATACGCATTTCACTCTCTTCTATTAGCATTTGTTCATTCCTGTGCACTGACTTCATAACCCTTTTTCTGTGTTCAAAGCTTTCCCAAATTTGCTCATTTTATGACTAATCTCTTCTAGCAGATTAAGTAACCAAGGCATTGTACAAGGCTAGGGCTGGGAACAAGGCCTGAAGTCTCCAATGTGGAATGTCTGCCTTTGTTACGGAGCGGTTGAGGACGAACAACCCACCCCGGCACTTTCTCGCACTGTCTGCCCCCTGGTTCTCCTGATGGGTGCCTTTAAGCCAGGGAAAGAATTGCAGTGTTGACATCCACCATACCCGGTTTGCTGGTTACACAACTGTTCTGAAGTGTTTGTTACTGGAGTAGACAGCTTCCACAGAAACTAAAAAGTGCATGAATCTTGCAGAGTCGACTATTCTATTATGCCTGTCTCAGATGATCTAGCTCCCATGGCTCAATGTACCCAAGCTGTCAAGATGAGGTCAATGGTCCTGTTGGTCTTCTGTTACACTGTAGATTGGTAGCTCATAAGCTATGGCTTACTCTAAGTTGTCACCTGGAATGCTTCCTTGTCTTGTTCAGGGACACAGAGAAAGAAATATGAAAGCAGCAGCTGCTAGTGAGAAGACTATGGCATTGTACTGGCTCAGGAACTTTTTAATGATTTGACACAAGTTGAGACAGGTAGCTGAGTAAAATGGCATTCAAAGTTGTCTTACTCTAGGATTGCTCCACCTATTTTTTCAACTCCCATGTCTGATTGCAGGATGCTGATTGCATGTGACAGAGCTTTTGGAAATAAGTGTAAAAGATTTTATGGTTGCAAGGGACACTTAAGTTAAAGGTTTTGAAGGATCCTATTGAACTTCTATGCTCCCTAGGAGCAGGCAATCACCTACTAAGTTCTTGGGATGTGCAATACCTGAAATTAAAGAAAAAGGGCAGTGAAATTTTAGTTTTCCCCCATTAAAACACTTTTATACTTGGAAATGAAGTATACTTCATACTACTATGAAGGCTGAGAAATAGGATATTTTATTATGAAAATTTTGTTGCTTCTGACATCACTTCAAAAAATAACAAATTCCTTATTATGCTTTGCTTATAGAAGAAAGGATGTTGCAAAAACAAGCAAAGAAGAAAGTTACAAAAAACATCTTAATAACTCAATCATTTATGAAATTGAGTATCTGATCTAGAAGATCTTTCCATCCAAATCGTTCTATGATTCTATGAAATGTAGAAACCATTTTTCTTGGCATAAGATCTCATTTGAAAACAACAAGAAAAAAAGAAAATATGCTGAATTGTATCAGAGAAGCAGTTAAAATCTGTAACTGTTTTCATTGAAATGTGTAGTTTGCCAAAGTTGTTATTCCCAAAGCATTTCATACATTCCAGTTCTTTATTGGATTTGACAGAGGTTGATCTAAAAAAAAATAAAGAAAAGCAGGAACAGCAATGTCACCCTAAAAAGTCATTAACTGCTTGTGTTGTGTATAGAGTATATCTGTGAGCATAGCTAGTTCTACATTTGCAAAGTCCTGTGGTATCTCTTTATTTCAACAAATTCATCGCTACATTTGCAAAAACCTGTGGTTTCTCCTTATTTCAAGAAATTCTGGAAAGGGAATTACAAACCACAGTCCATCATAAAATGTAAATTAATAAAAGTTAATAGTGTCACTATGTGTATATTTTCAGTATTACCTTTCAAAACATTGTTTGAATCCAATTTTATTTTCCTTTGATAGATATGAATGGGCCAAATGTACTTGCATGATAATAAGCAGCAACAGAAAAATACTGGTGGTTGAAATTATTTCTAACCACTATAAAATAAGTAAAATATTATCACAGAGTTTTAAAAAATGTCAGGTTCAGGTAATTCAATAGTCTAATCATAATAAATTTATTATAACTTATTCATGCTCTGCATTTCAATAAAACCTTCACTCTGACAGGACTGCAGTTCTTACAGTACAGCAAAGATGCTCTATGTTATTTTGTCTGTGCTGAGCAGACATAGGCAGAAAAGAAGAGTTTGGGAAGTCTAAGAAAAATTTGCTGAGCAGTCTTCCAAGGGACTAATGGAGGCATTTTCAAGTGTTCACTGCCAGATTTAAATGAGGGGAATGATCCTTTTGTTGTTTACAAATCAGCTGGCCATATTTGTTACGGTCATTGTCTTGACACCAGTGCCAGCTGGATCCCACACCTATTTTTTTCACATCTGAGTCCTGGACAGAGATATTGAGAATGCATAATGAAAAGAGGTAGCCTCTTTAATTTAAAATTAAAAATAAACCCCAAACTCCTCCAATTAACCAAAAATGTTTACATGTCATTTTCATATTTCTTGCTATGTTTCCTCACCAAGGACTTTCAGCTTCATACTGCATAAAGATGAATAAGTAGGTCATGAGTGAAGTGCGTAAGACTTTGGACAAATTATGGAGATAACATGATGCATTATCTATTACTCTTCTTTAGGCAGTAGCAGGTTAGTTCACTAGCAGTTTTTCTGAAAATAAAACTGAAGTGGACAGTCACAAGACAAATGTAAAACTTTGGTTTGAAGAGTTGTGTTAATCTGGATAAATTATATTGTCTAGTAAGGTGAGCACCTAAGGAAATGAGCAAATGAAGCAAGGGAGAGGATGGTTTGAAACTGGCTGTACTACTACAGTATCTTACTCAGCTCTATCTGAAGTCAATTTGTGCCTTTTGAAGCACATTGCTTTGTTGTCCTTAATACATTTGTAACAAGAATAAGTTACTGACCACACTTGGAGCAGTATAGTCTCTGTGTTTACGTCACAATTATGCACCTTCTGTTCGGTGAATTTAGCTCTTCTACATGGAGAGGAGGCTGGTTTAGCCTCTGCCACACAATTTGTTTGCTTCTGAAAACCTCTGTGTGAACCAGACAAGTGAGAGCTTCCACACTGTAGGGCCTGGTCCAATTTGTGAGGCAGAATTCCCTGATGGTTTTGCCAGTATTAAGTATTATGATTATTTTTTCCTTCTCTTATCACAAATTTCCAGAAATTTAAACTTGAACAATGATGTGAGGGAATTTTCCATGAAAAGCAGTGGAAAATACTGACCTTTTTCTTAAATTAATTCTAGAAATATTTAGCCTCAGGAGATATATTTTTGGGTAATTGTGATCATACAAAAACAAGAGACTGAGATTAAATCCCTTATGTAACTTTTATTACAGCTTCAGCTACCATGAAGGCTATAATTATGAGTGTAGTTCTTGTTGACTGTGGAAAGGTCCCTGAGCAATGTACTTCTTTATGTATTCAGAGAAATGAAATAATTGCAGAGCTAACATCCACTATTCTTCAGTGGAGACTTCTTCCATTGTTCTGTATTCTTCTATAATAATGAAGACAGTACAAATTGCAATTAATTTTTTTTATTAGAATTCTAAATGAATTTAAAATGCAAGTTGCGTCTGTATCTCTCTATTTATTACTTTAACAATCTTACCCTTATATTTCCGCAAGATCCTTTAAGCTGTATTGGTTTTCTTTGAAGAACATTCCCAGGGAATTTCTGTTCTAAGGAGGTTTCCATCCAGCTTGTATACATAGACATGAGCAATCTTGGATAAATGTTGGGAAGTTGAATTTTTTTTTTGTTTGTTGTAATCATATAATAAAATTTACTGCTTATTTGGTGAGTAAATTTGTGTACATTCTTGCCATTTTCTAAGAATAGGTATAATAGAGCTATGAAAAGGCAGAAATGAAATTCTAGAAAATATTAAGGAAAAATCAAGCCCTGTATTTCTCAAGTTTAGCATTGAAATTTGTATGGCACACTTCAATGTGTTTGATGGTACATTGGTATGTCAGTAGCTCATTTTAAGAGGTTAGTTGTAGCATCTTGTTAATTTCATTATGCGGAGAGTTCACAAAGAACAATTCCTTAAATTTAACTCTGACTCCTGGAGAATATCCTCACAGCACCAGAGCTCTCAGGAGACAAATAGTTTTGCATCTAGATCTACATTTAGATTATGTTCAGTAACTAATGAAAGGGGTCATTAACTGAAGAAACAATGATATTGACTAGTTGCCTATTTAAGTTACAACTTTTTTTCTGTGCACAAAAGATCCATCGTGGGCATGGGAGACTCTACCACAGTATTATGAAATATTATACGTAAATACATTTGTATAAGGACTAAATGAATGCTTTATAGTGAGTTAAGTCTTGTACCACCCTTACATTCTGAATATTTAATTTTGCAACCTATCCTTCATCTTAGTGTAATGTGTCTGGGAATTTCCCTTCATGTATGTATAAATGTGTGTACATGAACCAAATAACCTTGATTGTGCTAAAGTGTCTTAAAAACCAGCCACCATAATTGGTATTTTATTTTTGCATGTCTGTTCTTTAAGCTGTAACCCAGGTATAACAGATCATTGCTGAGAACTTGCTTGATTATATAGTATCACACTGTCAAGAAGGTATGAAACTAAATAAGACAGTTGGTTATGGTTTTTACTTCTGGGATCCACTGGAGTTTTATTTTCAATTTTTCTGTTCGTCTTTAAAGAGGTAATTAATTTCCTTCAAAGAAGGTGGTTTAACGAACAAACTCAAAACAATAGGTGTTTTTACATATACCAAATTACTTTCTTCATCATGACTGCTAAAGGGGAGACCAAGAATTAATGATTCAATTACTAGTTTACAAAGGCTTTTATTGCAATGTCAAAGTGATGAAAAAGCCTCTTGCCCTTTTTTTTTTTTTCTTCCACTACAGCTAACTGAATCAGCAGATGCACTGCACGTTTCTAGATAATTTATGGCATGTGTGCTGCAAGGGATGGATGATACTTTGGACTTAAAGCTGATATTAAGCTCTTGTTTCTTAAAGCAAATAATTTTAAATGTGACTGTATATTGTGTCTCCTGCAGTTTAGTTTTGAGAAGGTAGCAGGTTAAAAATTATACTTGTTTAGCCAACCAGAAACTTATTTGTACTCCACGTGTGAAATGTTAGGTCAGGTTTAAAGAAAAAAAAAAGCCTGCTATGACTTGTAAAGAAATGCTGTATTTCTTTGTTACACATAGTTTATAAGGTGACATTAGACACAGTAGTTGTACTTCCCTCTTGATTGTTAGGTAGAATTTTAAAATTTGTCCGTGTCGTTCTGCATAATGTAAACTGAGAATTACAGACAAGAAAATAAATCAGCTTAACTTCTGAATGATGGCTTACTATTCAAATACTAATTGTTCAAATATGTAATACAGAGGATTTTTTAAAAGGTCATTTTTACTTCTATTCTGAAATGTGCCTTTTCTCATCAGTGATCAAGATGTGTAGAGTGAATATAGTCTCTTCTGTACCCACTGTGAGTTTGTAAGAAATTATTGGTAATACTATGCTTAAAAACATGAGCTGGACCTTTTTTGCATCACTCCTTCCCTTCAGCTGTCCTTATATCATAACAGCCACGTCCAAGGGTAAAAATGGAGGGTATCTTTTTGTCCCAAACAAAATCTGATAACTGAACAGAAAAAGGTAGCAAGTATCTGGAACTTAGATATTGGTTTGATTATTTTATGAGGCTGCTTCACTTCAAAAATTTAAATGTTTTTATATTTTAAATATATTACTGTTGATGATGAATTTTTCTATTAGATAAACATATATTATTCATATATTGGTTATACTGAAAATCACAAAATTAGTAATTTTTGATATCACTTTTTGGTAGCAAGATGCCAGTGATCTTGACTGGAAGTAGTGGAGAGAGAGGAAAATGTGATCAATGAAACAACTGGCTGATCCGCAGTCATGGTATGTGAGTGGCTGCTGGGCTGATGATGGAAATTGATTCTAGATAATGATGTGCCTATGAAAGGAGCCATCTCTATGTTAGTAATGTCTCCTTTCATTAGGACTAGCTCTACATGACATTGAGGATAAAAGATAGGAAACTGTTATGAAAAAATATATTGTTGTTTCTTTAAACCTAACTTAAGAAGACTTTCCTTCCTGACATGTTCACCATTTCAGCTTTACTTATGGTTGATAGTTCTCTTGATGAAATAAGTACAGCTCTGTCATGAATACAACTGGCATGTTAAGTCCAAGTCCTTATTTGTTAATTTTGCTATCATGCCTCATGAAGAATCCATTCTTTTGTTGTCTTTCTTGGTCTCCTGTTGTCTTCATTTTGCAAATTTGAAGCTTACTTATTAATTAAGATATACTGATTCAAAGTAGCTTACGGTTACTTTCTGTAATAATTGGTGTTGACATCAAAGCAGTAAAGCTTGCAAGTAAGTAAGTACACAATATAGTGGGAGGGTTTGTTTTTCTTTGTTGGTTTCTTTTTTCTGTTGTTAATAAGTATTAGAAAGAACTATGTGTATAGAAAACATTATTATAGGCTCCCTGTCAACCGATGTCCATTAGTGAAAGGAATGAAAAGGCACCTGATTATACACTGCCTCTCAAAGGTAGAGAGCTTATTTCATTCCAAATAGGAATAGGGTCACGCTTAGGATTCAGTTCATGTGCATTAAATCCTATGGCCCTTAGACTTGGAGATGCCAGGCAGCCTTGTTGGAGCTACTCTTACAGTCATTTTGGCACAGTCACAACTTCAGGATGTAGAAAGAATATATATCTGTGGAAAGTTGAGTATAGGGTTTGCCAGCACAAAGTGAATTGCATAAGAAAATATGTCTACTAATGCTAAATGGAGTTTTCCTGAAGCTGCTTATTTCTTCAATTTAACCAAGCCTTCTTCAGTGAGTGTATATAAAATGGTAATGAAAAGTCTAATGGAAATAGGTACTGAGAGCACACAAACCCCCAAACCTGTTTCCTAAACTTTGCAGCTGTTTCTCACAAATTTTCCTAGTGCTCCAATTATGAACTGTCTTCACTTCCAGGGGGCTAGAAGGCTTGCTTCCAACTGGCTTGTCAGGTTTTACTGTTGCCTTCCTATTGGCAGCAAAACAGTTGAATTTGCCCAGACTGGCTTCAAAGTCTGACAACAGAATTTCTTGTGCATGTGCAGTTTGGTTCCCAGTTGTGCAGCAACTCCAACACATCACAGAACTGTTGGATTCTGTGCTTCCTCAGCAGTTGTTTTCTGAGATGGCTCATTTTTTTGATTCAGGATTTCAGTGATTCAGGAAATACAGGGTTTTTCTTCACCTTGTAGACACCAGTTAATTCCTCTGTGCATTATATCCAAGAACTTGAGAACTTTCAGTAGACTAGCCTGTGAAAAATGTTGTGCTCATTGAGAACACTTAAATGGGCTATCTGGTTTTAGTTGATGAGAACACTATCACAGTATTACATAACACTAAGCTGCTGAAACAAGGGCCAGGTACGAGATTCTTTAATAGGATTATTCTCTCCTGCATTTTTTCCTCTTTATGAGTCCCTCATTCAGGTATAGGCAAGCTGTTATTGCTGATACTGGTTCCAGGCCTGAGATGGTGAGGAACTTGTGATCAAGCTGTCAGTTGCAACCCTAAGGTGAAGGGATGCATGGTGAAAACAGACAATCAGGGAAGATGTGTGAGGTCAGCCCAGGAACACATATGTGGTCTTTGTGGGTGTGAATAGGGAAAAAAAAGAAAAAAAGGCGTATTTAAAAAAAATAAAAATAGAGTAATAGATTGCTTTTGATTACTTGCTGCTGGGCATGATCCAAAAACACTGTCTTACTGAAACTTTTCAATATTTGCTTTCCTTTGTATTGTGCTGAAAGAACTTCTTTTTTCAGGTACAGGCCCTAAATTTTGTAATGACAGAAGGAAGAAAGGAGAAAGTGAAAATGCTACAAGTAGGGTCAAAAGCGTGATTTGAAATAAGCATATTCCTAAGATAAAATCTTAAAGATAATCAAGCAAGAGAGAAATCCATAGTTAGTTATGCTTAGTTAGTTCTAGTTTTCCCTGATCTTATTAAAGTAGCAGGGAATATATAACAAAGGTGTGCAAGTCTGAAAAGTTTGAATCCTAATAAGGAAACAAACTGGCAATGGTAGACTGGGACCACAGTATGAAATGTCTGGCTCTTTCCCGTAACTAAACTGTACCTGTCCATTTTCTTGTTGATTAAGTTTGTGTACTGGATCATATGATAGAGGTCATGGTGTGGCATATAGGGTCACACTTTAGGTGTCACATGAGAGACATAACTGTTAAGTGTATAAGGTCATCCAGCCCGTGCACTGAGCTGTGATTGAGTGTATTTGGCATATTTATATGCTTTCTTTCAATTTATTCCAAGGAAAGACATTTATCAAAATATATTTGATTAACACACTGAGCATAATTTTATTTTAGAAAATGTAATTTTGAAGAAAGTCTTTCCTGCAATTTAAATTCTTTCAGCAAAACATAATTTAAAAAATACTTCCAGTAAATATTCTTCTATTAATAGCGATCTTAAGTCTCAGTTTCAGAAAGAGAGTTAAAATGAAATAGACATGCTGAAACCCTTTTACATTAAGTAAGCTTTCACATCAAGAGTAATATCATTTCTGTTAAGCAGTTCTTGAAATAGTTGAAAGCAAGGCTACATAGTTTTTGAGGGTTAACCAGGGTCTTTGAGTAAAATCTTTTAGCAAGACTTTCCCCTGAACAATATCCCTTAAAAAAACCCCAAAGAAATTGAAGATATTTCTGCATTTTCAGTGACTAGCCCATGGGTTAGAGCCCACATCAGAAATGTCCAGAGAAATTTCTTTGGTAGCAGCATCTCTATTCAATGCTTGTATGCTCTCGATGTCATCATTCTTGCCACCTGGATATGCACTGTTACCTGCTCCCACCTCCCCCAGTCTTTTCCCTCATCTGCCTTGTGGAATGCAGCACTCTGCTATTCACTAATGAAGATTTATACATTTTTCTCCCAATAGCTGCATTTCTCCGTATTTCATGTATGAAAAGTCAAAATATATTTCATATCCTTTAGATAAAGAACAGCTTCTTTATTTTTTGCTTTGGTAGTACCAGATCCTTCAGATGTTTTCCTAGGCTCTTCCATGTTTAAAGTTGACCAATCCAGAGGAGTAGTATTTCCCAACAAGAAATGTTGAAATGCATGTTAGGAATTTTCAAAGCCTACTGTAAGCCCTGCAGAAAGGTGCTTCTCTTTTGTAATCAGTGCTCAAACTTCATCAGTGACTGTATTGGGAAATATTTCTGTGCTTTACAGTCAGCTGTGTAAGAGGCAGTTTACATTTGTTCCTGCACCAAAAGCTAGAATGTCCCTGAAATGTCCAGTGCTGACAAAGCAGTTGTTTAAGCACTCATATCATCACCTCCAGGCAATTCTAGCTGTGTAGCTCCTCTTTGCAGTCACCCACTGTGTGGCAGTCTAGATGGATAGTTTTACAAACACAGAAAGTGATGTGCTTAAATGGAAGTTCTTCTATAGCTGTAGTTCACTTTTTACTTCACTCCAGAGCCCTTCTGGTGCAGGGCTGCACTGGGAGCTGTGCAGTTAGGAGAGGGGTATAGACACACAGGATGAGTTCAGCTCACCCTTATGCTGAAAATTAGCTTGGAGGGGGAATATACTAACTTAATTGCATGGTTAAATCGTTTGCAGTTTTGAGTAATAATATGTATGTACCATTATGGGATCAAATAGTCAGAAGTATGTGTTCAGTATATATACTATGTAGTCAGTGCTGTATTCTTCGCAGTCTGAAGAATTTAAAGTTATATGACCTGTCCTTTCTGGCAGTGAGGTTTGAATTTGAGGACAAGTTTTTTGTTTATTTGGTTCAAAGCAAGATTATGTTGTCATTTACTAAGGGAAACAGTTGACAGTTTAGAGAGGTCTTGCTTTAGGTAGAAAGGGCGGCCTGGGTTATGCTATATCCTATGTGAAGATTTTTGGCACTTTGGAGCATCCAAATAATTCTGTATGAGTAGAACAGCCAATTGCACTGAGTGCTTTTTGTCTGGCCTGTTTGGAAGATAAATGGTTTTGGACTTGACCATGAAGTTAGACAGCATTCAAAAAAGAGTAGACATGCCCCTTGTATATTAGATACAAATTCCTTAATGGCTTATAAAAGATACGCAATCATCATATTTCTGTGTGGGAAAGCCATTATAGGAAACAAAACCCTACATAATCAAACATTAAAATATAGGGGAAACAGAAACTGACCAAAATTATTTTAAAATATACTCTGACATTCAAAGTTCCCATTGCTACAGGAAGGTCCCGTTTTTGGGGCTTCCTGAATTTAGAAGGAAAGCATCATTTCCTCTGCCTGTTTGGTTTTTTTAGAGAAAATAAGAAAAAAACACTGAACCCCTGTAAGGCTACAAAGGCTTCAGCTTAACTCCATTTCTTCAGAAAGGTTAAGTTACTGATGTGGTTGTTCTCCCAACCTGATTTGTCCATTGAAGTTTTCCATATACACATAGAACTCAATGACATTAATAAGAGCAGACCTTGCACATGTCCTTTTGTCAGCATAGGAACACATAATCACAGAATGATTATATGCAGGTGCTTTTATTGAAGAGTTCTGGGAACCAGGGGTACAGACCCGAATCTGATTACAATGTGGATCCACAGTGAACATGCTTTTGTACCCTACTGTTACATGACTACATATTCAATTACTAAACCCATATTGTTCTATCGATTTTACCCAAGCATGAATTCTTGTGATTCTGGTCAAACAGTAATCATATTTAATCACTAACGATCATCTCATTTATCAATCACTCGATGATTACTTCTCTTGTTTTGTTACCTTACAGAGTCTTTCTTGATTTGGTTAAGACAAAGGTTAACGCTCTGTTCCCAAGCCCTTACTGACCGGCAGGTTCGGACTTGTTTGTTCTAAAGAGCACCACCACCACCCTCTTTACATACCCGTGTATGATTTTAGAAGTTATTTTACCCCTATGCTATCTCTTTCCTATAACCAGCTGCACTCCTGAACTCACAAGGCATCTGAATATTGTTATAAAGGTGGAGAGTAGGACTGGATATTCCTTAGCAATATATTAGGACCTTGAATGATGGTCTTGATATTATTTTGATATTAAAAAGTCACCTCGTTTATAAATTACATAAACGAGGTGACTTTTTTCCTGAGTAGTTTCTGCTGCATACCCTAAATGTATATATTCTCAATAATAAAGTGTTTTCTATAATGGAAGAGAAATTTCTAAGACAGCAGCAAGTTCATTCTATGGTACTCAGAGTTACAACTACGGTGTCTTTGTTACAAGAGATCATGGTTTAACTTTTATTTCTTTACTTTTTTTTTGGTTTATTTACTATTTTTTTTTCTTGTAGGCAAAGACCTATGTGCCTTACATATATTAATTTTAATTTTACAAGATTTCAAAAATCATTTACCTAGTCAAGATTTTAATATTTACAGAATTTGGACTGAAAAATTTATGTCCAGTGACTTTATCAGCCATTCATGGTATTTCAAAAGGTTGTAGGTATGCTAAGCCAGACATGTCTGACATGGAAACGTAATACACTACAGGGTTTCCAGACTACCATCTGGAATTAACTTGCATAGTATTTATGCCTATCATTTAGATAACTTAAACCAGTGTTAAGGGTAAAAATATATAAGATCTACAATGGCTTTACAATTTCTAATTTATATGATAATTTTTGGAAATATATAACTGCATATTTTACACAGATAAAGCCAAAAAAGTGTTTGGATGGAGCTGTTGCCTTATTTTAATTTAATTTTCATTTTATAAATGCCAATTATTTAGTATTTACTGTGAGACACATCTAAAATAAAAAGAAAGTCAGCCTTCTACATCTTCTTTGAAAAGGAGAAGGGAAAAAGATCAAGCAAGAAGAGGGAGTGTTTTTATCTGGTAACAGGCTCAATTTTGCAAGTGTTCCTCTGTGCAGCTTTAGTTCCAGGCCTTATTGTTTGATGAAGAGTAGCTTTTTTTGCAAAATAACTGAATCTAATCTTGGACACATGCAGTTTATGGTTGCAACATACAGTAATATATGGATAAGAGGACTTGTAGTAAGCAGAAACCAGCTACACCAGCAGATGAGCCTGGGATCAATGCTTAAAGGCCCCAGGGAATTTGTAATATGTGGGCTGGAACTCTTGCTATCTTCTGGATATCTCTAAATGTATATTTATGAGTAAGGGCAAGATCTTCATGAGCTCACTGATGATTTCACTCAGTACAGCTTGAAGCAGTATCTGGAGGCAAAAGTAGCACTGGCAATTCCATTGCAGAAGTACCTTTAGCAAAATGTTACTAGCGTTCAAAAGAAAGCCAGCTAGCTACTAGCTTTTGCCTTTAGCAGGATATCCACACTTTTTCTGTAACACATGCAAGATATTAACATTCACGGCAAAGCAGTCATGGTAAGAATTTCCCATTTTTAAATGTTATCTTCCTGTCAAGAGTCAAGAAACATAGTTAGCAGATTTACAGCCTATTTATTGTTTAGAAAAGATGAATGAATTGAGGCCTCAGAATAATTTTATGAAGTTACTTTATTGGCACAATACTGTCATGAGGGAAACGCAGTGACCACAGCAGAGTCAGAGCGGGAAAAGAGAAAGTTTAATTTTTCCATTCAGCTTATATAGATTTCTAGAAAGGAGACCACATTGGAAGATTGAGGTTCAACCTCTTCAATTCCAGTGGTCTTAGAAAGTGTCCATCAATTGTCCCTCCTGCAGAAAAGAATGTAAACAAGATAAAGAATTCTGAAAAACATTGCTTTGTTTACATGAGAATGTGTGAGAAAATTCTGACTCCAGTTTTGAAGGCTGAAAAGCAGAGCAACACTTTATCACCATTTTTATGAAAGAAAAGGCTAATTATTATGCTACAAGATTTCTGCAATGTGTAAGGGTATAAGTTCAAAGTATCTTTTTGAAAACAAAGCATTTTTATTTTGAATATTTTCTTCTTTAAAATGAAAATGAGACTTGATTTATTTTCCATATGGCATATACAAGTCTCTACTTTAGTAGGAATCAAGTGAAAAAAATTGTATTGCTCATTGTACGTATACAATATACTAGGTTGGATTTGATGATCTTGAAGGCCTTTTCCAACCTAATTAATTCTGTGATGCCTCTCCAAGGAGAAAATTTTACTTTACTAAAGCCTTTATTAGTTTTTTGTAGTTTTATGGAGCTGTAGCTTCACATCCTCTCTGTAAAGTTTTCTGGACAAGTGTTAAGACAGTGCTAAGACTTGTTAGTTACATTTCACCACCCTACAGATGTAGTTGCAGAGGACTATGCTGAGCAATATTAAAGCAGGATCTGAGGTAACAGATATAGAAAAATGGTTTTTGAGGTCTGTATTAAAAAACCCTTAACTGCTTTGCTTTAGTTTGGTCAAATTTGATGGAAAACCAAACATCTGTTTCCTGCACACAATAATAGAAAAATATTATGTTGCATGCAGCAACAAAATATTTTTCATGTAACATGTAGTAACACTGGTGAGGGGGAAAAAAAGAGAGAAACACAATAGGGCAGAATGTGTGGGCATAATTTACAGTTTGAAATACCTGCATAAAAGAGAATGTTTTATTAAAATACGTGAACCATTCCCAAATTCTTTGTACAACTGCATTAATTTAGATGTCTTCTTAAACTGTTTGGCAAACTTTTCTTTCTACCACGTGTCTGCTATGGAGTTTAAATTTCAACTCTATAAAATATTTGTATGTTTTGTCAAAACCCTGAACAGTCTCCTATTTGTGAGGTACCTTTACTTACTAGAATTCATCCTTATATTTAACCAGTAGACAAAGCAAAGTCTTGCTTTTTAATCTCAATATAGTTTCTAGATTTTTTTTCATTTAACCTTCCTTAAAAGATCATCTACTACGAAGTGAATAGAGTGCCATTGTTTTAAGTATTTTATTGATGTGATTAGAATAAATACTAATTTATGTTAGAAAAACAAAGAAATAAGTTCCTTAAGACATCCTGTATTCAAATGCTTTCCTTTCTGGATATTCTCTTAGAAATATAATTTACCTTTTCATTTAATTTACTGTAAATAATTTTATAGGGACAGTTGATAAATCTGGCGCAATGATGCTTTGCACTGTACATAATTTTATGCACACATAGACACACACAAATGTATCTCCTTCCTCACTGTTTTTCATATTCCATGTACTCTGTCGTTGGAGCCTTAACTCTTTCTTGGAAGCCCTTTGCAAGTCCTGCTGGTAGAGGTTATGGATCAGATAGGACAATCAGAAGTCCTTACAATTTTACTGTATCTTTGTTCGTCCTTTCTTTCACCTTTCCTTTACTGCACTATCTTGTCTGTCTGATTCTCACAGGAGACATGGATTACAACTGGTTGGACCATACGTCTTGGCATAGCAGTGAGGCATCCCCAATGTCTTTGGTGAGACATGTGGAGCCTTACCATTTAATTCCCTTTATCATTTTACATTTCCTTGGTTTTATTTACACCTTTGCATGTTTTCTTTTTTGTATCCTTTTTTTATCCCACACCTATAGGGGACAGTCAAAGGGGAAAAAGAAAAACTAGTGAGCAGGCAGTTTTGTCGGATTCTAACACCTTATCCGAGAGGCAAAAGAAAATGGTGTGCTTTGGAGGCCACTCTTTGGAAGAGGACTTGGAATGGTCTGAGCCTCAGATAAAAGACTCTGGGGTAGATACGTGTAGTAGCACCACTCTAAACGAGGAACATAGCCATAGTGAGAAGGTACTGAGATTATGGAGCCTGCATTTTAACCTGCTCATTTGGTCTTTGTTTGCTCTCTGTCACTCATTAAAGTAGTGCATAAAATAAAAGATAGGATATTTCTAGAGACAATATAGCATTTCTTAAGGTGCAGAAAAGAAAAACAAATGAAAAGTGTTTGCATGCTTACAGCTTTTACTGTTTGGCAGCCTAAGAAAAAAAATTGAGAAGCATAAAGGAATGTTGTTCTTATGGTTGCAAATTAGCATATCATGATATTACCTTAAAGAATAAAGTAATTAACAATAAGCACTCTACCAATTGGCTTATTTGATTTACTATTTCCAAACTCCTGGGGCTGAAATTAAATTAATAGTTTAAACCCCAGGTAAAAAAGGGAGAAAATTGGGTCTCTCTGCACAGAAAAGTTGTTTTTCTTTTTTCCCTTTCACTGTCATGGTTGTTCATTTGTTTTGTTGCCACGCAATTTTTTGTGCAGTACTGTGCAGACTTAAAGGCTTTGCCATCTGCTTTGGTATTTTTATTTTTGCTTTCTATTTGGTGGAGATTATGATAAATCTTTTTAGAGTTATTAGTTGTAATGGGAGCAGATTTATCTGTGCCTGCTAATTTTGCATGAAATAGAGCATGAAATAATATTTTTCCGTGAAAAAGTACTATGATTACACAAAAGAAAATTATAACAATTCATTAATTAGACCAATAGACAAGTATAACTGTGCCCATGTATAGTAATAGAATAATAACACTCCCTGTACTGTGCTTCATATGTGAATTAATGATTCCAAGACAGAAACAGAATATTAAAATGAAGTAATGAATATACCTTTTAATAGCATTTTTTAATTTTAATCTACTACTACTGAGAGAAAGTAAAACATTAAAAATATTTGTTGATCTTGGATAAAAATTGAAATGTTTGAAGCCGTGGAAAAGTAAGACATTTCTTATACCAAACTTTCAGTTTGAGTTAAAGTTCTTTTCCAGTATTACTCTTCTACTAGGCATTTAGCAATGTTTTTCACAATTCTCAGGTGTGATTCTCCTTGTGTGTGGATAACTATGTGTAGTTGTCTGTATCTGTCAAATCAAGATTGAAATATCATTCTAGATATTTACTAATTGGATTTAGTAAAATAGATAATGTTGTTGAATATTAAACATGCATTTCGATGAACAATATGCCAAAATAAATATTTTCCAGCACAGTTTCTGTCATTTTATACATTAAATATTAGTGTAATCATAATACTTTCGTAGCATTTTTTAAAATATATCAGCAAATGAAAAGTATTACAGAAATATTTTTCATTAAAATACTATTCACTATATTTTCCATTGACACCATATGATAGCATCCAGTAACTTGGCAACCATCCAAAGATGGAGATCGTCTCATTGGTCGGATTTTGTTAAATAAACGACTAAAAGATGGAAGTGTGCCTAGAGATTCAGGAGCAATGCTTGGATTGAAGGTTGGTGATGAACAATTTTGAAACTAAAAACTCTTTCAGTTAAACTAGCTACTTTTATAATTATTCTCATATTATATAGTGTATGCATACCAATATTGATAATGCCTTATCATTCCCAAAATGACAATATAAACATTTTATATTAATTTACCTAGAGTAATTTTGCAGGGTCCTTTGCAGAATTTAAAAAATGTAGTTTTCTGAAAGACTAGACATGTTTTCAGAAGTTTTCCCAGAATGTCTTCTTAGCATAGTACTAATAGCACCCTTGCTAGGCAAGCCAAGTCCTGTTTGTGTTCTTCAGTATGGAGCATTGCACCATGGTATAACTTCTATTTCCCAAGAAAGAGAAGAAAAGTAAAAAATAAATTATCTCTCTTGAAGACTTGGGGCACATGTGTGAGTTAATGACATTTCAATCAGACACCAGGACTTCCTCTTTTTGAATTTTTCTCTTTGATTTGCCACATTTAAAAAACATAAAATGAAAATTGTTTAATATTATTGGTTTTTATCACAGAATAATGTACTCCTTTTTAATGTGTTAACCTCTTTTTCGTGATGCAGTGCTCTTTAAACACATTATGTATTGTTTCTAGCTGATATAGTGATCTCAATTTTGTATGATATTATTTGCAGTTCCAGAAATAGTAGTACAAGAATGAGAACAAGCTATAAACAGTGAGAGAAACAAACATATATTTATTTCGATTCTGTATTCTTGCTGTGAGAAGTTATTAAGAAGTTTAAATTTTCCATTCTCTATTTAGCATGACTCTTACTTCACCTCAGATATACAGGTTAGATTATAGTCACACACTAGGAATAAGGATTAAATCAGTGTAGTTACATATACTAGCATGTTTTGGGAATATTTTAAATTGTTTTTAATTAATAAATAATTTTATTTGAAGTCAGTGGAGAAGCCAGTTTTATAAGTTTATTTTTGTCTTATTTTCAGAAAATGCAAGAGATTAACAGTGCCATTAGGAAACACTTTTTTGTTTAAACATCTATGTTAAATTTTCTAAAATCTTGTTTTACGTAGATGAACTCTTCAGTGAGATTCATTAATAGTTCAGATTTAAGAATATCTACTTTTTAATCTCAAAAGACATCTGGAAAGAGTGATTTCCAATAGTTATTCCTGACTTGAATTTTCAAGTATTTACATATTGAAAGTAATCTAAACTGGATTTAGTATTAAAATTTTTAAAACTCAGTATGAAGACTGTTAAGAAAACCTAAAAAATTTGAAGATTATTCAGTCATGACTGATTCTGACATGTAAGTCTGATTCTAAGATAAATATTAAGGTCAAACCTCTTGAAGTTCCCTGTAGAAAAATTTTCAGTGTGACAAGTGTTTTCAGCTGACTTGCCAAGCCAAAGGGAATTTCAGTGCTTAGATTGAACATCCTGAGTTCTGTTATATTAATATATCTTTTTCCAGTTAAAAAAGTAGTCAAGTGAGCAATCTAATGACCAATACCTTACATTGTTTTGGGTCGTAATTTGTAATACAATGAGATACTACACATGTATTTGCTAAAACTTTAAAGCTTTAAGATTCTCTATTTCCATTGTTTTTCAATTGTAGAAATTGTTGGAATATCTACAGAAATAACCTGTCATAACCAAACTTCTGTGGTGGTTTTTTTTTCAAGTGTATATGTGTTAACTGGACTACATAAAACCCAAGGAAAAAGCTGAATTCTTTCAATTACCAGAACATTTAAATAATTTAAAATAATTTTCATACAATGAAAATACTTCCTATTTGAAACAGGTAGTAGGAGGAAAGATGACTGAATCAGGTCGACTCTGCGCGTTTATCACCAAAGTTAAAAAAGGAAGCTTAGCTGATACAGTGGGGCATCTTAGACCAGGTATGTATCTACTATAGATCTATGCTGCTGAGTTGCTTTTCTGAACGTGATAACAAGTGAGCAAGTTTAATTAAATACAAAATTATATTAAATAGATTTGATGAAATTCTGCAAAATTCAACCTGACACTGTTACTAGATGGTTGCTTTTGTAAAATACATATTGCCATGTTGTTCAAAAAATATTTTAACTTTTTTGCTCATTTTTATACTCAAAATAATATTTTGCTGATGTCCTCCCCAGTAATTTTCTGGTGTATATTTTATTTTGAGCAAAACAAGCAATTATAAATGTAAGAGCAGAAACACCTTGGCTAGGAAGGTGCTTCTGTTCCAACATGCAAACCATAGATTGCTAGACTGAAGAATGTTCAAGAAACATTAACTATTAACATAGGAACTATCAGAACCTTAAATTCTAAACTTCTAAAAGTACATGGATCTTCAAAACAGTAAGTTGAGGAGATAGGATGTTTTAGATATGAATTTTCTAAAGAGCATGTTGGGATTTCTGTAAACCACAGCTGCCAAAGCATTTAAAAGCAGCATCTAAATCAGAAGGGGTCCTACTGATTATATTATTTCACAGAACTCTATATATCTGAAGCTGAGCTGCAGAAAACCTTTAATACTCAGGATTTTCCTGCATGAAAGCCTCCAAAATTGTTCTATAACACAGGTTTCACAATATGAAAAACTGACAGTACAATGGCTTAAATTGTTATTGTAAGTGCTGTCCACAGCAAACTTCCTAAGCAGGGTGTAATTACTTGACTTACAGGTGATGAAGTATTAGAATGGAATGGAAGGATACTACAAGGAGCCACCTTTGAGGAGGTGTATAACATCATTTTAGAATCCAAACCTGAACCACAAGTAGAGCTTGTAGTTTCAAGACCAATAGGGTAAGTAATTTCATGTTTTTTCTATTAAATATGATAAAATTGTTCATTTTTTTGTCAAACATTCATTAACATTGTAAACAAAAAAATCTTATGCAAAATTCTGTAAAACAAAAGTGTAGCTAGAATGATAGATCATGCAAGTGAGTAAAAAGAGCTGGTGTGAAATCTTATATTCTCAGAGTCTCAGGCATCATCTGCTGTTATGTTTAAAAATAGGTTCCCTTCTCTGGCTTTTCAGTTGGTGAGCCAGCCTATATTTGCTTTGAAACTGTGGTTATACTTGTTATTGTGATTATTGACTGTTGATTTTTATTTCTCCATTCCTACTTTTTATAATACATAAAATCATGAGATCGTATTTGATCTATGAACTGATGATGAGCTCTATTTATTGAGAATCTGCAATGTAGAATTTTGTGTGAAATATAGTATGCTAATGAAAAAAGTCAATATGATTTGGAAAGTCTCAAATCCACATTCACATCATCTTCATCTATGGAACTCTTAAATTATTGCTTGTTATCTAATACGGAACACATCTGAATGAATAGTTAGAACAGTCTGGGATTTTCTCTTTTCATACACAATGCTGTACATTGCCCATTTTTATTGACCTTCAAACCTACCTCTCAGTGTCTAGCAACTATAGCAATAGTTGCTTTGTTGTATTGTACTGTGAGTACCTTCCCTTCTTCAACTGTTCTTTTCTTCCAAGTTCCTAAACCCTAAAGCCATATTCACCATGTTTTTAATTCTCCATTGGAAGTTCCATATCTGGTTAAATCAGGGTTGAGAAGACAGGAATGATTTTCACTGATCTTGGAGATATTTACAGAATTTTCTTTTTTTCACCCAAAATTTATTGTGATATACAGGATGCAACTGGACAGGGCGATAGGTAATATCATCTAGATTCCCTTTTCCATGTTACGTTGGACCAGATGACCTTTCAAGATTACTTCCAACCTCTCACTGTTTTAGGATTCTGTAATTACATTTTTATATATATATATATATATACACCCCTTCATTTTGTACAAGATGCACCTTAATGTAAGAAAACATGACTAAAAATCCAGAAGTACTAAAAAATCCTACAACTGTAATCTGAGAACGGCATTTCAGTGAGGACGACTGCTATGGTTTCAGCTATAATAGTTATTGTGTTGGACATATGAGGAACTTAAGGTGTAGGAACTTAATTTGGTATGGCAATTTTAAACAAGCTTGACAATAACAAAAAAACCAGCTTTATCTTGTCAGTTAGATGAGAGGTTATCTCCTGCATACATAAGGAATTGCAACTCCCTAAGGGTAAAGACTCTATCATCTGTCCTATCATTAAAAACCTTTGCAAAACTTGGCAGGTATGGGTATAATAGTAATGCTAAGGGACAGACGGCATTACTTGTCTCAGAAAAGGAGGTCTCAAATTAATTTCATACACAAATCTTTCATAATATCTCTAAAATAGAAGTTATAGCTTCCTTATCATCATGTCTTCCATTATGTTGCTGTCACTCGAGCAGCTCATCTAAAATTCCTTAAACAAAGTGATGTGGGCTCTAAAGATACCTTTTTCTACATTAACTGCTTGCCTCATAATCTGAAGGACTGAGCTAGATCAGTGATAAGAGTTGTTCAGTGTATTTGATTCCCAGTGCCATTTTGCAGTAGATGTAAAAGAGTCTCAGTGATGAATACTTCCTACAAATTGATAGGTTTTAGATTCTGGTTAGGTGTGTGTAACTCTTTGGAGTTTGATATTAACAGCATAATGTCAGAAACGTTTTTCATGAGGTTAGAAATGATGAACTGGAAAGACTGTATTACTTTTTTCAGTTTAGAAGATTTCAGTTCATAATCAAATGGACAATAAAAATTAATAGCCTATGCTTGTCCAAGGAACCATAACTTCATAAGATTGTGTTCTGCTCTGAGAAATAAAGTTTCAGTGTATGTACAATGTTTAAAAGTTCTTATTTACCAGATATCAGAAGTGATGTTTATTTTTATTAGAATTATTGATGCCCAATTGAAGGATTTTGCTTTTGCATAGAGATAAATCTTATTATTTATAAGGAGAAGTTCTTGATAGTTTCATGGCAACCCTTTAGATTGTGCAATAAATGTTCAGTTACCAGCAATTAGCTTAGCTGAGAACCTGTTGTCACATCCTGATATTCTGAGAACAAAACCAAATTCCAGTAAACAGGGTTATTAGTTTTCTCTTTATTATGGGCTGAGTGCTATGAAAACTGAAGATGACAAGCTAAGTTGACAAGGAAGATAAAGTTGAAAGCCATTCTAAAAAATCCCAACAAAACAAAACATGCCAGTTTGTCATGTATTTTACCACTTTTTCCATCTTAAAATAAAAATTGCTGGCCAAGTTGCTAATCAGCATGAGCTGGCTGTCCCTTATACACAGGAATGTACCTGTTTTCTGCCTTCTAATTCTCAGAAATAGATAACTTTAAATGCATGTTATTTCCATGGTTTCTTCAGTTTTGAATTTGGAAGAAATAATGCACTGTGTTTTAATAATATTACTCTATAACACCTGTTTGCAGTGGAATATAGCTTATTATGCAAAGAGTCATTATGAAACTAATTTTACTTCTCCTCCATCTGTTTGACTCTATGAGAGCTCCTTGTAAGCAATACTATTCACACTACCATGAAATATGGCGACCTGTATAATTCAGGAGCATAAATTATAATGTTCAAGGCTCTCAAGTTTATTTTTTCAGCTATCTATAGAAAACTCTTATTCACTGTCTTTAGAATGGTTTAATGTATTATATATTTCTATATTTTTTCAAGGTTTTCTTTTCAGATCCATGGTAAAAGAAGTTTTTTTGTATTTATGAGTTAAACCCAACAGTGTATTTCTGAGTCAATCACTAGGCAAATATCAGATCCTGTTATAAATTCTCCATATATCTAATACACAAAATTAAATATTTGCTTATTCAATAGTGCTTGTTTGTTACAAGTTTTGGATACTAACAACAGAGGTTTTTTTTTTTTTTTTTTTTGCCTGTGGGCACTCAGAGAAGTTTCATGCCTTCTGATTTATTTCTATTATTGGATACTGTGCATCAACTCACTTGGAAAGATTCCTCAGTCTACTTAGTAAAGCTGTCTTTCTAGTGAGTCTTAAAATATGTTTGGAAAAGATAAACAAAAGGTATTCTGGAAAAGCTTTTCTAAAGGAAATAGATACATTATTTATATATCATACTGATTCTTTTATTGTATGAGACAGTGGATATCACTGGAAGGTTTTTTATTTCCCCTTCCTTTTCATTTGCCTTTGTGGTGGGTCGACCTTGACTGAGCACCAAAGACTTGCTCTCTCCATTTCCCTCCTCGGCAGGACTGGGGGATGAACTAAGATGGAAAAGCTTACGGGCCACTCAGCAGTTTCTATCATGGGCAAAACAAACTTGAGGAAGATTAATTTGTTAGGAATTAATAAAGAAAAAGGATAGTGAGAAATAAAACAAAAACTGAAGCCTCCTTGTCTTTACCTCTCTTTTTCAGAGGCCCAAATTCACTTATTTTTCCCTGTTTTTTCTGCCTGCCTCTCTGCCAAGCAGTTCATGGCGTGGGGAAAGGGAGTTGCAGCCAGTCCTCCTCCTCCTCCACCCTCTTTCCTGACCTTGGTGTCTGCAAAGACATTTCTCTCATGGCTTTTTTTTCCCTCATTGTTTTCTCTCATAGTTGCACAGCTGTTTTAACCTTTATTAAATATGTTATCACAGAGGCACCCAAGGAGCCAGCTGGGCACAGCACTGTGCAGTCCCAGCCTCTCCTCACCATGGCCACCCCTCAGGACTGGCTGTGGCCTTGGACAAACCAACCGCACTGAAACACACAACACAATTGTAAATATTGGTATTGCTGTGACTCAGAAATGAAGCTTTTCATCTTGCTTTGTTTTGCTCAAATAGCTCTGAAATTGTTTATTAGCATATTGACAGTTTTTATTAGCATACTGTAATGTTTTCCCCTCAGAGGAAGAATATATTCCTTTGCTTGGGGGGATGTGATTGAGTGCTTTAAAATTACATGGCTCTGCACACAATTTAATACAGGTGTTGCAACATGTCTTGTAGATGAAAGAATGCAATTTTGCCAAATGAACTTATACATTTTATTTGGTTATGGAAAAGGTAAGACTGATTAATTTCGTGGTTCAAGGACAGTAAAGAATGTACTGGGATAGCCATGATTGGCAGCTGAGTATGTTTGAGTCCAGTAAATTTAATAATGTATAATATAATCGTAAAATCTACTATTCACAGGTTTAGTCTACCATTAACTCTGAGATTGTTCTTTTATTTACTAAATTATTTTATTTGTGACTGTGCAGCCTGTCTCCTGCATCCACCAAATCTGTTCTGTAGCATTTAATTTGACACTGAAATTATCTACATTGAATAACAGATAATCATCCCGGTGGCTGAAGACAGCCAGCAGATCATGCACCATTCCTGAGGAATTCCATGGTGGATTGGGAAGTGTCATAGTGTAACTGAAATTTAAATGTGCTTGTTAGATAAAGGATCAACCTGTCTTAATTTTCCCGATTTCAGGGACATTCCCAGAATACCTGACAGCACACATGCACAGCTGGAGTCCAGTAAGTTTCAATTGTGGGGTAGGAAAATCTTCTCTCTCTTTTATGTAAGCACAAATAGAATTAAAAATGTCCTCTGCAGTCAGTATGGGTCTTGTCTTTTTGTCTATATTTGTCTCAATATGTCATCTTACTGTACTATCTATCTACCTTTGTTTAATAATAAGCTATCAAAACTTAAGATATTGCGATTTAGGTTTAACATTGGTTATAAACTTAGATGAGTTTCGATTGAAAAAGTGATTCTAACTAACACATAAGAACATTAATAGCAATTTTTAATTTCTATTGCTTTGCATTTCAATTGCATTTTATTAAATAAAAATGGGAAAGTAATGTTCTTTGTTTACACTCTGAGTGATAGCTACTTTGAACTCAGAATATCCTTACTTTGTTAGAGACACTCAGTGCTAATTAAATAGACTAAACCCATATTTCATGTAGGGAAAAATAACTTGATCTTTGGCTTAGATCTGATCCGATGGATTTCAGCCCAGAGTTATTTTTTATCATTGTTTTAGAATGCTATTAAAATAGAAGCCATGAATAAATGAAATGGCATGAGCTTGATTATAATATGAAAAACTCCTTCAATGACTATTTATTAATTGCCCACTTCTTAAAATTAATTTTATGTTTTGTGAGATGTGGATTGTCTTTTGTATTTATAAAAATACTTCACTTTTCCTCTGTTTTTTTATATCAAAACTTGCCCTCTGACCATATCCAGACCTTGTAGATTTGAAAAAAATGCACAAAAAACATAACATACATCTTGATATATTTGTAAAATTCTAATTAAAAATTAGTCTGATTGTACAAGTCAATAAGTCAGAAGACTGAATTCATTTGACCACAGTAAAGTGTTTATTTTTAGGCCTTCAACTTACTGACATAATTACAGTCAGAAATATCTGAATAATCTATTTTCCATTCTATAAATAAAAGCTCCTGATTGCATCTGATCACCAAAAGGTTGAGTATCATAGTTTTTTTTCATAATCTTAAATAGGTATTAAAAAGTGATATTTATCACAACTTTACTGTATGTTTGGTCATATTTCTATAATTTCTGTTTAAAGAATGTTACACTGTTGACATATATATATATTAAAAATATATATGCATAACTGCTACTATTTATAAAATATTTTTGTTTGTAATTACAGGTTCTAGTTCATTTGAATCTCAAAAAATGGACCGACCTTCTATTTCAGTGACTTCTCCTATGAGTCCTGGCATGTTAAGGGATGTTCCACAGTTCTTGTCTGGACAACTTTCAGTATGTAAACATTTCATTGATATTAATGTTGTGCTTTTTGCAGCATATACAACTTCTATTGTAGTGCTAACTACCTCTAACAGAGATTTTTTGTTAAACTATCTACAATTTTTGTTTAACTCTATACATATCAGTCTAGGCAGTAACAGAATTTCATAATCATATTCTATTCTATTAGTTTTTGGAAATTTTATATGAGTTGAATTTGGTATATACATGTATATTTATCTGGTAAGCTAGACTGATAGAATTAAATTTTCAGAAAGGTCTAATCTTGGCCTACAGTTATGTTTGTGCTATTGAATGTAAACATTTTTTCAATTTTACACTTACGTGTAGAGTTGGTAGATTTTGTTACCTGTCTGCTTGGATGTTACAATTGCTTATTTCTTATGCACTAGCTTTCATACATAGCTTCCCCAGATACCCCTCTGATATTTTACTCGTGTTGTATTCTTTATACTGGTGTTCTTCACTCTCACTGAGAAGAAAACTCATTATGTTAATGTTTTCTTTTAAAGGGTACTTTTTTTTGTAATAAACTGAAGAAGTTGGGTTTTGTGCACCTTTCCATGTTCTTTACAATTCCAAAGTGTGATTTTTCAAAAGTGCTCAGTTGTGGCCTAACATATTGAAAAGGGAAGACAAAACTGGTGTTAAAAAAGTTTGGAAATGTCACTTTCATGTTACTTCCAAGTTGTATATATTGACTGTACCATAAAAATATGCATAAAATCCAAGCAGATTGTTTCGAGGTCTCACAGAAATGGTTTATGGTATTGATAGAGGAGATGGAGAATATTTTTGTCCCTTCAGTGGCCATGTTGGCTCCATTTTGCAGTGCATGAGACATTATTTGTTTGCTCATCAAAACAACCATTTACAATGTATAATTTTTTATTTTCTGTAGTTGTTGTACTTAACTACTTTGAAAGATTCAATCCTTTGGATAAATGGAAAACTAAAAATATTGACTGTAGAAGGCAGAGTGAAGACTTTCTCAGCTTCAGATCAAAATCATAATGAGGTTGAGATTAGGAATTTTTAGTGAAATTAGTGAAATTATCTTTTGATATAGTGGTTTGATAGGATACTGAAGTGTGAGGTATATAATCATAATATTGGGATATTTTGAGGTATATTCTAATTTATTGAGAATAACAGAAATCCAAAGGTTTTGTTTCTCAGAATGGCGTATAAAATTCAGTGTTTAACTCAAAAAGGCACAATTCCTATTCTTATTTATTTTTCAAATGTTTCAATATATAAATGCCTGTTCTAAAAAGTTTCTTTCCATCTAAGGAAACCAAATAATGTTAAAAGACATTAGAAAATATTTCCTATTTTTTTTGGTACTTTCTTACGTACTGTTTGCAATTACATTCAATACCCCCTGCTCCATATTATCTGTGTTTCCCTCAGAGGGCAGCTGATATATATCTGAGAACACAAAGTTCTAGCTGAGTGAAACTGAAGTCAGAAATACTCTGTAATTCTCTGAAGTCGCAATTTAGACATCTGAGATTAGTAGACAGTTCAAAAGTTTGGATGCTTGTCTTGTCTGCCCAGCTAATGAAACATTGGAAATAGGTGTATTTCATGTTGATCATGTTAAGGGCACAGCCCAGCTCCTCCTGCTGTTGGGTCAAGACTTTGGGAGGCAAGTACTAAATTTTTTTTTTTCAAGCAAGGGTGGCTGTAATAGTGTCTGAAGATGCTCTGGATAGGTGGCAACATGGGATCTAACTGGGCACATTGCGACGTATAGGCTAATATGCATTTTTAGAAATAGAGGACTTTATGAGTATTGAAGCATTCTACAGGATCTGATAATTTAAGATAGTTTTGAAAAATTAAAATTTTGTGACATCAGATTCGGGTATTTTTGTTCTTGAAAGTAGTATGATAAATAGTTTTTCCTTCACTTTTTAATATTTTGGTTTATCATTTGGTTTATCATTTGGTTTATCATTTGAAACTTTGGAAGAGTTAGTGAAAAAATCCTGTTTGTAAAGTTGGAGATGTTTTGAAAAATTAGAATGGACTATGAGATTTTCTAATTTTGGACCTTTAACAAAGGGAAGTAAGGTAAGGTAAAACTGAATTTTGACTATCTCCTCAAGTTACAAAAAGCATTTTATTTTGAATGCTACAAAACGGATGTGCTTCAGTATTTTGGTTTTCCATGTCTAGATGAGCTCTCTTCTAACAGAAGAGTTGATGGATCACACATTCATTCAAAATAGCTGAGTAAGGTAGAAATGAAATACTAAATTCTGAATGTAATTTTGAATGTACTCTTTATGGGGAGTGCCTAGACAGGAGAATTACTACAGAACCCTGGCAATAAATGAGAACAGGATGCTGTTCTTTGTGGAAGTGGTGGGTCAATGACATTCTGGGTGATGGGGAGCAGATGTGGTGGATCTGAGGGAACAGACAAAAGGCAAGATTTTGAAAGTGTTTTCTGTATGTTCTGTGCCTTTGAATAGTAGCATGCAGTCCTGAAGGTTTGCTGTTAGTGCAGTTGTGGTTACTGTGAAAAATAGGCAGTGAAATACAAGAGTTGTTGGCAGAAATGGAGATACAACAGTTCAGATGAAAGTCTGAAGTATTTGAATGAATACTCGAATATAGGCTTATTCAGGCAGTGCTCTAGATCCTTAAAGGATTTTTATACATTAATGATATTTGGAATCTATTTCTTTATGTTCAGTATGGTTTTGGTTGGTTTAGCTGCAGCGAGGCCACTGTAGTATTCAGGGATGTCTTTCTCTGTCTTGTTCAGTTGTCCATGCTTTCCTCTGTATTAGCATTAGTCTGTGTGTTTTCTTTATGGAGGTTACAGTGTCAGTCTAGAGCTGACTAATAGGATTGACCACAAAGTAAACCATCTCACACAGACAGGAAATCTTCTTTACATTAATAATTATTCTGCCCAAGTACATACATAATTGGACAAATTATGTGCAACTACAGTAAGCCATTGTGTGTTATAACTTGCTAATATAATTTATCCATATTATTCATGGTTTTTTTAGTACCATTTTTTGTTCGTGTTGTATTTCAGGGCAGTATCTGACTTCTACTGAAATGATAGGTTTTTTTAATTTGCTTTGTCTTGCACCTGTTTCTGCATTTTTTCACTGAGTTGTCTTTCCTTTAATATAATTTTGATTAAGTCAAAAGTATTCTTTGTATGTTGGTGCTCTCAGCTTAACTACCGAATTTTGGCTACATTTTTGATACTGCATGAAAAATATAACTTGAAATGCTTTTCCAATAGTTAGGTTTAGGGAATAATAACTATAAGACTGTGTAAATTGCTACAAGTATAAAATCACAGTATTTAATTTTTGTGCTGGTGGAAGTTCAAGTAGAAAAGGGTTATCATTTATAAAATTAATCTATTTCCCTGTACACTTGAACCAGAGAACCACTTCAATAGATGTTCCATACATATTCAGTTTATAAAGCAATAGAAATACTTATATTAATTATAATTGTAATATATGCAGCATAATAGAAAGCTTTTATTGTACACTATGAAGGGCCTAGGTCAGCACATTGAAGGGATGAGATCAAGTACAACACATGCTACCCCTCCCCTTTCACGTGTTCTTTTCCCTTTTCTTCCTCTCCTTTATACCTCTATACAATTAAATTTCTGTTGCTCTAACATCAGAATCAGGAAAGTTCTATGTAGTCCACACAATGTGTTGATTTTTTCTCCATTTCCAAGGTAGAATATGACAGGTGAGGAGAGGACCCTTCATGCATGGTGAGAGAAATTCTGTCCTTCTTAGGATTGCAATATCCTGTGGTAATTAATTTTTCCCTTGTAAAATGGAGCTGAAGCAAGCTAAAGATCTACTTTTATTGTGACTAGGTCACATTCTGACACCGTTAACAGTGGGCTCTGCAGTCCCACTCGTGCAGAGTGGCAGGTAGAGTGCACCTTGCAGAACCCAAGGAGAGCATCAGACAAAACCCGAGATCCAGACTGTCGAATTTTCTTATATATCCTCTTTCTTTGATGTAAGAACAGATTACTTCACACATTTTATAGAACAGATTTCTCCAGCATCTGTGCATGCCAAATAAGCAAAGAGGGTGGCAGAAGCATCATCACAGTGCCTATATCCTTGCTTTGGGTACATTTCTAATGGAAGTGAATATGAATAGTAGCTTCTTTCTATCATTTTGAATTAGATCAATAATCTCAGGAAAACTGAGCAGAGGTAAAGGAGATTCCAATCTGTCAGATGGCTGTGATGTGACCTACTTCATGCTCCTGTTCTCCCATTCACCAGCCCTCTGAGGAATCAACATATGCTCCTTTTCCCGTCAATGCCCCATGCTCTGTACCAATTCTGTGCCACTCCATTGGCTGTTGCCCTAAGCTAAACGTGGGGAGTGGTTGCTTGGAATTTGCAGCTAGTTCAGGAATTTGTGTCGGTTGTACTCAATGTAGTCTTGATGTAGCTACTGGAGGCCATAAGGTTGTATGTTGTCTGAAGTGTTACAGCATGAAAATATGTTATAAATGCATCTATATATGCAGTTTGCTAAACTCTCTAGATCCCATTTCACGCAAGGGTTTTGTGTGTATACCATATGTCATTTCTGTCATGATTGCTAGGGAATTGAAATACATAGATTGTACCTTGCCCCATGTAATGTTAATACCAGACATTAATTTAATTTCTTTAAATTGTTTTCAAAGCATTTAAGAGGACTTTTCATAGACATAATACTTAAAGTTGCAAAAAAGAGAAAGCATTTTATTTTTCCTCATTTTCCTAAGTAACCAAAGCTGTCAGTGTGTTAATTGTACTTGTTTCTCTCTGAACATGCATGTAAAATCTCCCTGAAAGAGATGGTTCAATCTTATGTTTCCAACATCACTTTTAAATCACACTTTGCCTACCTGTTCTTTTTGTTACATGTTATTTCTAAATCTATTGTAAATGTTGTCTATAGACTTGCAAAGAGAAATCCTTGCTCCTGGGGAATCAGTGGTAAAATTCCTGCTGACTTCCCTAAGGCAAGAATTTCCCCAAAGGATTTTGATATGATTTGGTAACAGATTTGCAGATTTAATTTATGCATTGCATTAAAATACTTTTTGTTAGATAAATATGTTGTTGGTGTAAAGCTGTGTTTAAAGTAATAGTTATGTGTCTTTGTTTTTACTTTTGGTCTTTTAGTTTCCAGCGTGTTGTCCTTTTTGGTTTTGTTTTATTGCTTTTTCTTTAATTTTGCTTACCAGAGCCAAAGCCTTAGTAGAAGAACAACGCCTTTTGTTCCTAGGGTTCAGGTAAAGACTTCGTCTGCCTGACAGAACCTAAAGTTGTGGATTTTTCTTTTGTTTGTTATGGAAAATGCATAGTAGGAAAACGTTACATTATAGTCCGTTTTCCCATATTTTGAGTGTGTTGCTTTAAACCATATTAACAAGTTCCATGTCATCTTGTGAGCAGCTTGTAAAATTCTGCATGGGGGTTAAAATATTAAAATTTAAAGAGACAACTAGTTTTTGTTTGCTGTCTGCCCAATATTAAACTTACACAGGTTGCAATAGTGATGATGGCTGTGCATCCCACATACAAAATTTGTGTATTCTTTAAGCAATAAATAAGTTTGTGCTTGAGTTTATTATATAAAGATGAATGTCTCTTTAAATCATTCATTATCATTACTTAACACATATATTTTTGCATTTTCCACATCATAGTAGCGCCTTGAGTAGAAGATGGGCAAAAAATTTGTACCTTGTTTAAATAAACAAATTTCTCGTGTATGAGACTTGGTTCTAGCATTTTTAATTACATTAAAATAACCAGAACTCTACTTGAATAAAAAAATGAATTCTTCCATTGTCTTACTGAATTTATTTAGCTTTGATATTCTGTTTAGGTACAAGTTGTTTGCCTTTTTTTCATTAGGAAGCTCCAAAGGTACTATAGATTTACGCAAAAGTAGGTTTTACTAATATGTTACAATGCTTATCTTGCTTTGCTGCATGTTTTTCTTTTGTTTTTGGAAATAGAATATTATCTGATTTTCTGACACAATATCTTTATGACAATGTTAATCTTTTGTGTGGCAGCTTTAGAAATGTTTTTCTTTGATTAATTGACCAAGATGTAAAGGATGATTGAAGTGATCAGAAAGAGATGACTGAATTTCATTATGAAATGGAAAAGAGATCATATGTATATGTATTTATAAAGGAATTCTAAATAAGACTGTAAATAAACCATCAAATATGACTCATATTTGATAAAGTACAATTTTTTTTACGTAGTGTTCTCAAAAGTATTCCTTACAACTGCTTTAATATAAATTCAAAATTAAGAACTCCTAAATAAAAAACAGATGATAAAATAATGTCTGGATTATATGATTTAAAGTTAATATACTATGTGCTATTGACATAAACTAGCTTTGTATGAAAAATTTAAAATATCCTTAAGCATAATTAAGAAAGTTTGGATTCTGCTCATGATAATGAAATCAGAGGGGTACAATTACAAGTTGTTGAGTAGTTCATAGAGGTAAATATTATATATGACATAAGTACTTTTTTAATATTTATTTTCTTTTTATATATGTGCTAAATAAATTTAAAAATTATATGAGAGTAAATTGTTCAATTTAAAAAGGAAATCTCTTCCTGAAACTTGCATGTTTCATGAAATGCTGTAATGTAGAAATAACATGTAGTAGTTCCTTATTTTGATGCCATTATACAAAATAAAGACATAGACATAAAAACTGTCTGTTCTACTTAGACTAATATCCTCTAATGAAAAAAACCCTCAAACTTGCTCAAGTGATTATGGTAGTTGAGAAAAGAAAAGTGTCATTTTTTCTAGAAAATATCTGACAAGTGGTGAAAATGTTTAAGGCTTACTCGCTCACCCCTTGAATGGATTATTTTTTTATATTGTAGGTAAGAATTGTCCTTAGCTGCAATTTTGTCTCTACACAATCAATGCCTGTGGAGTCCTTGTGGACCTGTCTAACAGGTTTTTTTTGCAGAGCCTAGTAACAATCAATGCTAGACATGAAGTTTTGACAAGAGTTCCTGAAGAACTCAAAATTATGACCTTGGCAAAATCCTTACAACTAGTCTGAAACAAAAAGTCATCCATCTGCCCACTATTAATTGTGATAGTAGATAATTTAAAAACGTTAATGTTAGATATATTTACCATGCAGGCTGCAGAAAGAAGAGGAATTTTCCAGTGGTTTTCAAACAAGGGTATTAGAAGCAGTCCAGCAGCAGTGCAGAACTCTATGTTACGTTTTTGGCATGACAAATTCATTAAATCATGTCTCTGAGCTGCTGTTTACGGTTGTCAGGAAGTATACATTTCATTGTGGGCTGTGGTATAGCTGTGTCTGTAGAACTTCTTACAAGAATGAGAATCTCCAAACATTCTGTTTATACTTATTTGTTTCATCACTCTCAACAGGAAATGCATATCTTTATTCTTGCTTGCACCTTCTTTACTTGTTAGTCTGAAACTGATCCTTTTTGTCAAAAGCTCCTCTTCCACACTTCCCCCCATCATTCTGTTCATCTTCTAGCTCACCGGGTGATTTCATAGAATCGTCATTATTTTATTGGGAAGAAAAACACTCAGTTTCTTTCCTATCAAAAGCCCAGTGAGCTTTTAATAATTTTACAGTACCTGCAAAAGTGCATCTTTGTTTCCTGAAATTTTAGATTCAGTTTAGCATACCAGTAATTAACTTGCACAGTGATGCTTTATGAATCTTTGTAGGGAAAAAATCTGTTTTTAAAATTGTGTTTTCTATGCAGTATCTCTTGTTTACTTGGCAAGGTGTTCTTCTGAGCCAGAGTTGCCTCTGGGTTTTTCCTAACTTCAAAAAATTTCAACCATCCTTTTGGCTTTAATACAGAACTTCAATATATTTGATCAGGTATAGAAATATGTACAAGGTAAAACTACTAAAAAGGAGATTTTAAAAAGAAATGTATATTAGGGCAGCCTAAATACTTCTATAGTTTTCTGGCCTTTATATCCTACAAGCTTTTCCATTTGACAGCCTTTTCTTGTAGTTGTTCAAGCATATCAGACAGCAACTGAAGCAGAAAGCAAGAGTAGTTTGATTTAGCAACCCTCAGTACTCAGGATTTTTTAGAGGTATGTTTAACAACATTCAAAACTGGCCTCAGCTATGCCAAAGACATCACCACCTCAGGGCAGTTTCAGCATCTACCTAAGCTTAAGTCCAATAAAATGATTACTGCAAGTTTTTTTTTAAATAAAGTGAGATTTTTTTAAAAAATAAATCCTGCAGGTATACCTTTTGTTTCAGAATAACGTGAGAAAGAAAAGTAGTATATAATTTTAAAATAATAATAAATATAATAAACATCTATGTAGGTTATATGAAAAATTATAATGAGCAACAGAAGCAAAAAAAAATGCCTGGACAGCTGTCTCTCAGAGCCAGTGATGTTTGAGTAGGTTGTGGTAGTAAGAATCAGCTGTAGGGCAGATGGTCTCTCCCAGTGTTACATGTTCTATCTCTTTTTCATGAGATATGTGAAGTAACCCTTATATAAGAAAGAAAAAATTGTGGCATAGGTTTTAAAACTTCAAATATTCTCTGTTTTTAAATAAGTTATGACTCAAGATATGTTGTTTTGCCTGTATGTGCTGTACATAAAACTACATTAGATTTGCATAGTTGAGCAAACAGTCAAACATTCATGAGGCAGGAGTATAGAAGTGCAGCAATAATATTATCTGGATTTTCTTAACTGATTCCCTTACACATATATATTAGAGAAGGGGTTCTTATACATCAGTACTTCTTTTCTAAACTCTGACCTCAGTCTGTGCTGTAAAATTTTTACTGAAGATGAGATCTAGCAGATAAAAGGTGAAATTTAGTAAACTGAATTTATGTCCTTAATTTATATATCTTTTACTAACTTCAAAGAAGTTTGAGGTGCCTTGAAGAAGAGCTTTGACTTGTACAGTTGAAGGAAAGATCTAAGTACCTCAATACCTGCAGTGAGAGATCAACCCAAATAAAAGACCCCAAAGCCCATAAACTCTATTTGAAACTAAGGCTACTGCAGAGGATGAGCTGATGCTCCAGGACAGGCATCTTTTACTGAGTCTACAGAGCACCAACCTTACCCATTCTGTGATTCTGTGAATCAGGAGTGCAAGCTAGATATACTAGGTACCTGCATCCCCACTTCTCAAAATGCAACACCAGCAGTCAGCATTTAAATACTGTTGTGTGTGTAGGAAGCTTATTCCAGAAACAAGACATATGCTGTTTAAATACTGTTTAGACTGAAGAGGTGGAACCTGTGTATCAAAATAGTGCCTTTATCATCAAGCTATTCCACATCCCATTCTTCACTGGAGTACAAAGTCTCATCTGAAGCTGAGATACTGTTTGGCTAGGAATAGAAGTATGTGGTGTTATTAAATTGCGCTTATAAGTTAAGCATAGCAGGTTCCCAACCTGATACCCTAAATGAATATTGCTCTTGTATTAAACCACTACTGGATAAAAACCACAAAGAATGAAAATGGGGTCAGACCTATATCTCTGTTTCCTCCAGTCTTCTGAGTACAGAAGAGTTCCTGTTACCTGCACTCTATGGCAGTTATTCCTACTGAGCCTGTCTCAAGGAGTGCAGCAGATGCACCCCTCTGTGAATAACAGACTGTCTCAGTGCATCTCAGTATCAATATGCACTGAATTTAGATGCTTGTTTGACTGAATATAGGTCACAGCAGAAGCTTAATAAAGCATTAGGTGCATGTCTGGCTGGTGAAGTAGCCCAGGGAAGGAAAGTATATGAGCATGTGTGTGGCTAATTAGTCTTCAGGACTTCAATTCAAAGTGGGAAGAACTTCGGAAACTCTTCAGGTTGCACCACTTTCTAAGTGAATCTTGGGTGCTTACATCCTAAGTAATCTAGATAGACAAAGTCCCATTCAAGAAGGTTTTGTACAGGTCTTAGTCTCCACATTAGCATCAGCCAGCATAATTTTTTATGTAGTATATTTTATGTGTTGTTAGCTTTCCCTTTCCTTTATTTAGATCGGGATTGCTTGTTGAAGTTTCTTAGATGTTCTAAGCTTATAAAAGTGTGTGTGTGTAAAAAATAAACCAGATTTTTGTTCATCCCAGTCTCTCTTTCAACATATTTTGTGGAAGCTAGCATGGCTAGTTCTTTTGTCCCCTAATTTCTCTCATTTGTTCTATTTTTGCCCTTCTGTTAATCTCCGGTCCCTGACATTAGTGGTTCCCTTCTTCCCATGTTTCACCAAGAAGTATCCTTTCTATTTTACTTTCATGGTAATTATAAAGCAGTTTTTTATTTGTCCCTTCTTCCTTCTTCTAATCTCATAAGAATGCAATCCCATTCTTCCCTCTATGGGCATCTTTGCCCATTCTCTCACAGTTGCTTCTTCTCTTCTCCTTGCATCCTAGTCAAATGACTACTTGGGTTGCAAGTACATGTGCTGTGTATTGGAGTGCTAGCAGCATGAATACAGGGGAGAGAGAGAGCTTTCTGATCTTAATTCTGACTCTTGACTTTTCCTGTAACAAAGCAAATTAAAGGGCATTACAATGAAAATCTGCCCATTAAGTTCAAGTTTTCTCCATTATATTTTTTCAGAACATCAAGAGAAAAGTATAAGGTATAAGTCAATGCAAATTTTGAGCTCTTGTTCCAAACTACAGTTTGTTAAATCGTCTCAATGAAGTGGTGTCAGATGATTTCAGTTTCTGCTTAAGTAATTATCTAAATATTTTGACTGAAATTTTCATGTAAAAATTTAGTCTGAAACAAATATAGTGAAGAAATATTTAGCTTTCATATAAACACATAATTCTGGTTATATTTTTAGCACCTATATCTAGATGATTTCACATTCATCAGTCACAGTTTGTGATAGTGTCTGTATCATAAATATATTTCATTCTCCTTAAACAAGCATAATTTTCCCCAAAAAGCAAACAAAGAAGATTGTCTTCAGTGCTGTTCCTCTTGAGATGTGGGACTAGACAAGTCTGTCTTTTGCTTCAGGACTCCCACGAAAGCCTGCAGGTGGATACATGTAGTGTCAAAGAACATTTAAGTTGACTTGCACTTCAGAGGTCATTAAAGCTGTACTGTTGGTACAAAGATTTCTGCTTTTGATCTATAGCTGGATGGAGATAACTAGAAGTCCAGATAATTCTCAGTGTAGAAAAAATGTCAAAGCCCCTGGCTTGCAAAAACATCTTAATTTCACACACAGATGGGTTGCCATAGGGCCCTTTAACTATTTATTAGTACCACAAACCTATAAAGTCTGTATCAGGGCCAATGGCAGGGTAATAGAGGACAAATATCCCATTTTTAATATCTATTTGAATGGTTGGTGGCTACGGGAAATGCAAGATCTGAAGCAGTGAGGGAAGAAGTAAACTCCCATCAATAATTGAGTTGGCGTGTCTTAGTGTAATCTCACTTAGTGAAGTATTAGGAATGGCAGAGAGCTAAATCAGCCTCTTCTTTATGGGTTAAAAGTCTTGAGAATTACATCAAGACCTTTCTTTGAGAGTCTGAAATGTTGAAGATGAGGAGCTATGATAACAGATGAAAACCCTGTCTCTGAAATGATGTGAGGTGGTTTCCACAGAAAGTGCGCCTTCCCGTGTTTATGTCTACGTTAGCTAGGGTACATTCATGCCTAAAGGTGTGCAGCTGGGCATTATCCTCTCTGATTCCCTTAAGTTCAGGCAGGGTCACTGTTTTCTTTAAATGTCCTAGTTTGTCCTGTCTCAAGCAAAGTCCTCATGAAGACAGTCTTCTCAGTAAGCTGTAGTTAGTGGTTCTGCAGTTCTACCACCATGTAATGGCTCCCTGGCTATTTAGAAAGCTTTGTTTTGCCCTAACTGCACCATTTCCCCCTTCTGCAGTGACTGCTCTGAAGTAGGTATATCCCTTTCTTGGCTGATGTGTTTGCAGCCATAGAATTTAAACTGAAATAGCTAAATAGCAGCTTGTAATGACTAGTGAAAAAGGATAGCAAATCAAGCCTTAGACTGGTTAATAACAATTTCTACAAATGAATGATACTGGTTTTACCTTCTTACTGAGTTGGACCATGAAGAGGGTTGGACTACGGAGCCTTCCTCTCAGTATTTATGGAAGGCTTATATGATTTCAGAATAAGTGAATATATGTTGAAAAATATTAAATGATATGAAATATTTATGGGTTTATCCCATAGTCTCTTTAGCACAACAGCAGATGAAGAATTAATCCATTGTGCATAAACTCCTCAGAAATGTTTATATGAATACCATACATTAGTAATGCAAGTAACATAATACAAGGGAGAATAATTCTAACCAGAGCACCGTGTGAAAAACAATTAGTGTGAATAAGGTACTTATAGTACAGGGTTTTAAAAAAAGAGTAACTTCTGGTATATACTGAAGCTATCAGAATATTAACTTCTTTTTATTCTTTGTTGTTTGTAAGTGAAAAGTAGGATATAATATTTTCTGTTTAAGCAACCAATATAAATAGAAGCTCATAAACAAAATTATTTTTAAGGATTAAGATACAACTTCATTGAAGAAATGAGTTCGCTAATTAATATTTTCTTCCTGCAGATAAAACTGTGGTATGACAAGGTTGGTCATCAGTTGATAGTGACAATACTGGGAGCAAAGGATCTTCCTTCAAGGGAAGATGGGAGGCCAAGGAATCCTTATGTTAAAATTTACTTTCTTCCAGACAGAAGGTAGGGTGAATGCAAAGACAAGGAATATTTGAATAAGAATTAAACTGATACTCAGGTGGCATGCACAGCTGAGTCTGTCAGTCACACTTACATGGAAAAAAGCTTACAGTGTTGAGCTCTTATGTTGAATATACTATGTAACAGCAAGGCGTCTTTGAACACTAAGCACAAGCATTTCCCCCTGTTATATTATAGAATACTGAATAGAAAAGGAAAGAAAAAGTAAACATATGTCTTTGCATGGGGATCTGTTTTTTGCAAAGAATGTTATTAGAATTTTATAATGCCTTTGTTTCCTATGCCAATTATTCTTCTCTAGAGCAAAGAAAATGCTACACAGTCAGGTTAATAAATTTGGACTGATGAGTCCAGCTGTTTGGTTTGCCCCACCTTTAAAAAATAAAGCAGTAACAGGTTTGGCATCTGAAACCCACAGATTTCTTATCACAGTATCAGTGAATAAATGCTGAAAGGGACTCAACTGAGAGTTCCCATTTGCACTTTAAAGCCTTCCCCTAAAGAACAGAACTCATGTTAATCTAGATGGTATCATATATGCACTTAGGGAAAATTAAACTGTAGTAGGACCCCGATTCCTGAAAAGATCCTTCACCTCTTAGTCCGTGACTTTCTGCATTTCAATTTAGGTATTGGGAAGAAGAGCAGCAGAAGAGGTAGTGTGTTCTCCAGTTGATTTTTTTAAATTGATATTTGCTCAAGATTGTGTTAGTAGGGTGACATGTTTACCTTTATTTTCTTATGTACCTACCAAATAATTCAAAGCTTTAATGTCACTCAAAAGAATAGATCAGACGTTTACTGAATCTGTAGAATAACTTGTATTTGTACTTCCTTTGCTTTCCCAAATAAACCAGGAAGATGCTAGCTATCTCCAGTACCATTTGACTTCAGCAGGAATTAAAGCTCTTTAGTATTTTGGAAGACATTGCTTTTTCACTTTCATTGTATGCTGACATGCAGATTTTCTGTGTCTACCTAATTTGCTGAGTCATTGATGATTAAAAGGTTTTGGATAGATTTTCTTGGGCTCACCAATATCTGAACTTTTGGTTTAGATCCCTAGTTTATTCAAACTGCTGCAGTGTGTTTGTGGCTGCTGAAGCTGTGCTAAGCTGAGAAGCAGATCTTCTTCAATTATCTTACCTGCTTTTCAGGAGTAATGAGTAATTAATAATCTAAAAAAAGTGCGTTCAGGATGTTTTACAATGTAAATTGTGATAACCAAAAATATATTGACATTAAATTTTATTAATTTATAATGTTTTTTCCTATTTATGGGATGTATTCAGAACTTTTCTTTAGTTGTTTTATGTGTTTATGATCAGCAATTTGTCTTGTAGAATTGTGGGTATTTTTCTGATGTGGAAATTAATTTTTCTTTCTTTAGATTTAAAAGAAATTTAACTAAGCAAGTATATTTCTTGTGTAGTAGAAAGAAACATGCTAGAGGTAAAATACACTTAAGTAAGACAAGCATTTAATTAGATCATGCTTAATTCTCATTGATTGAAGAAATTTCATTGCAAAATGTTGTACAATATAACTTAGTTCACAAGGGTAAACAAACCTTTAGTATACTAGAAATGATTTATGTTTTTATAACAGTGTGGCTAAAAATATTACTTCTTAGGTAATTTTTTGATCCATCTTTCAAGTAACAGTTCAGAAATACAAGGACTTTATAACAGTTGCAAGTATTAACGAATGGACTGTATCTGCATTGCCCATTAAAAAATCCTCATAAATTAGTATGGCAGCTGCATTATGCAGCAATCAGCAGGTTTAAAATAAGCATTGTTATGAGGACTCTTGTCATTATTCTCAGTAGGAGGAGTGTGGGTGTTTTCCAGTGAAAATTGTTTCAATCAGAAAATATTAATTCTTTCAAGTAGAAATATTCTGCAAAAGACATGGCTTCCAACAACATCCTGGAGCCAGAGCCAAGGCTGCCAAGGTAACCTTGCCTGGAGACCTCACCTTGTAGTGGAGATCCACCTTCAGCCTGGGTGATTTGGGAATGGACTTAGGAAGCTGTTTTGAGAACACTGTTCCAGTGTTGCTGGAAAAAAAGGTGTAACTCATTTTTGGGACTTCTGGTATTCCAGGTGGATAAGGAGTCCTTAGACAGGAAAACCCTGCACTGCCCCCAGCTCCCTGACCATTCTTTCATGTGGGCCAGCTTCCTACTCTGCAGTTGGAGTGAGCCACTGTAGGACTGGAAGCTTGAGTGAACAAGCTGGCTCATTTTTCTGAAATGCAGGTGTTTGCTATGCCCAAGCAATTGGGCACATAAACTTGAAATCACCTAGCCTTAGTTCTTAATATGAGCTAAAGAATTATTCTCAATATATAACTGACCTTTATTATAAAGGAAAATTGCTGATGTAAATTATAGTACCATGATCGTACAAGTTGAACTGTTAATTTATTTTCCATTATATACTTAATGCAGTTTAATGGTGTTTTGAACATATTTAATATTTAACTGTTTTTTTCAGTGATAAAAATAAAAGAAGAACAAAAACTGTAAAGAAAACATTGGAACCTAAGTGGAATCAGACATTTATTTATTCTCCAGTTCATCGGAGAGAGTTTAGAGAACGAATGTTAGAAATCACTCTTTGGGACCAAGCACGAGTTCGAGAGGAAGAAAGTGAATTTTTAGGAGAGGTATACAAGTATTGATAGTTACTATAGAAATGCAGTTCCTCACATACTCATGTATAGATACAGTATCTTTAAAAAAATTACTAATTGTGCAAAGCAAAGCTCGTTTTAATTGTTTTATTTTTTCTTTTACTTAGTAGTAAATGAATAATGATCTTGCATATATCACATAATTCTGATATAAGAGTCTGTGTTTTTTCTGTTTTAGTAATAGCATGAGTGTGGTTTCTCAATTCCTAATTATTCATTAAAATTCATATTATCCATAGCTGTATTTTACTAAAACTTTGGAACATTGCTCATTAACTTGTTTGAATGCTGTAAAGACTCTCATAAGGTAATAAGTTTTGTGAAAGATTTTTTGGTATATTCGGTGTTCTCAAAGGCACAGGAGATTCTTTCACATTAAAGCAAGGTTTTTATATAACGTCAGACAAAGACCTTAGCAATAAGAGAATAATAGAATAAAATTTATGAGTATATCTATTTTAAAATATTCTGTCATGCAATGCTTTCCTACTTTTAACCATTCTTTCTTTTTTAGATTCTTATTGAGTTAGAGACAGCATTACTAGATGATGAACCTCACTGGTACAAACTTCAAACACATGATGTCTCCTCATTGCCACTTCCCCATCCCTCACCATATTTGCCACGCAGACAACTCCATGGCGAGAGTCCCACACGGAGGTTACAAAGTAGGTTATTAGTTTTGCACACTGTGTATAGTTTATTTGAATTAATGCATAATAAAATATATTAAATTCTTGCAAATGGAAAGCTGACAGAATTTTTATGTTGATTTATAGCTGTTCCGAATTAGATCATTTGTAGTTACTGATGGGAGTCTGACATGCTACAAATGGTGTCAACCACTGTGCATCACACCATTTTTTTCTTGTTAGACAATTCAGTTCAGATCCTCAGCTTGAGTAAATTATCTTGGTTTTTGCAATGTGCTCTTTTTATCGTGAAGCCCTTCCTTTTATATTATGTTCATAATTTCATTGTTTAAGTGAAAGTGGATTTGCGGGACCTCTTTAGCTCATACTTCCTAAAGTAACCTGTATATAATATCATATGTAGATAAATTAATACCATGGCCTGTTGCCTTGCTTTGATCCTATTTTATGTGCTTAGATTCACAAATGGAATTTCTTTAAAAATTCTATTTTGTAGACTTTGTTCAGCTCGATCCATAGTAGCTATCAGTAGATATTTTGAAAATACAGTTTATCAAATATGGCAATAAATGCAGATATGTAAGAATAAGACAGTAAAGGGGGTAAAATCTGGTTCTTCAATACTTCATTGTTTCTCTGGTTTAACTGTTCAGTACTGCCAGTGATTTAAATCTCTTGTTCACTGAATAAATAAACTTCATAAAATACCAATTGGCAGTTATATTAAAAAAACCCCAACAAACGAAATGAACCAACCAAGTTATTAAAACCTCCAAAACCTAAAAGACCCACCACCACTACAAAAACCCAACAAAACCAAAACCCCAAAATAAACAAAAAACCCCCCCAAACGATACAAAGGAACTTCAAAACCCAAATCCAGTTTCTAAGATTTACTTGGAGTTTCTTTGAGTCATTGTATGTGAGTGTGTGTGTATGTTTCACACAAACTCACAGAAACTTAAGTGTGTAGTCATGAAAACAAGCTTGGATATTTCCAATGTTCTACATAGTGTCTTTATTAGATAACCCAATGTGTACAAGTATTTCAAGCAGTTGGTCTGTTTTGCTTCTGTGCACTTGATGGTGAGAAGAATTAAAATGCTCCATATCATAATATTCTGAGTTAGACACACTATCAGAGATTAACACTGCATAGCCTTGAAGTTGTAAGATTGTACTTTTCCACAAAAGGAGGAAAGAAGGGATAGTTGAAAGGTAAGGAGTTCTACTGCAATTCAGTCCTCTTCAGTCTTCTCATATGCCATGACTGTTATTTAACTAAAGTTTTTAAATTATACTTCTTATATGGTTGATGCCATCTTTTAACATATTTTAAGAAGTTAGGTTTCCATCTACAACTACTTTTACAGCTGGACTCTTTGTATGTGAAGTTAGTAAAATTCCGGTTTTCAGGAAATATTTAGTCCTGCAAATAAACCCTGTTTGTCTATCAGAATTTCTGTTTGTGCAATAAATAACTGCCATTAAGAATGAATTTATGATTTATTTTTTAACATATTTTAGTGATGTTTGAGTAAAGATCTGTTGATCATATTGACCCAAAATTTGAAAGACTGTCAGGGTTTTTTATCTACTAATACTACTATGTACTAATAAATTATAAAAAATTAATAGATACTGATACTCATAATGTGCTCAACTGAACAATTTTACATGCTTGTCTATAAATATAGAGGAAAGGACTTAGCAAAACGTCTGGTTTGGTGAAATACTAAGATTTGGTATAGGAGTCCTGCTTTTCAATGAAGGTGGTTTAGCCTGTCTGTTCCCAGAGCACTAGTCTTTCAGCCTCAGGTTTTAAAAATCTCAATCAAATTAGCAATTTCAGATGTTCACTATTATTGTTGGAGAATTCACATGTTCCTACACTAAATTATGCTATTTCCTTTTGTACAGAGATAGGGACCTGATAAAGAATAATTTTCTCTAGTGGTCTAGGAATATATTCATGTCTTGAATCCTTGTATATCATAAATAATTTTCAGTTTAAACAGATCATTTTAAATGTACAGAATAAGGTATCCTTGCTTTCTGGGACCTGAAAAGGTATCCAATTGGAAGTTTAGCATCTGATCAGAGCTCAGCTATGGCAACAGAATTCATTTAGCAATGGGAAAATACAATTTTTCTTTTGTTGCTGGCACACCTCTGAAATTGAAATAAAAATACTTCTTGGTGCCCAAAGAGGTTGTGCAATATCCTACTGAGAGATCCAGTACTCAATTGTTCAAGGCTGTACAATGCAGTGTAGGTTGGCCAAGCCTGAAACAGGCATTGCACCAGATGGCCTCCAAAAATGCCCTTCCCAACCTAAATGTCATCAACAAGGGAGTGGAGAAGGGCAGACAGCACCTCTTAAGACTCTTTGCCTTCACTAAGTAAAATATTTATACTATAATGCATAGAAGCTTTTTGAATTTTTTAAGGTGTCAAAAAAGTATGAAGTCAAACTTAATATATTAGGGGTTTTTTGTCTGACCATGTTTTTTGTATCTTCCAATAACTTTCTTGTATATGATGAAAAAGAAGATGTTATCCAGCAGCACATTATGACAATGTGAAAAAGGTCTCTAGAACAAGCCATGTCTAGCATGTTTGTCAATGTTTTTCAAAGCACTTCTTAAAACATGTACTGGGGTGTTATTAAGCAGGCGGATTTCAATTTTTGGGGCTGCACAATCTGAGCAGTTCAGTCCTCCTACCTTTTGTTCTTTACTCCAATGGCTCTGTGTATAGAATTAGTGAGTACAATATGGAAGACTTTATTGAGTACCCTCAAAAATTGTTAGAAATGACAGGAGAGGTATTTTGAATTAAAATTAAAAGGTTGTTTTTTGTTTGTATAAATACACATTACACATATAAACTTTTTTATCTTTGTGATTGCCGAATAGTGATAAACACATATATTGAAGACCATACTTAAATGCTAAAGGTAGTTTAAAAGAACCACCTACACTTACCACTTCTATTCTCTTTTTAATATCACTGGATTGCAGTGTTCCTGAGGAAGAGCAGACTGTCAGCCCTGAAGAGTGAAGCTGTATTTACAGATTGCCAGTAGCAAAGTGCAAGCTTCCCACAGAGCCCCATATGCTGTTTTTTTAGGAACCAGCTTTCAGAGACAGTAGCTCAGTTTCTACATATATTTATCTCTCAATATCTTTGAGTGGGCAGTGTGTTGTGGTACAGACTGATCTAAGTCAGCTGTCCACCTTCTCTTTCCCAGTCCTCTGATCCATACATTCCATTAACTTCCTAGTGATAAAGAATCATCCACATACTTTCTCCTTTGTGTTTTTTGACAGATATTTTCTTAGAAACTGGAACTAATATAGAACATAGGATTATGACTTACTAGCTCTTTCAGCTAATTATATTTCAGATTTTCATAACTTGATCCAATGAGTATATTTTAAGCTTTTTTATGTAAAATGTGGTGTAATAAGTAGGTCTATTTTACTTATCGTGCTGAACTTTTGAAGCGAATTTTTAAAATTACTTTGTTTCTCTAACATTTACCACAAAATCAGCCATACACCCAAAATTCTAGACATTAACTAGAATTATAGCCAAGATGAAGTTCTTTTTATATTGCCTCTGAAAAAGATTGTAACTAGAAAATTAACAAAAATTTAAGAGAATATGTAGGAAATCCCTTTGTTGGTAGGTTATGTATCCATCTCACATTAGCTAAGAATCTTATTGGAGAATACATACAAAATTGAATGTAATTTGGATGCTGTGTTCATGGTTGTTAGGATCACTGTTGTGGAAGTTATTTTTAGTGTTTCTATTTGTAGAGAAATGATACAGAAATCTAGCAAGGTTTATACCATGAGATTGGTTATGTAAAATTAGTTCCTCTCCATGAGCCCGTATTATAGAGATAGAAATCAAATTGGATATGATGCATTCTTATTCCGTTTTTTACAGTTATATCCACGTAATGTGAGCATTTGCGCAATGTGAAGTGATACTGTTCAGTTGAGAAAGAATATGGGGTTATTTTTTATTTTGGAAAACAACAATTTTTTAGTTTTATATTGATGCTGAATTTGTTTTAGAAGTAGATTTTGTTTTACTTCAAGTGTTTTAAGACTTTCCCAAATACTTAGGATTGAAGAGTGATTGACACTAGTTTTCTAAGTCAGAATCTGCAGTTTTAAAACTAAGCTGTCTGAATTTTTGATCTGCAGCCCACAGAGAGTGCAACGTACAGTGTAGGTAACAGCTAAATGTGCAAACAACAAGAAATGTAAATATAGCAGTTAAGCCAAACATTTTCAAGTCTCTTGTTGCAGCATCGCTCTACAGCATCAGGTCTGTATAGTTTTTAAATGCCATGAGAATTCACAATATGGCTTGAAAAATAAAAAAATTTATATTTTGAGCATCCTCAGTAAGGGAAAAGTAAGAAATTTACGAGAGATAAACTCTGCTCAGAACAAGATCTCAAAGATCTTAGAAATTACAGTGTTTGAAAATCAACATGTAGAAGTCCAAAAGGTAAAAGTCCAAAGTATTTTTTCAAAATCTGAAGACCATAAAAACCCAATTAAAATTAAAATAAGTGCAAATAAGAAGAATTTTCCTTAGTTTTCTTATAAAGGGAATTTGACTTTTGTTAATTCTAGAATGAAATTCATCAATGACTCCGTTCACTGAATTTCATGATTTTCCAGGCCCATAAAAAGTCTGGAGGGAAAGAAATTACAGTAATGAGAATTTAAACTCTAAGGACAAAATTTGACTATGGTTATGTTATGAAAAAATCTGCATGTAGTGTGCAAAAAGCTATACTTATTTTTTTTTCAATTTTTTTTACAGGAATAAAGAAAAACTATTATGTGTAAACAAAGTGTTTTGAGTAGCATGAAAGGCTTTTTCATCTTTTCAGCTTTTTACTTTGTACATTTTTCCATCAGACCATATTTTCTGCAGCAATGCTCAGACCTTAACATGATAAACATTATTAAATCTGACTAGAAAAATTAAACCTGATATTCTGAATCAAAAAATAAAGAATCCCATCACTTATTAATTTTTGCAAAACATTTTTAGATGTCATCACTGGGTGTTGACAATTTTTATTTTTTGAATGTTCTGTGGCTCTACCTTTAGATCAAGGAGGAATGTCATAATTCTTAATATAATCCCTCTCTTCCATTATTTAAGTGGTAAAGCTGTCCAGTCTATATTGTAGAACATCAAGACATACATTTCATAGTACCAAAATCATTAAAGTTTAATAATAATTAATTACAAATGTATCTGAAACTTCAGTCTGGAAATATAAGCCCATGTGAAATGATGGCCAGTCTTTTTCCACAGAGAATTATTCACTTCCTTGGAGCTCTGTAGAGGCTCATTTTACTGCAGAATCAGGGTCTTGCTGTCTCAGCAATTTCCTGTTAGTTTGTTGAGAGTATGTTAAGTCAGCGCAATAATTTTCAATGAATGTCACTGAACCTTACCTGAAGGAAATTATAATAATGCTGTTCACTAGTAGGTAAGTGAATTGTACTTAATGGAAACATGCACCAGTGACTTTTGTTCCAAATTATAATATGGAGCATTTTATGGTCAAATGGCACAGGCCATGATTAATTTATTATGTAAATTTTACCCTAGAGAGCAAACATGATGATTAATTTTCTCTTTCATGCTTCTTCCATAGTTTTTCTCTTTCTTTTAATGGAGCACAGGCCTTGGGCATGTTATCTTTGTTTGCATGACTTGATATTTTGTTCACAGAACATGGAAATATATATCAGTATTGTATTTATTGTACATCTATTATTTATTTATTATATTTTATTGTACATCAATGGTTTATTAAATACTTTAATTAAAAGGTATTTAACATGATACAGGGATGTCTACAAAGGCCTTAAACTATCAAAATATTTTTCTTTTTCTAATAAAAGAAACTCATTTAGGATATTAATTTACTAAATTGCAATTAAACTACAAAAATACTTGAAAATCTGTATTGAAGCAGTTTAAGAGAATTGCTTTATTCCTCTGATTACTTGATAAAATAATGGTTTCAAACTACTCTTCTGTTGTGTAATGAAGTTTTCAGATGGTTTTAATACTATTCTGACTTCTTCCTTTCTGTGCTATCACCATATAGAAACAAACATTGCTTTCTTAGTCCTCAATCCCATTATAATCTCACTCTTGTGCTCTTCAAGAAGCTCTGTCCTTTTAAAGATCTATCCAGCAGTTAAATTCAGAAAGCACATAATTTTTAACTATATGAATAATTTCTAGACTCTGTTAATTGATTTTTTTTTTTTTTGTGGGCATGTGGCACCACCTTTGGTGTTCAGGTAACACCTAACGTTGTCAGGCAAATCTCTAAATTACATTTTTCATAATTTTGTACCCAAATAATTGCCATTTTTAAATGAAATTCATAACCAGAAGAGATTATTATTAAGCAATACAAATATTATAGAAGTTACACAATAAATCACATCTAAAAGGTTGTAAGTGATGTTGAAAAAACCCCTATCAATTCACTTTGAAATTATATTGCCTAATGTAATTCTGGGTCTGGTACATAAAAATGTATTACATTTATCAAGAAACCAAAGCTGAAAATATAGAGAGTTAGAAATTGTTAGTAGATGATTTAGTAATATGATGCACTTATTAAAATAGTTAGTACCTGGATGTTAGAAAAAGTGTGACTTGCCAGAAGGCACTTAGTCATCCAGTGAATCCATTAACAGCATCATTTGGCAAGAAATTGAAATTTCCTCTAACACTGTCGCATCATATCATCTGAGGTGCATAATTTACTTACAGACTGTCCCTCTTTCTTGTTTAATATGGTGTGAGCTTTTCAACAACAAGGAATAAAAAAATTCATAAAATCTTGGTAATGACAAAATATTATTAATGTTATTCTGGCTTCCTGACTTCTTTATACTAAGACATGTTATGGAAGTCTTTTTTTCAAAATCTACAAATGCAATTAACATTTCATGTTTCCAGAATTGTCCAGATATTCTCACATACTATTATTTTGTTCAGTTCAGAAAAATTGGTATGACTGTATGGAAAGCTAAAATCCATAAACCAGTTGGACTTAAGGAATGCAAACAATAAATCAGGTATTGAAAGTATTTAATCATTGAGTTTGTATCAGGATTCTAAAATTCACTGGTAACAATATCATGTAATTAAGGTTCTCATGTATGTACATAGTTACCAAATCAAGACCTAGCAGGAGGGAGAAGATTGACTGGCACATCACTTCAGAGTCTGTTAAATTTAAAGAAAATTTAAAGGATTCAAACCTACATCTTGAGAAAGTTCTGCTAGTGCTGCAGTGCCAACAGAAGTGTGCAATATTTTTAAGTGTAGCAGCTCATATTGTATGCCTATGGATATACATTTTGCCCTTGAAAAGACAAACACATAGTAAAAGTGTGCAATTGTACTTCAAATTTGGAAATTACTGAAATTGCTCTACTAGATCTCTGTAGTTATTGTGTATGACTATTGATCCAGAAGTGATTGGCATTTTTACAGTTTAATTTCTCTTAGCTGCTTGAGTTTTATTATTTTGAAGGAGTGTGGCCTACAGTATCAAATTCTTCTATCTCTGGCACCAATTATAAAAAAGTTTAAGGTTCTAATCATCCCTGTTACATGTGTTGATTCATGTATTTTTCCCTGACACTACTTCATTTCAATATTTGTTTTCCAGATAAAGGCTTATATTCATATAATTCAGGTAAATTTTCAGCATGCCAGAAATGCTTATTGCTTCCATATACGTGCAAAAATTTAATTTGGTATTTTATCAGTGTGCTTTTGCTACCTATTGTGCAGATACTAAATTGCATAAAAGTTCTTTGGCTTTTCTTGTCTGCTTTTCAGTAATATGTCTTTCGTTGGCTTTCTTTATTCTTAACATCTCAGTTTTGATATTGGAGCAATATTGTAACACTATACTTGCTTTGCTTGCCTTTATTTTAGGTAGAGCTATGGTAGGAGAACTGTAGTGAGCTTTATTAACTATATTAGGAAAATGCTGTTTTGCTTAAACTGGATTAAAAAGAATGCTATTATATTACAGCTGTTTGAGAACTAGTGTAAGTATTTTTAGAATACAGACATGGGGTAAGTGAAGTACTGGCAAAATCAGTATTTACACTGGTATATATTTTTACAGTTTCTTGTTGATAAAAATCTCCCATTACAAATCCAGCTATATCTGAGGAATTTGCCTTAATTAAATATAAGTAAATTAATAACATACATATTTTACCAACTTAAATTTTATACTACATTTCTGTGGTGGTTTCAGGTCAAACTGGGAGGAAACACCAATTTAGTGTAGTGGTTTTCGTTCGCCAATTTTTTGTTTCCCAGGAAATGCACGAAATAATGTGGCGGGTTGAGTGACCACTAAAATTATTTACTCTTTTTCTGCTGCGAGATGGAATTAGGAGACGAGCACAGCAGGTTCAAACTTTAAAGGGTATAAAGAAAGATTTATTAACAAAACTACAAGAAAAAGAAAAAAAGTTAATAGGAATCAGGATAAAACCTTCAGAACACTTCTCCTCCTCCCACAACCTTCTTTTCTTTCCCACTGACTACGTACAGACACAAACCTTAGGACTTAGGTCGGTTGACCATCTCTAAAATAGTCTTTCATCAGTTCTTTTAGAGAATCTCTTTTGCCATGTCATGGAGACTTCTGCACAAGAAAACAGTTCTCTTGTGGCTTCAATTCTCATGAATAGCAGCCACCTGGAAATCTGCATTTGTGAAGTCCTTCCCATCTCATGCAGCCTTCCCACAGCTGTGTTCATAGGCCATGTCAATCTCATGGAGTACTATTTTAAGGATGAGCTGTTCAAAGCTAAGGTTCTCTTCATCTGTCTCTGAGATCATCTTCATCTCTAGAAACAGAGGTCTTCTTCTTTCCCTGAGGGCAGACAGTCTTTCATCACTCTCATCTTGCTCTCTGTTCAAGCTTCTCATGCATGAGATCACAGCTACTTCAACATCTACCTCCTTCAGCATGAATGCCTTTGCTCATGTCTGCAATTTGAACACTTCATCTCCCCACATTGTTTCCATGAATTAAAGGGATATTCTAATGTATCAACAGTCCATCACCATGGCCTTGCAAAAGAATTTCAGCGTAAGACTAAGGCATCTTCTCATTCTCCTCCCATCTGGGACATGACTCCTCCACTGACCTTCATGTTGTCTCTCTACCTGCCTTCCTTCACTCTGCCCTTTTCTCTTACCTGGGAGAAGATCAATGTCCTGCAAGTTTCATCTGTGCAGTGAAAGAGTTAAAATCTTGCCCGGGGCCTGTAGATAGTCAAGATGGTTGGTGGTAGCTGAAGCAGTCACTATGATGGATTTCAGGCCATGCTGTGGGCTGTGCCAGAATCTCAGGGCCCCTAGACTCCAGTCCCTGCTGCGTTCTATTCCAGCCGCTGGGCCCTCTCTGCACGGGCTGCAGAGCTGCCCCTGGTCTCATCCGCACCATCTCTCGCAGTGCTGGGACAGCTCCTTGGCAAGATGGCTCAGTAGCGGCGGCTGGAGGTGTTTATGGTGGAGCATTCTTCAGAGGCCACACTGGGGGAGGGAGTGAGGCAGCTAGGACCTTAGCAGCAGCACGCTGTGTGGCTGATGGCCTCCCCTTCCCCTGCCCAGCAGCGGACAGACCCAGCCCAGCCCGGCCCGGCCACAAGTAGGGGGCTGGGGCCACCTGTTTCCTGTTCCCAGGTCGGAAGAGAAGAGAGCTTTCCTGGGGTTTGTTCAATTTTCAACACGTGTGTTCATAGAGGTGCGTTCGGCTTCCTAGTGGTTTAATGAGGTGTCAGTATTCATACAGAATCATGCAGAATCATTAGATTGGAAGAGACCTCCAGGGTCATCAAGTCCAACCCTAACCTCAACTAAACCATGGCACCAAGTGCCACATCTAGTCTATTCTTAAATACATACAGAGATCGTGAAACCACCACCTCCCCAGGTAAACTCTTCCAGTACTTTATTATCCTTTCTGTAAAAAACTTTTTTCTATTATCCAACCTATATTTCCAGTGTGGCCAGCAAGAGCAGGGAGGTCATTCTTCCCTTGTATGTGGCACTGGTGAGGCCGCACTTCGAGTGCTGTGTCCAGCTCTGGCCCCTCAGTTTAGGAAGGACCTTGAGATGCTTGAGCAATTCCAGAGGAGGCAACAAGGCTGGTGAGGGGCTAGGAACACAAACCCTGTGAGAAACAACTGAGGGAGCTGGGGTTGTTTAGCCTGGAGAAAAGGAGACTCAGGGGTGACCTTATCACTCTGTACAACTTCCTGGCTGTAGTCAGGTGAGGGTTGGTCTCTTTCTCCAGACAGCTACTGACAGAACTAGGGGACACTGGTTTAAACTACGCCAAGGGAATTATAGGTTGGATATTCAAAACTAGTCACTGATTGGTTTTGTCAGGCATGGAGGAAACTGTTAGCAGCTTCTCAGAAAAAACACTTTGGTGGGTGACTTTTTCCCTCCTCACTAAACGTCAATCAATGCAAAACCAACAAAATTTCATTTGGGACTTTTAGCAGTTTTTGCAGTTTTAATTATTGGAATCTCTTTGAGAATTGGTTCAACTAATTATCTTTTAGTTATGTTTAAAAAATGAAACTCCAACGGTTATGAAAATAGATCCATACTTTGGTGGCGAGAAACAAAATCCTCTTAGAGCAGAACTTTCTTGAGAGTAGTACTAATAAAATCCATTTTCCATTACATCTAATGTCAGTCTCCCTCCCATATTTCTTCTACTCCTTTCTCTCCTGAAATAACCCCCCATTCTTCTCATGTTTTATGATACCTTTGCATGGGGAGAGAGCAAGTTTGGTGTGGCATCTGTAGACTTGCACACGTGGATTAAATGCAAATTTTTGCTGGATAAAATTTCTTTTTGATTAAGGACTTCCAATTTGTATCTCTCTCTCCTATCCAGAAGTTGTATTTCTCTCTTATCTTTCTCATCTATCCTATTCTAACCATTTTCAAAGATCTGTAGGAACTTAATAGAGCTTGATATTTATACTCCTCTGTCAGTGTGGATGAAATTGGTCGAAAGCCTCTAAACTCCACTATTATGTGCAGGATGACAAAGTGACAGATTGGCATGGAGACAGCAGGACTGCTTGAGAAATTAGCTCACACTAAGAACCCTCGGGCACAGGCTGGATGAATATCAGAGTGCAAATTCTTAAAACAGTTGTTATGAGACTCTTTTGGGGTTGCTTATATGTCAGCTTTGAACATTGAAGAAATGCAGGCAATGCTAAGTGACTTTAAGTGGTTGTGAAGGCCTTCTGTGAGCTCCAGGGAAGGAACTGCAAGCATGCTTCACTACCCTTTGTTACCCCAAGGAGTCCACAAAACCTTGTAAAAGCTTCCTGAATTGTAAGGGACAGGATTGGGAGCTTGGTCTGCTTTATTTTCTTTTTTTTTTTTTTTTCCTTATTCTTTCTCCACAAGAAAAGTACAGAATTCCCAAGTCATAAATTTGGCACTTGCTTTTGTATTATGGCTGACTCATTTTAGTTCTCATTCTATCCCCTGTCTAGTTCATTTTGATAAATATGTTGGATGGTCATATGCACTTTAGTAGAGCTTTGAACCTCCTGTGTTAGTCTGCTCTTGAGGTCTATCAGAAATGTCTGTGGGGAATACATGAAGCACAGAAGGTACTTTGTATTATTTCCTCTGCGTATTAATAAGAGAGTGAAGAAAAGCTGTGTGCTACCTTCATGTGGAAGGCAGAAGGTTTTTTGGAACTCTCCACAGATTTTGGTTGCTTTGTAAGAAAATGTTTATATTTGCACATTGTTTCGTTCATCTGGGAGAGTTCCAATTATTTAAAATGTTGTTATGGAGGGAAATGTGATTCTGGTGAAATAGAACAGAATATTCCAATTGGCATATTCCTATCACAATCATCTAGTCCAAGAGCCCAACTATTCAGTGCTGATGAAAAGCTAAAGCATGTTATTAAATACATTGTCCGAGCACTTTTTGAACACAGACAGGATTGGAAAAGCCAAAGAATATTCTGTAAAAGTTTTTCAATTTCCACCATATTGTTTTTATTTAGAAGTTGTTAAAGCTTTCCATGGCCACCAACACTGCATTGCAGGAAAAGTTTACAAAAAAATAATGAGTTTCATTCATGAAAATGAATGAAACACCTTAATTTTTTTTTACATTATTTCATCCCTGAGGATGAAAAGTGGAAATGTTTTTATACTAAGAAACTACTTACTTTCTTATAATACATAAATTATATAAGTTTCTTTGTAATATATTTATAAATGTATTATCAATTCCTTTTCTGTGTAATAGAAAATAAAAATGCAAATAGTAAAAAAAATAAATAGAAAGTACTTGCCAAATGGAAGTTGAAAATAATGGTCCTAATGGTTTTTAGGTGATGGGGTTTTTCCCCAGCCCTACAATGGAAGCTACACTGCAAGTTCTGTGTCCTTCCAGTCCTGCTGTGCACATGTTCTCTGAGAGCTGTGGTTCTGGGTGAGGTGGTAGCCTGAGCAGCACTACAGGGATGGATTAGGGATGTGTGGAAGGGCAGGACAGTGCTGAACTTTGACAAGTTCTGATGGGGAGGTTTTCCACCATCCCCTATGTAAAAGCTCTCCTGAAATTTTTGTTGATAGTTTAAGGCTGTTAAACCTAACTTGCTAAATGGAATAAAAATATATATTTTGATTTCACTGGGGCTGGGATTATGCTGAGTTAAGGCATTTTTGAGGGTTACAGTAGCGTGGGCTCTATTTTGCCTTCAGTCCATAACTGTAATAATTGTTAATCTGGGTGAAAGGAATTTGAAAGTCTGTATTTAACATTTATTACTGCCCAGTTATCAGAAAAAAGGGGAATAATACCTCCAATAAAGTTTTGTAAATAAACTACATACTAGTGGAATGGCAACAAAGAAAAATGTAACTACAAGCAAATCATTGGCACCAATACATTCATTTAATGTATACAGTATCCTGGAATATGAGATTTTTACTGAATTCTGAATCTATGTAAGAATGGATTTAAACTCCTTGCTATTGATTTTAAGACCATATTTTATAATGTATATGTCAAAGAGTTTAAGATATTAACTAAATACTAAATAACAGTTTCATTCAGAACATTAATTAGCAATAATTTGTGAGAGGCTTCAATGTCACATTTCCCAGATAAAGTATTAATTGCTCAGTCTCTTTTTTGTAATCAGTGGTCCAAATTACTTAAAGAAGTAGTACTTTGCAAAGACATGGCTAAGGTGGCACAGATGCCTAATTCTTCACATTTACATTGTCAATAGGTTAAAAAGAAAATTACCATCTAAAATAAATATACAGCAGATGAAATTACTCTTGCAAAGATGCCAAGAAATATTAAATTAATCTGCCAGCAATTATACTGACATTTCAAATACTTGGTTCAATAAAAGATTTTGACCTGTGCACTTTCTAGTTTGTTCCATTTCTGAAATTAATGGAAGAAGTTTTAAATATGTAAAATCTGATTCATTTGCAGAATTTATATGTTCCAGGCAGTAGTTCTTGACATTACACATTTAATTGACATGCTTTCCTTCCTCCTTCCTTGAAACATTGATTGCCAAAGATAAAACCAAGTAATTAATTCTGCTTTGAATTTCTTCTGACTTCTTCACCATCATTTAAATTTACATTTGTAAGGAAATGAAAAATATTACTTAAAGATGATTTTTTTTCAATTGGTTTAAATCTGTTAGTAGTTAGAGCTGGCTTGTAGCAGCTTGAGAAGATAGATGATCTGAGCTGAACCAGTTTCATTTCTCATCTTACAGATCAAGCTTTCATATTTAAGGATGTCGTGTTACAACAGAATCTCCTTTTTTCAGTCGCTAAGATAGTTTGAGAAATCACTGGAATCTGATTCTTCCCTTGCTTTTATTCTTTTTCTACTCCCATCCTTTGGGCAGGTTTTGATCCTGGCCCGTTCACTTTTTCTTGCTCTTCCCTGAAGCTTGGATCTCTAGATCCTGGAAGATGATGTGGAGCTGAGGTATTAGGAAATTCTGAAACAGTAGATATGGCTTTACAAGGCAGAGAAAGGGAGAGAGAAAAAACCCTGTCTTTTATACCTGTGGTCTTTTGAAGCTTATTAATCTCTCTTTTCTGCCACATGTATCCTGTGACTACAACAATTTATAATTTTAGCTACACAGCTGGGAAGTCTAGAGCCCACTGTGACAACAGCTGACTATTTTCATCCTCAAAGATGCAAATATCTCCTCCTGAATACAGAATAAAATATTCTAAAAATATGTTACAGCAGATGTACTTAGCTGTAAATATAAACATAAATAAAAAGCAGCCTCAGTTGTAATTAATTAGATTCATTCATAAGAATGAATTAGTTGATGAGTAAATGACATCTATTCAAATCATAGTTGATTCAGCCTTTTTACATCTTTTGTGATGAAAACCTTTCCAAGCAGCCACGTGATGATCATCAACAAACTTAATTGCCCTCATCTTCCTCATCTTCCTATTTCACAATCCTGTCTCTGACAGGGCCTGAGTGACATTCCTGGCAGCTCTGCCCAGCAGCCACAGACCCACGGCCTGATCAATGTCAGGGTTACCAAACGACAGAATTCCCCTGCTTTGCACTCCCTTTGGGGGCTTTTGCCTTTCAGGTCCCAGCCAAACCCCAGCCAGCTAGTAGGGCTCTCTTGCTTAGTGTTTGGTAGCAAATATTGTCCTTATTTAATGACCTGGATTTAAATCAGTGGCTAAGAAGAATTGAAACTAGTCCTTCTTGCTCATTGGCATGTATATCACTACACCAGCAGAAGGCTCTCCTGAAGATGGCAACAGGGACAGCATCACAGGTGGAATGGATGCTTTCTTTGGGGAAAAAGAGACTGGGCCTTTGTAATACTATCATTAAGAATAATTAGAGGAGGTAGAAACATTTTCCTTAATTTATGTCCTCATCTTCTATGTCTTCTTGAATGTTAATTGCCATCACTTGCTTATAATTTTTTGTTTTAGAGAAAGACTTTACTACTTGTTTCGTGAATGCAAAGATACTTGTTCCCTACCCATTGTAGCATGGCTATTTCTAGAATTTTATAATAAATTGAGCTACCATATGAGAACTGCATTGCTTTCTCTGAATCAATTTTAATTTCCTATTTCTTAGGAAAACATCAACCTTTAGTGCAATTAAATAACCACAATTGAAACCGCTTTACTGAGATTTCATAATGTATTGGCAGGCTATATGCTTTTCAAAGAAGTACCATATATCACACTTACACCATTTTTTAATTAATTGGATTTAATTGAATACGTTTTAAACTGAGAATTTTTATCCTCAAAGAAATACTCTGCAGTCTAGATTATAAATTCATACACCCACATCTTAATTGCTGCAGTGACTTCTGACTTCTCATAAAAGGCACAGAAGAAATAGAAAATATACAAACAAATACAGCAGGAACAATCAGGAATATGAAATAATTTGCATATGTAAAGGAACCAAAGAACGATATTTCAGCTCAAAAAAAAAGCAAACCGAAGAGATCACTATAGAAGAACACAGAATGCTGATTTTTGTTTCTCAGAATACAAAATCTTGGAGGGCAATGTGTGAAATAATATAATAGAAATAAAACATAGGGAAGTTGATTTCACACAATGCATACTCAAACTGCAGAATTTACTGACATAGAATATCACAGAGACCTAGCGAATACTGTGACTAAAAATGAAATTATATGAATTTGTGGAGAATAAGTTGATTGCTTATTGTAAACAGGAGAAATCTCAAATCTTGTAAGCACTCTCTTTCTGCTAGAGAATCACCTTCCACTATCTCTTAGTGGGTAGGTAAACAAGTATTCAGCAGTGTAAAAAATGACAGCAGTTCTTATAATTCAAATAATTTCTAAAGTTTCTGTAAATTGAAAACTCTTTATTTTTGTCAAAACCCCGCTTAGCACATGTTCTCCCAGTTTTCTGTTGGAAAGGGAGGGTAGGCATCCTCCCTTGTCAGTCACCCAGACAGAGCATTAAGACTGCTTTGTCCTGGGCTTCTTCAGGTTTACTCTGAGGTTTTTACTTTTATTTTTTATTTTCTCAGAAAAATTTTCCAGAGGCAGGGAAAAAAAAGTCTTGCATGTGATTGGAGGTGTGATGACAATTAAAGTTTCTGCCTTCTAATAACCCATTTTTAGATGGCCAGAAACCTAAATTAGACATACCATCTTGTTGAAGAACAGGGATTTTTTCACATTTAAAAGCAGTAAATGAATAGTTATCAGTCACATGCTAGTGTTTAACCCTGATATCAGCAATCAAATTCTGTTTAAAAGATGCCACAGAAGAATGAAGTAAATTTAGGCTGAACAAAACCTGACATATTTATTTGTCCTGTGTGACTTGCATTTGGGCTCTAATCGTGGAAGTGGAATCTGCTTTTGCCAACTCAGCTCTAGCTATTTTGGCAGGTATACACTTAATAGTTTGCTTGTGTTTATGGCACACTATATGTGTGGAACTGCCTTTTCTCCTGATAATCCTTATTAAGAACTCAAAGAAAGTACTACATGCATTTAATATTATTACTATTATTAATCTTTCTGTTATTCAGAGGTTTTGGGGAGTGATGGTGCCTTGTATATGAAAACTTGGAAGATGAGCAGTGTGATGCCAGTTTCTGTATGGAATGAATACAAATATCTGTGCATATGGAATGAATATAAAATATATAAAAGTATTTCATAAAAACAATGTTGTGGAGATGTATTTCAGCATTTCATTTTATATTACTTTAAAGATTTAGCTGAAATAATTGGTGCAGTCATTTATGTGCAATAGTTATAAATAATTACCTTTTAATGCTGATGTTAATGCTTCATGGTCTAGTATGAAATCCACACATTTATTTAAGTATTATTGACAGAGGATATTTTTAACTTATCAGAAGGAAAATGATACATGTCTTTTCTTTTTTCAGGATCCAAAAGAATCAGTGACAGTGAAGTTTCTGATTATGACTGTGATGATGGAATTGGTGTTGTTTCAGGTATTAATGTTTAAATTTACTTGTCCGTGCTCTGTGGAAATTTATTTATTATTTATTATGAAATTTGCAATGTTTTTCTGATGAAAAATAAGTGGAGCTTAAGTATATATTTTTCTAAGAGACACAAGCTGACTATTATGTATAATGCATATCTAATCTCAAAAGTGGAGGGAAAAAAAGTCAGTGTGTGAATGTCCTTATTGCTTTTATAAAATGATACAAATAGCATAAAGGTATGTTTTTAATAAATGTCAAGAAATGTTCATTTAATTTTTTTTACAGACATTCATGTTTGATAAATCTTGTAAAAATTCCTGATGGAATAATAACACTGCCAAAAGTCTGAAACATGAATGTTTAAGGAAGGACAGAAGATAGATAATCTGTTTCACTAAGTACTGGAACTGAGAAAAAAGTTATCATGTCAAAGAGAATGTCTTCTCTAAGAGAAATGATAATCCTAGATAAAAAGTAATCATAGCTGAAAACAATAAAATCATAATCATATGCTTTGATGACTACAACAGAGAATATATTTAAGATTGTAAAATCATGATCATTTTTAGGTTGGATTAAGTCTGACTCCTAGAACTGCGAAGTCCACTACTAAACCTTGTCCCTGAGTCCCACAGCCACATGTCTTTTAAATATCTGCAGGAATGGTGACTCCACCCTTCCCTGGGCAGCCCGTTCCATTGCTTGACAACTCCTTCAGGAAGATGTTTGTCCCAGTATCCCATTCTAAGGAGGCAGCTGTGCCACCTTTAGTCAGTACTGAGGGCTACTGGTATCAGCAGAGAGTGGGGTACACATCTCGGTGAATATTCTGTTACCCTGCTGCTGTTCTGAGATTTTTAACACAAAGAGTTTTCTGTGCTAGCCAGTTTCTGGTTCTCTTGGGTGAGGTCCAGCTCAAGTGTTAATTAGTGGGGTTTGGGCTTTGCTCAGTAAAGGCTGAGCAGTATAATCTGTCTGGTCTGCACAGCAGCTGTAAGACCGTGGTCCGCTCAGGTCAGTCAAAGCGTGTTCCTGCCACCCATCAGCATACGGGTATACTACATTCTGCTGGAGGATGAGGAAGGGGAAAGAGGAATGAGAGGAATGCAGCTCACCTTGACTAGAGGGAATAAAAAGAGATGAGAAAGGCAATCCTGAATATCATGAGATGGTGCGAATCCAGCACTGATAAATCCAGATATTTAATGAACTTTCTATTTATATGAGTTGCCCTAGTCTTGTTTTAAAAACTGTGTACCATGCTGAGCTCAGGCGCGTTTCTGTTTTGTCTACATAATCATGCTTTTATTTCCAGCTATTTCATGGTTAGCCCATAGGCTGTGCTTAATTTTTGAGCCTGGTATGTTACTATTCCATGCTATAGGTCTTGCACTTGCTGGGATAAGGAGAAAAGTTGTTGGTTTTTTTTAACAATAAACAGCATGTAAGTTTTATGAAAAAGCACTTTTTAATAAACTGACATAAAATTTTACAGACTTTATGATATAAACAGGGCAAGTCACATTTGTGCTAAGGTTCCAGCAGCTTTACCAGATAAAAAAAGAACACTAGGCCTCTAAAAACACCAAAGTTTCTGTGTTGCTTAAAACATTTTTCTTCAAACAGTAACAGGCTCAGTTTTCAGATTATTACCTTACATAGAAAACAATTAAGGAAAACTTACAGCATTTTTATATTCCCACTCTCCTGTTTGCTTTATTACAGTCAGAACACAGGAAGGATAGGTAGCCAGAGTGGTGTGAAGTACTGGAACCAGAGGCAGCCATCCTCAGAAGTCCTTTATTCCTATTTACTGTACTTTCAGTCTTTGATGAGCTTTCTGTCTGTAATCAGTAGTCTTTAAGACATGCCTGTCCTCCCAAAAATGAGGGTTTTCCAATTGCTATGGGTCAGTTCAATTAAAAAAATTATCAATTTAGGTTAGGAGCTTAAAAATAAAGGTAGGAAAGAACTGGATTTAATAGATATATTTCCAGAGTGGCCAGTGTAGCATAATTTTGAAAGTGACATTTTTTTCCTGTCCTGGAAAAAGGTACCAAGTTTTGTGGAATTTTTTTACCAGGTGCTTGAACATCAGCAGGATTCTTATGAATCACCTAAATTTACAACTTTGATAAACTTATCTTTTGACAACTTGTAAAATTACGGTCTTTACAGTTCAATGAATGAGCCTACTTCCCTTACCTGAGTTTCTGACATACCTTTATATTCATATAATACCTTCATATTTATCTTTATGTTTTTATGACCTTTAAGCTATTGAATTTTTTTCTGAACAATTCTACACCTTAATTGCATTTTAATTCAGCCTGGCTGTGTGGGTAGGAAAATTTGATAATTTTTAGGTTTTGAAATATTAATTTAGTTTTTTAGTGCTGCTGCCACTATGTTTGCAAGTCTTCTGGTTTAGTCTTGTTTTGTCTTACCATCCACTCTCCTTATCATTCCCTCTATCATTTAAAGTTCCTCTATTCTTTTGAAGACTCATAACAATCTTGGTTTAAATTGATGCGCTCTTTGCATGAAAGCATTTGTCTCTCCTTGTTTTCTTTCTTTCTTACTTACCTCAGTTCTTTCATTTTTTAATTTCAGGTTTTATTTAACATGACACTTTTCTTCGGTCTGCTATATAAATAGTGCATTACTTGAAATAAGCTTGCCAACATCTTTTGGGTACCCTCAGTGAGCCTTTCCATAAAATTAATTCCTAGAATCACACCTGAACTGAACTCCAGAAACCTTCAAGAAAAATAAAAATTATCTTTTTGCTCCTCTTCAGTTTACTTTTATTCATAATAGTTGACTAGATGTCCTTTAGAGTTCCCTTCCAATTCAAACCATTCTGTGATTTTATGACCTCTTGGAAAAATTATTTACAAAATTTATCACTTCTTGTGGCTTAGTTTGGATCTTAGTGTGCTTAGACAAATGTAATAAACTTTGATCTGTTGTTTCTGTCAACAGGAAGGGCTTTCAAAAAAATAGTGATAAACAGACTGAAAAACGTCTTTTTTTTTCTGGCTACACATGTATTCTCCAACATCAATTGTCACAAAGTTTTATAACATATTACATATTTAAAAAGCAAATTTTTACTAGATTCTAAAGTAACTTTCTTCAAATATAATATATATTCATCTTGGGAAACACTAGAATAGAGTCTCTATTATATTTCATTTTTGCTGCATTAATCTTACCATAGGATAGTGGAATGAGCAGAATTAGCAGTTCTGATTACGCCTTTAGATTTGTTTCAAACAATTGAAAGCATTTATTTTGCTGTCCTGAACTAAAAACCTTGGCCCTCAAAGTTGTCTGTCACCAGCAGTTCTGGGTGGGAGTACATCACCTTCTACACCTGCCCTTTAGAATGCTCTTATGTCCTTTCTGGTAAAAGCAATACACTATTTTATATTGACTTTTTTTAAATGCCAGAAAAGTTTACAAAACATCATTTATATTCTAACAATAAATACAATTTAGTGAAAGGCAAGTTGGCTTTTTGGTTCTTTTTTTTCTTCTTCTTTCTAGTGTCCAAAGTTAAGCACACATTACAGTTGAAAAATTCAATGAATATGGACTATAATTTTTGAAAAGTTTTCTTCCCAGAGTTTCTAGTGTATATTGAACCTAGGGAATACAAACAACCTACTGAGTCTGACTTTATGAACAGAGACAAGTCTTGTCAAAACCATTTAATCATAAAATTCTCACCTATTGTTTTTGTAGCATTAAAATATTAAGTAAGATATTAAAGTTTAAAATTCAGTTCTACACCAATACCTCATCTGCATTACAACAGATTATGTATTATAAAACACTTGTAATCTGAGATATATTTCAACAGATCAGTCATGGAAAAATGTAAGGCAGTGAATTCTGCATAGACTATTTTTAGAGAAAAGAGCTTTTCCAAGTAAAAGAATGCAGACTTCAGTTTTGAGAAGAAAAATATTTATAGTGATAAGTTTTTATCATTATGCAGAAGATAGCTGTATGTTTCAGGAGCAAATAAGAATACAAAGAAGTTATTTATTCAGAGGGTGATTAGAGCCAAATAAACTCGGAAAAATAGTAACCATCAGTACAGAATTTATTATTGAACTTACAAAAATATTTCTGTGTTTGAAGAAGAATGAAAAGCAATTATCCATTTTTGCTTCACTTCTCAAAACACCTGAGGAATCCTTTGTTCAAAAGAATTCTTTCACTGTCATGTTGCAGCTTTTGCTGCAGAGGAAATGTCTTTTTCTCTATTTGCTGATAACATGGGCTGAATTTTTATGCCTGAATCCTGTGGATGATTGCTTCTCAAAGCAGATGCAGAAAACACTTTGTTTACAGATGGAAATCAACTGCCTATAAAAGACACCTTACAGCATTAGCACACAGAGTGGATTACTTTTATCCCTACTAAAATACAGATTTCATTGTACATCAGCAGTTAGCCCTAAATGGATGCCTGTAGTGACCCAAAAGCCCAGTAACTTCAGACATAAACACTAACAAGGTTTTTATTTTATTGTATGATGGTACCAAATGCCCTACTCCAAAATCTGTTCTTTCTGGGTCTCCCTTGAGTTAAAAATGTTAGTCTATGGGTCACAAAACCCCCCCTCCCAAACTTAAATTCAAGCCTTGTTAAATAGTCCTTATGCTGACCCCCTAGATCAATGGCTCTTTAACCATTTTCCTTTCTTTCAAACAAATAATGTATATATTATTTACAACTATATGCCTAAAGTTCTTTACACATTAGCATAATTCCTCATGCTTTTCTTGCATTTTTAGTTTTATTTCTTAATGTACACTTTTCATTTTACTTGTTTATTCTCTTATTTAAATTTTGAATGTAACACTTTTATTATTTAAACATACAAAGAAATTCTTCAGTATCATTTCCTCAGCTGACAAATCATCTTTCTCTTCAAACACCCAAAGTCTTTCAATGTTTTTCTTTAAACTAGTTAAAACTAGTCAAAACTATTTTTAAATATAAGCTGTATCACTCTACTTTGAAAGTGAAGATGTAACTTGATTCAAGTTCTATTTTCAGATTATTAGTAATTATCAATAGCATTCCCTTTGAGGAAAGTTAAGGAACCATGAGCTTGGTGTGTTAGTTTATATTCTACCACAGCCCTGTATCTATGGAGTGACAAAGGCATAAATAGGCAACAAAAATTGCAATGAAGTTACATTCCTATCAGATGCTTTTAGTGGATACTTCTCACATAAGGGAAAGACTCATTGGGGTGGGTTAAAGTTGTGGTGAAGAGCACTTCTAAAAAGGAAATGCTACAAGAGAAGACTGATAAATTCCAATCAACAGTGTGAAAAGGAGGCTAATTTGGAGGACTTGCTGGACAGATGCAAATATACATGGATGAATGTTTAACTAAGAAAAAACATCTTTATAGTACCTGTGGTGGTTAGGGTTTTTTTCCCCAAGATTTGCATGTCATGCTGGGTATAGGAACAGCACTGAAAACTCAGCAAGCTCTGGATTATTACTGTGTGGGAATGCTTTTCCATAAGAAATGAATTGTCTCAAGTGTAATGGGCCCATAAAGACTATTATTGCTATAGAGCTAAATATACCTGTGAAGAACTGAGTTGCTATGCAGCAAGTAACCAGTTGTTCCTACTGTAATGTTTACTGATTGCTTTCACTGTACATTCATGCTTCTCATATTTGCAGAATAATATTTTGATACAAAAATTCCCCAAAGCAATAGATCTTAAACTTATAAAGTATTCAGATACTAATAATTAAATCAATTGATCTGTGACTGTTAGCAATTTTTTTAGAGGACATCTAAATTCTTCGTTTAGATGTTCAAATCACCCTAGAATCTGAGCGCATTTGTATGAAAGAACTGAACTCTCTCCAAAGTGCCCATGTGTGAAATCTTGGTATGTTAAGCATTTCTGGCAATTTGATTATGTAATTCTAATTAGTGCTTGTTCCAAGCCCAACCACTGTGAGTGTTAAAAAGTAAAATATGTGAAAGCTTGACGCCTCAATCAAGTACAGATGCTAAAGTGGAGAAAACACCACTTAGCATCAGTGTCAGAAACAAGTCAATTATGTCGCCCGTGATGAACAGCCATTCTAGTACTCTCTTTCTAGAACAATTTTCATACTAAGAGTTTCTTTCAAGTAAATCAAACAGCAAGGCATCTAAATTAAAATCTTCATTAGTACACTTCAATTAATTCTTTTTAGGGCTATTTTAGAGCCGTTGATGTGAACCTAATATTTGGAAGTTTGTGATTTTCTGCAATTTTATGCCTGAAAGATTCATAATTTAATAAAAAATTCAAGCATCAGTATTTACTGAACATGTACCCTGCATAGAATAATACTAGCACAGTACAGCTATACTGTGTGGATTAATACTTTAAGCCAAAAATAGTCTCTCTTAGATAAAACTAAAACTTTTGGTCTGAAGAAGCTGTATTTAGTGTGCTTTGTAAAATCCCTCTTTTATATATACCAGTTTTTAATGAAAACTTCCCATGAAAGAAGAAGATGGTGGCATTGCAGCCATCTTTGTCATGTGCCTGTCTTTTAAGTGTCTGCAGCTCACAGTTGTTTATCACTGATTATCTCTACACTGATTATCAGGTTCTGCGTACCCTCTATGCTGATTTAAGAGGCTTGCCATAGTTATAGAGCCTTTGATTCTGTGGTAATGACTCAATATTTATAGCTGCAAGCAGGATAATGTTTATCCTATTTTTACTACTGCTATAAATAACTACGTGCTTTGCCCAATAGCAACTCATTGGTCAAGCTGCACTTATGACCTCTCTTTTCTGTCTGTAATTTCTTTTAATGATAAAATGTTTTTACTTACCTTCCCTAACATTAATTCCAGGATGTGCAATATTTTTGAAATTGGAAGTTAAATCATGCCTTCAGTACAGGCAGTTAAATCAGAGCTACATTAACTCTACAAAATTGAAGGATAGCTTTGAAATTACCTCATTAACCCATGTTAGTGGGTTGTCTTGCTGAAACAGCTGCTTTTCAATGTGTGACCTGTTGGCAAAAGAGGAGTTTGTAAATATAATAATATTTGTTTTGGGTAAATTAGTTAAAAGTTTCAAAGTTCATTTTCTGGCAACAATATTTTTAGACAAAATTAATCTATTTCTTTGATCACAGGTGAACACATCTAGTTTTCTTCAAAAAATGTAGCAAAAAATTAGCAAAATTTAGCAAAATCGCTAGGAATGCTGATTCTTTCTGCCTTTGTTATTGTTATAAGGTAGAATACCAGTGTTAGTTACCTGAAAGCACTGCATATCTACCTCCAACCACCTTTAATGTAAAGCACTTATTTGATCAGGATTAGACTTGACAGTTAATTACAAAGTCATATATTTTGATTTATTGCTCTAGCAGTCAACTGCAATAACAAATTAGAGCTGGAGGAGGCTTTTTGTTCCAAAGTAATTAATTTGTTTCTATGTACAAATTTAATAAATTCACTAATTTTGATTTACTTGTTCTCACTTCTAGGAATTTTTTAGAATTCTAAAGGAGGGGGTTTTTTGTGTTTTGTTAATTAATTACCTTGCCATTATGTTTATTCACCTAGAAAACTTTATGGTATTGCTCATTCCCGTCATACTTTGATGTTTCTATATACCAAATATTATATAAACTGCTGATTTTTTCAGAGGATTTACCTATTTCTTCATGTCACCACTCTACATTGTTTTCCATCTCCAAATGCAACAAATTCTGCTCGTGTATGCGAAATACAAAGAAAAATCTGTCTTTTCTGTCAATAGATATGCATTATTAGAATAATAAGACAATATTTCTGTGTGTTCTTGTACTGTAAATCATGCTTTTTATTTCAATATCTAGAAGTTTATAATAACTTGCTGCTATTTTATGTGTGGTGGATTGACCCTGACTTGGTGCCAAGTGGCTGCCAACATGAGCTCGACACGGGAGAGAAAGTATAATGGGTTGAGATAAGGACAGGAAGAGATCACTCACCAGTTATGGTCATGGGCAAAACAGACAAGTCAGAGAAATTATTTTATCACCAATAAAATCAGAGTAAGATAATGAGTAAAATAACCCCCCAACATTTCAAAACTTTCCCCTCACCCCTTCCTTCTCTCCGGTCGCAACTTCACTCCTGGTTCTCTACCTTCTCCCTCTCAGCCGGACAGGGAGATGGGAATGGTGGTTGCAGTCAGTTCATCACATGTCTCTGCTGCTTCTTCCTCCTCAGGGGGAGAACACTTCACTCTATTCCTCTGCTTCAGAGTGAGGTCCCTCTCATGGGAGATGATCCCTCTCATGAACTTCTCCAGTGTCAGTTCATCCCATGGGCTGCAGTTCTTCATGAACTGCTCCAGCATGAGTCCCTTTCATAGGCTGCAGTCCTTCAGGTACAAACTGCTCCAGGGTGGGTCACAAGTCCTGCCAGCAAGCTTGCTTCAGGGTGGGCTTCTCTCTCCACAGGTCCACAGGTCCTGCCAGGAGTCTTCTGCAGGGTGGGGTCTCCACTACTTTAGCTCTTTTACTTCTGGTCAAAAAATTGTAGAATTATAGAGTGTATTGATTTGCAGACTGACTTGCAAAAAAATATTTATTTATCTCTTACCCTTTAATAGTGAGTGACTAACACCCTGTTTCAAACACAGATAAAATTTCCCCTGTCTTGCCTTTGGTGATTTCAGTATTATGTTGCACTGACCCCTATATGTTTTGTCAGTGCTTATGATAATAAATTTACTTTGTATATGGGATAAAAGTCTTTATTTCATTACTGACTCTTAGCTGAGGATACACACAACATGATTTGACTGCTGTGTAGTGAGGAGGGACTACGTGATGCTCAGAATCATTATATTAATATAATGTAATGATGATGTGATTTTTTTGCCCTTTATTAAAGAATTACAGATGTATACAAAGAAGTTTACATCTAAACACAGGAGGAAGAAATTTATGAATTATGATTGTTTGTATATATCCTTGGTTGTAAGGCCATACAGTAAATCTGAGTACTCAGTTGAAAGTGTTGAATGTCTTTGGAACCATAAAGTAAATGAATTAATAAGGTTTTGTTTAGGTACTAATGAACGTTTTCCAGGAAGAAAAATAAGAAAGATCATGAGCAGAAGATTATTATACTCTTGGAAGATTCTCATGGGAAAAGTATAACATTTGCATGAGCCAGAATTTTTCCAGTGCCGGGTGGATCTCTCTAAGTATTCTTTACTTGTTTACTGTCTTTGGAACAAAAAAATCAGTTATATCAGTTGTCATAGCCACCAGGAACTCTCTGAAGACCTATTCCTGCTAAGCATTATAATTAGGTTAACAATTGCAAATCTTTAATTCCTTATCATTATGTTTTAATATCATCCCCACAAAATTTGGGGAAACCTAGTTGAAATTGCTGTATATCTAGCATATTTTTTTCCACAGAGAATATTGCACCTTGGGAGAGTGAATTCAACTTTTTCAATTAGATGCAGACAATAAATTTTAATACATCCAGCTTTTAAAAAAGATTTTTGTTAAAAGCCTGTATTAAATGTCCATGTGGTAGCCTTTTAGGCCAGCGTAACTTGGAGGCTTTTGCTTAGACCATTTATGCCTTCTATTAGGCTTATTCAAGATAAGGCTTACTATTTGTGAAGGAATTGTATTTTTTAATTCAGAATTGTGAGTGAAATCTGATGTCATTGAGTCATTGTTGCTTTAATTGTTTCTGAAATACAAATCTTTCTTGAACCCAATCTCATTATTTAACTCCATAGTAGCATCCTATCCCAAATTTTTAAACTAAATTTTAGTTTAATTTTTTATTATGGACATTTCTATTTGAAAAACATTATATATAACATTTACAATGTAATTTTAAAATGCAATAATTAACTTTTTTATTCTGAGGAAAAATTAGTTTAATTAGTTTTATTATTAATACATCGTATTAACCACAAATGGTAAGTCCCCAGTTTGGTGCATGGTATTGGTTTCTATACTTTTAAAGTAAAACTGTAGGAACTGTAATTGTACTTAAATAAACTATAACAACAGGAGTCAGCTTTACGTACGTATGTTTTATTATAAACCCCAAGAACATAGGATAACATTCTTGATGAAATCCCATCTTTTATTGAGTTTCTCACTACCACAGATATGGCAGGAAGTTGAAATGTGCCACTTCAGATTCATTGAATACTTGCATTTCTTTTTAGATTACCGACAAAATGGGAGAGATCTTCAAAGTTCAACACTGTCAGTGCCAGAACAAGTAATGTCATCTAATCATTGTTCTCGATCAGGGTCCCCTCACCGTGGAGATAGTATAGGACGGACTAGATCGTGGTCTCCCAGTGTCCCTCCCCCACAAAGGTAAACTCTTGCTTAACTCTGCAGTTATATAAATTAAAGTGGTATTGACCTTGTACCAATACTGGAAATAATCTCCATACTTTCAAAATGGCAACAAATTGGTAAGATCTTACAAAATTATGTAAAGCCAATAATGTTTTTTCTTACATTAGAGTGTTGTGCCTAATTTATATATAATTCTATGTTATTTATGGTTTATTATTACTATATTATTTATTATTATTATTTTTAAATATAGTTTTGAATTTATTGCAGCTGTTTCCTACAATGTCAGAATTGAATGCACCAAATTTGAGGACTTGTTGAGCTCAGAAAATTGGGTAACACGAGCTTGAGGATTAGTAGCAGAGAAGTATAATCTATGGGTCACAGAAATATCTTATTTAGTACTACTGAAAATGCAGGTGTACTCTGGAAATCTGTAAGAATTGTCAATCACATTTGCACCCTGTTCAGGTGAATTTGTTATTCATGTGCTGCTCCTAACTGCAGTGAGCATTCTACATGCCCAGAGATCTTCCATTGCTGACACCTCTGCAGGCAGGGGCTTTTGGGCCATAGAAGTTGCTGTTATTTCTTAGAAACCATTTTGCAGTCCTCAATCCTACTTAATTTTGTTAATAAACTCCAGCGAAGGCCCATTACATCGCAGGTGACAAGAAATTGTTACTGCTCTTGTTATTATTTACTAGCCAGAGTAAACTCAATATTTGGATTCATGAATGCCAGTGGAAAATGCTTTATGACAAATGAGGTGGAGTTGAAGGCAAAAGTTTATGTGTAATGCAAACTTTTTTATAGCACTTATATGCAGAAATAATGTCATGGAAGCAGTAGTGAAGGATACATGTACAAGTTTACACTGGTCAGAAGCTTGTAAATGACAAAGGATAAATATGACAGGTACCAAAAGGGCAGACAAAGTGCCAAGAAAGCAAAGGGGAACTGAGTGATATGAAACAAAAAAAAAAAAAAACCAAAAAAAAACAAAACGGAAACTGAGGCTCACACCAGTGCAGATTGCAGAAAAGGATAGGAGACAGAAGAATTTATTGGTCTAAAACTTGTCCTTCTTTGTAGGGAAGCATCCAATTTGTTATTTTCAAATCAATATAAACAATGGTGCTTTCATTATCCAATAATAATTACAGTTAAGCATTTTCTCCTATTTTCCTATTATTGTGGATTTGTTTTACAGAGCACAAAAAGTAAAGTTTGTGTGTGTCAGTAGGTATTGATAGATAATCTGAGAAAAACTATCAATAGGGAAATCTTTGGTCTCAATTAGTACAGGTGATTGGTGTTCTTTAACCAAGCCTGAACTATGGGTACCACTTACAGTTATTTAAATCTTTATGGGTTTTTTCAGATTTTTTTGCTAGTGAGATTACAGAGTAAGTTTTCCAGGGCAAATCAAGCAGCTATTTTTAAATTCAGATGATAATGTTTTCAGCAGGCTGCACTCTACTGTAACAGCCGCAAGTCCCCATTGTGTTTTACTACAGTTTACATCTTTATAGTAAAGCCAAAATCAAAAACTCATGAAAAATTGCTTACAGTGTATGTTTCTGTGAGAAATTAATTTTTGCTTGAAGTCTGGAATGAGTAATGAAAAGTTGTAAAAGATAAACCTTTTTAATTAAGGAAAAAAAAGTTTTCTTCTTATTTCCAGAAGAAACACATTGGAACGAAAAAGAGGACTCTATCCATATCATGGTCTTGGCACCATTTTCTAAATGAGATTTTTTTTTTTTTTTACTTCAAGATTTTAGATTATTTTACTTTAAACATTTTTAGAAGTCTGGTCACCTAACAGGTCTTGTTACCAACATGATTGTGATAATTGATTGTACAAACCAGTGAGAGGATGTCATCCAGACACACTCAAAACTCAGAATGTGATCTCTTTTATACTCAGTCGGAACGTGGATCAGGGACTGCGAGGGACGCGATCTACTCCTGCGCATTACAACACCCTGAACCGGATGGACAGACACCGTGCTATAGATGACCACTACTCCCCAGACAGAGAGAGGTAAGTATGCTGGAATTAGAAACAGCTGTATCCTGCATGCATCAACGTGAGTAACTTCAGTATGGTAGCTTGCTAAAGTAAATGACATACCTAATCCCAGAGATTAGCATTTCTCATTTATCCACTGGTTACATGACATACATTACAAAATATCAGTGCACATAAGGCAGACAAAACTGTCCAGTGTGTGTATGTTTGCCAGGGGGTAATCTGAAAAAGTCTACAAGAAAATGTATAATATAAAAGTTGAATAGTTTATTTGTCATTTTTTATAAAAATGTTCTTCTGTTTTTTATCAGTGAATTCTTTAAGTACTAAATATCTTAAAAAAAAATCTGTCAGTAGACCTGGCTGTTTTTGCTGCTGAATAAAGAGGCATAAAAATAGATAATTTCAGCTCAGTATTAATGTAATGCTCCTGTCAGGCACAGTGCAGTTCACAGACGTAACAAAAGTATGTTCTAGTACTGTATCCTGTTTTTGTCTTTGCTCATTCTTCTGAGATACTTTGTAAAAAAGAAAAGAAAAAATGATTGAAAAAATGATTAGGACAGCCAGCATGTATGAAATCCGAATCTTTGTGTTTAGAAGCACATCCGACTGTGACTACTGTTTTGCCTAATGGAACTTCCCAAACAGTAAGCAGAGCTTTAGCAACATCTATGAATTGTTTGATATAAAAAAGAATTGAGGCAATAATTGAACAATGTAGTTACTTGTGCTGAATTAATTGTGGCAATGACTTTGTGAGATGAAAAGAATTTTTGGTCTTTTCCACCTCATTGTCTTCAGGTAGAAAATCAAAATAAAAAGCATTTATTACCTTTGATTTTTAAAATCTTTCAGCTTTTTTGCACCGAGTTGAAATTCCTGCACTTTCTAATGAGAGCCATAATCGCTAGCTTTTGTCTCTTTTTATAATTGCATATACCAAGGATTAATACAGATATACTTTGTAATCTTGAGTAATATATGACTGGCGCACTACCGTCCCAAGAGAGATGCAGAGACCACAGCGGAGTCAGAGTGGGAAAAGAGGAAGTTTAATTTTTTCTTTCAGCTTGTATAGATTTCTAGAAAAGAGACCACATTGGAAGACTGAGATTCAACCTCTTCAATTCCACTGGTCTGAGAAAGTGTCCATCAATTGTCCCTCCTACAGAAAACAATGTAAACAATATAGAGAATTATGAAAAACATTACTTTGTTTTCATGAAAGTGCATGAGAAAATTCTGACTCCAATTTAGAAGGCTGAAAATAGGGTGACATACGACAAGTATTTGAAGTTAATACTTTTACAGATAGCCATTACAGATTATTCTTCAAGTGACATCAAAACACATCTTTGGAGTTTCTAACTGTAATACAAAGAATTTGAGAAATCAGGTTTTTTTGTTAACAATACTGAACAGAAAAACAATATTTCTTAAGAGACCAGTAATCAGGGTCAATGATTGTATGGAATGCAAGACAACATTTTTCAGATTATAATATTTTAATTTCAGAAGATAAAAATAATACTTAATTGTTCCCAAAGACATCTTACAAAAAAGTATCAAAAGGAATTAAACCCCAAATCTATTCAAAGTGATTTGTAATTTAATTTGGTGAATAAAAAAGTCAAATGGGCAAAAATAAAGCTAATGAAAAAACAATGAAGTGTTTATCATCCAGAATAGTGACTATTAATCACAAGTATGGTAGATCATAAGTCAACCTCCTTATTGCATTAAATTATTTAATATTTCTGTTTAAATTATGGAAAAAAATCTATTCAGTTGTTTCATTAAATATGATTTTCATAGAGAAGGCAATAACTTGAAGATACTGAGCTGTTTCCTTAAGAGATGATTACAGAATGCCTTTGGGATGCAATGCTATATTGATTTTTAGACCAGTTACCCTTGAAACAGGATCTAAACTTGTCCTTAGAGCCTTTATATGCCTTATGGAATGCTGCTGCATATGCTCACTGTGGAAGTTCATTTGTTGCCTCCCAGATAATTGCATAGCTGAGAAAGGTTGCTTGAAGTACTGTGCCACAATGTTTTTCCATCCCTTCAGTCAAATAATCCCTGCTGGACTGACTTGATTTAGTGAAAAATAATTGGGTTTTCTAGAATATGTCAGAAAACAATGTCAGAAAGTTGCTGGAGATGAGATTATTGAATTTTCACAACCATTCTAGATTAATAGGTGTTTGCTTGATAGGTGTGCTCTGAATCTCTGAACACAGTTTTATATGTTGTCTGTATTTTCCAAAACACACAGAGAAATTCTCCACTTCACACATGGTGAGTGGTTGCCTGTGTAATCAAATTATTAACTAGTTATGCCTCTACTGCAACATGCAGTCTATGAACAGGAAATTACTATTTCCAAATTATTATAGTTTTTTAATATTCATTGTTAATTTGACAGTGATTTTTTGCATGGAAAGATTAATAGATTTCTATTTTTTTAAGAATATTTGTGATATTGTCTCTGTTATATAATAAAAATCCAATGGTAGAAAAGTAGATCTTTAATAGTATTGCTCCTGAAAACTTCTGGAACTGCAGGCAGTCGGGGGAATTTGAAAAACTGCATCTTTATATGGGTTTGTAATCTCTCTACATGTTATCCACACTTGACTCTGAAAACAAATCACATCTTTCCTTCCCGCAGCTCTCATGGCTTTTTTGTTTCCATGAAACAGCTTTTGAAGCTGCTTGCAGAAAGGGCATTTTGAAGTAGTACTGTCTAATAGACATGCTCAGTTGCTAAGTTAAACTATGACTGAGAATATGAGTAAGAAAATTCTTTCCTTCCTTTTCTAAATAATTTAGCCTTAAGTTCTCTGAGCTATATGGCACTAAGGAGTCAGTTGAAACCACATACAAAAAGCTTAATGACCTCAAGTCATTATGGCAGTTTAACATTCCTTCAAAATTGAATGCATAGTTAGAATAGAAAACAAAATTACTTTTAAAAATCCTGAAAGATACATTTTTTTAAAATTTAATTGGAGATAATTTTAATTTCAAACACTAAAAATACTTTAAAACACTTAAATATGTAAAATATGGCTATTACTTTTGTATATAGTAAGGGTAAATTTACAGTTTAAATTTGTAACTGTTGCTGTATTAACTAAAGTGTCAAATTGTTAACTCAAAGTGAGAAACCATGTTAATTTCTTGCCTGCATATTTAATATGTCTACTAGTCAGTTATCAAAATGTAAGGGTTTTTGTGGGTACTCACTCTTATGATATAGCCTAAATTTTTAAAGAAATATGAATACTTATGACCTAATATGGACCCAAGTTGCATAAGAACAATTATCTGTAATGGGATAACCTTGTAAATGTCAGTTTGACATTTTTAATTAATTTCTTTAAAACTGACTTTTACCTCACTTGAGAAACTGAAATCAAACTATAGAAACTATCAAGAAAATTTTGGAAACATTTGGATTTAAGCTCAGAGTTTTATATTTAAACAATCAATATAATTAGGTGAATTAGAGGGGAAATGTGAGAATCTTAGCATAGTTCCAGAAAGAAAAAGCAAACAACAAAACCACCAAACTATATGTGTGTGTTTCTTTCTGAAAGACATATCAGTTACCAACAAACACCGAGACAGTGTGAGAGAGTTGTACTGAGGCCCACGACTTCAACAAATTTAGATACTATTTAGCAGCTATTAATTTAATTGTACTCAATATCCTATGTGGGTTCTCCCTGAGGAATAACATTGCTAATGGTGAAGTTAGCATAGGTATGTTAAGCCAGAGCATTCTGAGAATGCCTGACTCAAATAGCCTAGCATGAGAAATGTATGAGAAAGCTCCTAAAGTATAAGTGTTTTTCTGAGAGGCACTAACAAGAAAACAAGAGAAAAGGGAGATTTTCCACTGTTCGTTCATCAAAGCTATTGCACACTTCCCATTTGAAAGAAGAAAAGTTGTTACCTCTTTTCTTAAAATAATAGGGTAGTCATAAGCATGGATATTTAGGGAAATATTGTCCATTATTTTAAAATCACTTCTAAGATGTTATTTGGGTGTGTTAGGTCTACTAGGACTATCACACCCCTGTTACTGAGTGGAGATTTCATTCACATATTTGAATACACACTTTTTTCATTCTGTTGAAAGCATATGGTTTGGATTTTTTAAATATGAAATCAAAGTTTAAGTACAGGCCAAAAAATTCTGTTTGCTGTAATCAAACCAGTGAAGACCAAAATAATTCACTACAATGAGCCTATTACATGTTGGCTAAAACACAGCGTAAATACCTGCTTCTATTATTTGACACAAAATTAAAGGTGGCAAGAGGAACATACATTTTACATTTCTAAATGTAATCTTAAACTTTGCAGTTGCTTTATCTATGGGTAGCAGGCTCCTAATCCAATTCTGGTATTAAGTAGGTGGCAGATTAGGTCAAACTAGGAAAAGATTTTTTTGATACATTTTTCCTGTTAACACACTGAAAAGTACAGATCTTTTTTTCAAAGTCTTTTTCAAATACACAGCTGAAAGATATGTAATTAATTAGTCATTTATTATTCACTTAAATTTTACTGTAAAATCATATAAATGCAGGTCAAAATACAAAGATATTGTAAAATATAAAGGGCTCTTGATGCTTTATTTGGAAATTTTGGGATAATTTTTTCAGGTTTCAGTTGTATCATATGGGTAATGTTCCCACATGGGAATATGTAATATCACTGCTTGCTTCTTCGAATACCCAGTAAAGTAAGAGAAATGCAGTGCTGAAAATTTGCTTATAACTATGGTATAAAATGTTTGCATCAGTTTGAATCTCAATAATTGTAGTGTTTCTTTAAGTCCTTTTTCTCCTTTCAAATCACTGTTTAATTGCACAATTATCTGCACCTCCCACCTGGTGCCTTGAGTATGCTGAAGGATGATTATCTCCAAAGCGATGTCGGAGTAGGAAGGAGGTAAAGAAGAAGCTTTGAGCCAAATTAAAACAAAACAAAACAAAACAAAACCACTACCAAGAATTATAGATATAAATAATGCAGTTCTGATGAAAGAATTCAGTTTTGCATCTTTGGAGCAATGATTTAAAATGCCGTATGGGGAGCACTGTGATAATGTGATACTGATTTTCTTATTGAAAGTGATCTTGATTGAATGTGTGTCAGCTCACAAATTCTCTGCTGATAATTGCTATTGTTTCACAACTAAAGTCTTCAAATTGTCACTTGCATTCAGCTGGAACATTTCTAGGATTTCATCTATTCCAGGAGATTAGCAGAAATTTCTATAGAATCAATGTAACAAAAAGCATCCATACTATTATTGGTGGAAATTTTTTTTATGTTTACGAGTAACAAAAATCTGTTTTTTTTCTTAAAAAACCCCAATTATTAAATAAAACTATTCTAATAATGCATTCAGTGAAATGTAGCAGGGGAAATTACATAACCAGTGCTTTATTCTTGAATGACATTTCACATTTTCTAAGAGTTAAGAGCTTGATTTCACATTTTATTCACATAGTTCATTGGTGTGATTTGCCAGGTGTTTGGGAAGCAGCATGGAAAATATTCTACCACAGAGAACATTAACTTTTGCCTTCTTCAGATGAGAATATAATCTTTTAGGAAGGTGTAACTGGACTCTGGAAAAAGTAACTGATTGTAGTAGTTGCTTTCCATTGTTGAAAGGAGTAAGCTGCTCATAGGGCTGCGCCACATCCACATCATTTTATTAGTTCCCAGCTCCTTTTACCTTGAACAATTCTGTGCTCAACCTCACAGTCAATGTGATCCCAAGCACAATTTTTTACTTAATTCCTTCCCAGAGTAGTCTCTCTAAATTTCATGTGGCAGCTTTCTCTTTTCTACCACTTTCAATGGTTCTTTCCCGTCTAAATTTCCCACTGACCCCAAGAACCACCTGTTTCTTACTCTGCAGTCTGATCAAGCTAATTTCTATTTTATCACATTGCTAGTTTTTCAGAAAATTGTAACTTGAGAAATTGAGGTTAAAGGCAAATTTATTCCAGTAAAAATTACATTTATTTTTTAACAATTTAAATAATTTTATACTTTTCATACATTTAATTTGTTGTTTCAGTTGAAAAAATGTAAAGGAATGTTACTAAAAATAGAGGATAATACTATTGGCAATGATACAATATATTGCTGTAATTGCAATCAGATAACACACTGGAAAAAAGCTGAATATGAGAATGGACAAACAGTGATAGCATGGGAGAAATTTCTTGTGTCAACTGAGTTTCATTCATGCAGGCTCTAAGGGACACAAAGACTTGTTTTGCATTCAGAATTATTTATGGATATTCCAATAAGCACAAGTGTGTAATAGTACATCTGTCTTTTCACAAAAACACTTGGGTATCTACTGCTCACTCTAGTAGGGAAGCTGGAATGCCAATCAGATTTTAGGACCTGGTCTCAGAGAGTCAAAATTGAAAGAAATAAACTATCTCCTAAATGCCCTTCTTTACTATTAAATAGAATATCCCAAGCACTAGAGAACAGGTTAAACTCCCCTTGCATAGGAAGAACAGAAAGGTATTCCATGAGGCTCAAGTGAGGTACTCTGTGTGTGAATGTTTTCAAGCCTGCTTCCGAGACTCTTCTGGTATGTTAAGCCTGGTCCTGGATACTAAGCACTTACAATTTGGCAACCTAATCAGTTGCTGAATCACTTATTTCTGTTTTCTTACCCTAATGGTTCACTGAGTTTTGTATGAAATGGGACAGATACGTGAGCAATATCAGAAAAATTGTAAGTAATTCTCTGTTCACTTAAAAAAAAGGGAAGTTAATCCTGTTTACCTATATATCCATCATCTTTTTGTCAGAAAAGTGGACGTCTCTTTTCACCTGAGACAGTGTGGAATGGGATGGCTGATTTTAATATCAGTAAAATGAATTTTTGCTGCAAATTTTCTGTCTATTCTATCTGTAACAAAATAGGTAATGTTTCATAAGTCTGTAAAGATCCAGGTTATGTTCATTTTCCCATACCACAGTTTGACATACCTCAGCCATTCTTCTGTAATGTAGGAAGTAAAGAATAAGATGCTGATAAGAGGCTAGAAATCTAAAGCCAGGTTGCAAAAAAGGTATCCTGGAGTTCTTTTGGACATTAAGAATAAGTCATAGGCATTTTTGGTGTTGCTAGCATATTTATAAAAACATAAATAATTTATTTTAACCTAAATATATAAAAATGCATAGTAATACATTTAATGGTAAAAAATCAACCTAGTGTGGTATTGGCTGGGTGCTCAGAAGAAAGATGGCATTTAAGCATTTTGTTCTGAATGTTGAATCAGGTTGGATATTAAGAAATACTTTTTTCACTGAAAGAGAGGAGAGTCTATACACTGGACCACACTCCCAGGGAAATGGTTGAGTCACCACTGCTGAAAGTGTCCAAAGAACGAGTAGAAGTGTCACATTAAAATATAGTTTAGTGGACATAGTGGTATTTGGTCAAAGATTGGGTTTGATGATCTTTGTTAGTGGTTCTATGATTCTATTAAGTTAGATTGCATGGTTAACATGGACTCTGAGAAAAATGGAAAAGTGTGACTAGCCAGTAATTCCATAGGGTCAGGTCAAGCATAAGCTCAAGCGAACCCCACTCCTATATATAGATTAACAAAATTCTGGGTGATGAGGCAGCTTATTTTAAACTTGTTACAAATTATTGCATATCAAAGTGTATAAGCGGTTGTATCTAAATGCCATCTAAATGCTATCATACTCTGATTCTGAAATCCTGAACTGAATTAAAAAAAAAAAAAAAAAAGGAAAAGTTTGAACTGACTTCCAGGAATTCCCAAGAAAAATTCCCAAAACTTGGTAAGGCCACTGAAGTTCTGAGTTTCTGCAAGTATTAGAACAAAACTTGAAACCAGAAGTTGAGCAATCAACGTAGTTTGGTGGGGATAAGAAAAGTTGTAAGAACGGAAATCCTAGAGCAGAACATGAACTGATGGTGTCTCATTCACATGCAAATAAGGGAAGTGAACAATCTGGCGTGTTCCTCCTTATGGACAGTGAGTAATCTACATGCAAACAGCACATGTATTTCTGTGGAATTCCTGTTCTGCAACATATGTTCTGCCTGAAGTCCTAGTTTTGTTTAAGATGTTGGTTTTTAAATAATGGTTAAATATATTATATTTATTGATGTCATATATTTTTTAAAGACTACCAGGGAAACTTGTCAGCAGTTCACTTGAAAGATAAAAGGCAAAGTGAATTGTTGAAATTAAAATGTCATCTACCAGCTGGAAACACCTAATTGCTTATTAATAGTAGAGCATGAGTTTTGAGGTGTTAATTCCAGGGTTACATCTGGATAATTTAAAAGCATATTCATGTGGACGTAGCCTGGCAACATATTCATGTAGAGGAGAGAATAATCTGGCATGCAGTTGTTTGCCATCATTGTACATTTAACTGCATTTTTATTTGATTGTTCTTCCTGTGAGTGTACGTATATTCCAAAGAATATTTTAAGAACATGGTGAATTATTTTTTAATGTTTCTTGACAGCATGCTGACTGGCAGGCTGCTATAGGTAGACTGCTTTTGATACTTAGGTCTTTATATTAGTTTAAAAATATTTAAAGTTTTTCGCAGCTTGCAGTGTAAACTCTATGAGTATTTTAATAATTATTAGTCGTTCTTCAAATTTTAACTGTACCATGTCAAACTGGGCCTTGTTGAATTGTGTACAACTCCTCATTCTTGGAACAAACTGCAAAGTTTAAATTGCATAATCAGGGATTTAAGTTAGTTTTTCATAGTGGAAACTCTTTTGCTTTTATTTGACAGAAGTGAACACGAAGACATCTTGTACTATATATAATTGACCTAATATAAGGAATATTTTCATGTGGGTGATGGTGAATTTTATCCTTATACAAAGGAAGCAAATATAATAAGTGTAAAAATGTGTTTGATTCCTGGAAAAATATTAATCATAAGCAAATTAACTTAAAAGAAATAAAAATGAAGGGTGAGGTTTTCCATGTTTCTCGTGAAGTCAGTTTACACTTCCAGTGTGTACAGTTGTGATTAGACTTTCCTTTGAAATGTTCCAGCTACAGGGGAACTGTAGACAATAACTCTTTGTTAATGGTAAACCCCTCTCTTTTCCAAACCCTTTTCCCTGTACTTTGTGCATATATTTAAAGTAAAATTACTTTTCATATTTTTGATAATTGGAGAATATCTAGGGTAACAAATATGTTTAAAACGTATCAATTTTGGCATTTTTTTATAATACAAACAAAATATAAATAACTTGGTTGTCACAAGGGAGATCGAGCAGAAGAGACGCAGGCTTCTTTCAAAAGTGGTCGCTGGGTTCTACCCTTTATTGTGGGATAACCTCCTCTTTATACAGAATGTCAGAGACCAATTTGATTGGTAACACAAAGGTAAACTTTTCAACCAATTGGTCATCCCAGAGGGACATCAGAAGAAGGTCCCTCCTATAAGAAAGAATGTAAACATCCTTATATTTACAAAACATTGTTCTTCTGTTTACCAGAAGAACGCCTGGGAAAGAACCCTTCCAAAACCAAAACATCTAAGAATGAAACTCAGGACTACGCTTAGTTTTATTAGTTTTTTGGCATATTCTGGTACTGATTTTATATCTTTTTATTATTTATTTAAAGAATGAAACTCTCATCTAAGTTCACCTTTTATCACAATATGATCAGTATTAGGAGAACTTACACTTAAAAATGGGAAAGCTCTGGAGCTATGTGGGGACAGATTTACAAATGGCGATAGTCTTTCAGATAGATTAGGTAAATCTCTTTCAAAGATATTATTCATACTAAAGTTATGACTGCCTTCAAATAAAGTACTCTGCCTTCAAACAATAGGTAATATGACTTCTTGAGTTGCTTTTAGAGATGTATGCATTTTTTCCTTCCTAACTGAAATACTGTAGAAAATCCCAAATTTTAGCTATCTCCTTGATCCATAATCTCCCACTGGCTTCTCCGAATAAATATGTGAATCATCTAGATAATTTTATCTTTAGAACCATATATCATATTATTTTGTTAATATGCCCAATGCTCTTTAACAATGTTTTGTAGCTCCTGTATTGTCAGATTGTAATGTTTTCTGTTTTGTGTTGTGTATCATTCCTTCTCCATCTTATTGTCCCATATTTGTATTTTTCTTTCTGCCATCACCCCAGTCATTATGTTACTTTACCTCGTTCCCGGTACACCCAGTCCACAGATCACCATTACAGGGATGTCAGGTATATGTTTTCCTCTGTGTGACTATGTGTGGGTAATGCATGTACTTCTGTGTACCTACATATCCCGTTCTGGTTTTGTCTGTGTATAGTGGTAGAAAACATAGAAGTTGAGTTAGTATCATCATTAGATATGTTAACATAGTGTTACAAACACTGGGTAAATCTTCCTGTGTTTCACTTGAGTATTTTCTCCCTGCCAATAGTCTACAATTGACGGTCCTTAAAGATGATGCTTCATTGACATCACTTTGATGTCTTTTAGAGAGTATATAAAGAAAATTATTTTAGCCAGCAGATATTAATACCAGATAATAGTGTGATTTTAATACGCATAAAATCATATATGAGGGGCTGTGTTAAAGGTTACGATAAAACTGGAGAGTGATACCTTTCTCATAGTCTTGTAGCTTTTGTAGTTGTGAGCCAATATACTTCAATTTTTAAAAGTAGTTTTGCAAAGTTCACTGAAGTTCCAGTCGCGTTCTGTTCGAGTGTTTTGTCCTGTTGCTAACATTGCTTGCTTTTCATGTTGTTTTGTCCTTGTTTCATCTTTTTGTTGCTTTTCATTGTGTTCACCCGTTCTGTTTTGGCAGCCAGGATCACACAATGTATCCTCTATTTTGTGAAGATGCAATCAGATTACTCCGCTCCCGTACGATGTGCCGTACCTATTCTGAGGGTGCTTACTATGATCTTGAGAGGTATAACTGATGTGGAGTATACCATTAGCTTTGCCACACTGACACTGCCATGTTTGATTTCCAAACTGAGAATGTGATCTGTGTTTTAAGAGATAAACACATACACTGAATATGTTTTACAATACTCTGGGTATGTATGTATGTATCTTAAAACTGACTATTTGGGGCCATGGGTAAATCCCAAGAGGTTCTGAATAGCTTTGCAGAAGCCAGTTTTAAAATAGGTTATATGGCTATTATATGCCTGTGTCTTTTATAATACTTATTTTTGCTGGAATTTTCCAGAGTGCTTGTAGCATTTATTATTCTCTTTGAAATAACAAGGAAAAGCCTATCTACTTTAAAGTACACAGAAAGAGTGTTTTCTGAAGTCTTATACTTTGCCTAACAGTAAAATAGAGTGAAAAGTAAAAATGTATGCTTATGTAAGCTTATGTTGTATATATTTATATACTGCATATTTTCTGATTTAGGAATACTTGTACACACGATACCTGTGTGTGATTGCAGAACATCATAGTTCCTATTTACATGAAATACATGGAGAGAGAATTTGAGTCCATTAGAATTTCTGTGAAATAATTTGCCACCTGAAATACAGTGGCTTTTAAGAGATGCTGTTGAAGTACTGCCATTAGGATATTTTCAGAAATATTGCAAAGCAATAAGTTTGCATAGTTTTGTGTAAATAGAAATAAGAATAGCAAATTCAAAACTGTGAGCCAATAAAAAGGAAGTGGTGACTTCAGATCAAATACAACAGTTGATAGAGGCATTGCTTTACAATTGCTTTAGATGTAAAAATTTCCAAAGCAAGAAGTAAAGAACTCTTTATATATTATCTTCATGGCTATCCTCTGGATATGAGTCTGAGAAGTTCATTAATGCCTGCTCTGGATTCAGATTATATGTCATCATATTTTTAAGTGAATGTAAGATTACTTTTGGATGAAGAAACAAAAAATCCTTTGAAAGAAATATTGCTTTCTAAAAATTCTCCAAATGTATAGTATATTAGACATTTTACCATTTAGAACTCAGTCAAATATTCATTTTGAAATGATACTGTTTTACATGAAACCTAGTATAAAGGAAGCGTATAAGTAGTTCTGTCCACATGTAGAAACTTTGATAAGGAGAGGGATTTTTTTGTGTTTTTTTTTTTTTTTTTTTTTTAAGATGCATGATGAAATGTGCTAATTTGTATGCAGTTTCAATAATTAATTTCTACATACTTTTTTTGGCCTTAGATATATACTCTGATTTGCACTACTTTATCTGAACCTGTTTCAGATTACTGGTTGAGGCTGAGACTGTTCAGATATTAGTGAAAGTTGGAGCTAGTCTAAAATTGTCTTACTTTGAGGTTCTTGACTTGTAAATCTCAATCTTTGTTTCTGAAATTAATCTCTCAAAAATAAATGAAAATCAATGAAAATAAAGGGCAAAAGGTACAGTACTTCATAGAGATAAAAAAGCTAGCATTTAAGCAGTGGGAAAATCTTTTCCAGGGCTTTATGGAACAGAAGGCTATTAATGCTAATTCTGCCCAGGATCAGAAATGAAAATCCAACATGAAGTGGAATATTTCTAGCTTACTGTTAGAACAATATCTTGAGATTCCTTGGGCCTAGAAACAGATCCTGGATTCTGTGATCCTCTTGAACCCAGGCTGCCTGTGGGTAACATTAATGTTCAGGTTACTTGAGTCATCCTAAAAGATATGAACTCCTCTGAGTACCTCACAGCCACAGTTGTAGTTCCTAGTTTTTCATCCTTTTTGTCTTCCTGTATTCTAACTGCAATTTAAGGACAATTTATAGAATAATTGTTTTCCAGTTTCTCCATACATACTGAAGAACACTAAGTAATTTTCTATTCCTCATTTTTATTGTAAATATATTAACAATTACTTTTTAAACAGCATTTCCTCTTATATCTTTACACTTTCCCCCAGTTCAATGCTTACTTAAAATACATTATTTTGTAAGCTAAGATATTGCTTTCTTTGTTCTACCTTCTTAATCAATGTCTTGTTGATATCAAGCAACCAGATCTCTTCCTGTCTTTTACTTTCACTTTATCATGCATATGAAACAACTTTACAGTTTCCACTACTCATCAAAGTAGCAAATATTGTTCTGTACAGTCCAGTATTCAGGAAAGAGTCTCTCATTTGGGACAGAGAGCTTTTTATCTCATGTCACTCTGAATCCATCAGTGTCTGTGTCCTGCAGGCAAATAAATTGTATAGATGTATTAGTCAAAATTACTTGCCTTTGTTATTCATGGACCCTTTTACTGCTTGTCTTGTAGTCATTCACAGCCACCCTATTAACTCTTGTGGTCTCTTCTAGCTTTTTTTTTTTCCTTTTTTCCCCCCCCCCCCCACAGAGTGACTACTTGGCTCTTTCATCTTTTCTCAGAAGTTTGTATTATTTACTGTTAATCTGTTAATATCAGCAAGATAGACTACAGTTCATTAGTTCTAGGACATATTTACGTGATCAAAACCCTTAATTTCTGAGGTCATTCTTAGGTTATGGTGTTCATAATTTTGTTTTTCTGATAGCTCCCCCCTTTTGAAGAAGTCCAACTCTTTCCCTTCCAAAAGAAACAGTAGCATTGACAAGAGATTAATTCCAGCATAAGCTTAAGAAAGGCAATAAGCACCTGTTCATCTTCAGTGACTTCAGAACCCTTAGGACCTGGGGTCTTCTCAAGAGCATCCTGTTGCTCAGTACCCCACCCCAAGTTCCCTTGACTCTCCAATGCTAGAGCCAGCATGGTAGCACCAGCTGGTATCAGTTCACACTGCTGCAGCTACTCACACTGAATGTACACCAGACATCCTGGCTGGAAACTGTTGACCTTTACTTACACTTCAGTTCCAAATCCTACAGAGTTATATGGGTTAATTCGTAATTTGATAGTAACACATTTTAAATTGTCTGACACACACATGATCTCAATGACAAAGTAATGTTCTCAAGGTTCTTACTATTAACTTTGTCCTTGTGTTTAAAAAATATTAGCAGTTCATTCCAAATAAAATTATGCTGAAAACCTCACTGTATGAAAGTCTTTGTCAACTTACCTACCACAGAGCTCAGCTTAATCAGCAAGAACACCACACTATGTGCAGTTTATTTTTTCACTTAGCCTTTGAGGTTAGTTTTTGTAGGACCATAATACCTGGTTTGTGTATATTTTGTGCAGGATGTGAGGTTTCTTTCAGGCAGAATTTCTGTTGTTTCACTTAAGGAAATTAGATTTTGCTTCCATTTTCTTTCCTGATTTTGTTTTACCCAGCAGACATTTTCTAACATCCAAATCGTACTTTTGGTGAACATTCTCAGTTGTTCAATTACTAGGTTTCTGTTAATATAACTTTTTAATTCAATGAAATACGTGTGCATTGATCAAGTGTTCTTAATAAGTTGCTAATTATTTCTGACTTGAATTTGAAAGCAGAAGTTTCAAGTTTTATATATATATATTAGAAAATTTATGTCCAGAGTATAAGGCTGAATTGAAGATAAATGTGCTCTGTCTTCATCACATCTTGATAATACAGTCAGGGAATACATAATGAAAAAAGCACCCTCTCAACTGTCTGAAATATCTGTGCTATTTATTCCATATTCAGGAGGACTAGGCAGGAGAGAAGAGTGCCTAATTCATATTATGATGACACAGCCTATACTCCTGAAAGGTATTTTAATTTATATAGTAAAAATAGATAGAGTCAAGTAATAAATTTTTATGAAGCATAGTCTAAAATTCTAATTGGCCTAGACTAATGATATTTAAATTTACAGTGCACTTTATGCCATACTTCTCTAAATACAGAACAACTAATTTCCATAGTTTTAAGTACCTCATTTTCTTTTTAGCTCTCCATTAGACTTCGAATTTTTTTAAGCATAATTCTTAACTTGAAAGATTTTTTTATTCATTAGATGGGGGAGGGAAACTGAATGGTACAGAGGAGTTTAGGTACAAGTGAAGGTTTTATCTCCACTTAACTGCATCATAAATCTAATGGCTAACCTTTTCTCTCACTAGAAGTGATTCTAGGGCAATTTAGAGTCCTCAATTTCATTCTTTCAATAACCTGATTACCCTATGATGGTATTCAGTTATTAGCATGTTACTGCTCACATTGACTTAAAAAAGGACTAAACAAATGCCTTCAAATTGGTTTTGAGTGTTTGCCATGCTAGGAACCAAAGCACTTTTGTTCTTCCTAAATTTTGTATCACAGCGAGCATAATATCATTAAAATCTGACATGTAATCTGAAAAGTTTTGGAGTGTCTCTGGCAATAGTTATTTCATAGCAGCCTTTCATGTTTAAAGAGCTAAGCCAAAAGTGAAGGAAATCTGAAGAAAGGAGCACATTAATGTTTCTATGCCCCTTTACAATTCTCTGTCCATTTTTAAGTTAATGTCTGATTTTTGTCTATGCTATGGGAACAAGTAAAGCAGGGATTTTTTCCTAACTAATAGCAAGAGATTTTGGTTTTATTTGATTATTATGAATAAATACATTCACATTTAAGAAAAAAATAAAGTGCACTGCAATTTTAAACCAATATTTACGTTTTTATGGTATCTGCAATAAAGTAGTTTTATCAAAAATTCTAACCTAATATACTTGTTAACTGGTGAGACTGGCTTCAGTTTTGAGGATATGGATTATCAGGGAGAGTGTAAAGATGTACCTGTTATTCTCCAGCAGTATTCTAATTATATGGGGTTAAATCTAAATCTAATCTAAAACTCAGTTAGATTAAACCGAAATGACCTTCACCCAGCAATTGATCTGGCTATAAACCATGAAAAAAAAAAAAAAAAAAAAAAAAAAAAAAAAAAGAGAAAAAAAAAGAGAGAGAGAGAGCCACTCCCCATACCATCCAATTGGACATAGAAGAGTAGCTGATTGACGTTCACATATATTGCATCCCATATGGTCTTTCCTCAACATAATATCCAGGAGATGTGGGGTTATGAAGTTTGTAAATATACTGCAAACCCTCAGATTCTGCAGCATGAGAATTTTGGAGAAAAGGCATACAAACAAAAAATACTGCTGTGATTCCCAGATACAGATTTATGAAAATTCTTGGATGGATGTATTTAAGCCATTAAAAAGTTTTTCCTTTAGCCTATGGCTAATATTTTAAGTATATATAAATTATTTTTAAGTACATATAAATGAGTTTCTTTCCAAATTGATAATATAGTGGTCTCTTGATATTTTCTGATAATCCCTGTCTTCTCACTAACTGTCATGTAGAAATTACTGAATAGAGACAACACAGGCATTCCCTGGCTTTACCCTTGCAAGATTCTGAAAGTACAAAACACCAGAGATGTAGCTGAAACTCTTTAACCAAATGGTGGATGATTTGTATCTAGTTCCAATATACTGGAGTAGTGACACATAAGCAGTTTGTCCCCTGTTTTCTTAAAGCAGCTTTTTTGTCCCATTATTTATTTTCTAGATAGTTTTTTCTTAAGATAAAATACTTCTATATGTGTTTTTTGTTGTCTTCAACTGATTTCCTGAAGTGATGCTGCAAATGCTTGGGCAGCCCATATTCTGGAAGAATAATGCCACTATAAAATTTAATTAGTTTTCATTATTTGGTCATTGAAGTGAATTTTCTTCTGCTTCTTACATACCTGTGAAAAACCAACTAACCTATCAAGTAAAAGAAAAAAAAAGATTATTACTGGAAAGGTCATATATTTGAAGTTAAAAGAAGTATTTTAAATTATTATTATATGTATATAATGTTATTTTTGTTTATGTTTTGTCTCCACAATCACTTTTTTATTATTCCACAAGCTCAATAGCCATTGAAAACATGAAGATATTTGTGTATGAAAAAATAAGGGATCAATTAGTCTTTATGTCACTGAAATTTATGGCTTAGCTGCTGAAAAGAGTAGAGGTGAAATATAATAATCGTATAAGGAAAAAAGCCCCATAATTTTCTTGGTGTTTGGTTTTGAAAAAGTTGGTTTTCTTCATACATGAAAGAAAATAAGAAATGTACAAAATTATTTGAAAATATTTGAAAATCTTCCTATTTTATTGAGAAGTGGTCATGTCACATGAATTAAAGTGCTAATGGTAATATACATAATTTTTTAATAACACTTCTTTATTTTAACTGCATTATAAAGGTGGTACAATGGTGCAAGTTCATGGGCAGATGATATAGTCAATGGTTCAGCTGAAAAATATGGGTAAGTAAAGAGTGTAGTGCTACAGATAAAAATAAAATGTATTTTGGATCTTTATAATAAGAGTTAATTTATAATTGTACCAAATTTATTCCTAATAAATGTATTTTTCTTGATGTCTTTCTTTCTTGATGCAGAACTAAGGCACTTTTGTTCTAGTATTTTTTCCAAGATTAAACTGTTTTATTCAGTTGCAAATAGAAAAAAGAACATTAATTATGTTGGAACTATTTTTAAAATATGTTCTCACTGTTCAGGGCAGCTGTAATGAACAGGGGCTTTTTTAGTGATATCTGCCTACATTTGCAGTGTTGGGGAAGGTGTCTTTGAGACCTAATACTTTTTTTACTTTTAGAAGTAATCCCAGATCTATCTGTCTAACCCATCTTCCTTTGTGATTGATGCATAACCCATGCAAAGTGCTGTGTGCCTTACAAGCTTTAGTTCTTCTCAGCTGTAGCTGCCTTCTGATCAAAAAAGCACAAAAATTTTCCTTGCTTTTAGTTCGTTGACTTTACTGCTTCCCCCTCATTTTCCTAATGCTCTTGCAAGAATTTTCTTCTTTTTACTTCCTTCCTTTGCAAATGTGAACAGAGAACATAAGAGACTGTTAAATTGAAACTTAAAAAATCTGACAACCCCCAGAATTAATCCATTAATATTTTAATGTGGGCTTCTCTCTTCTCTAGGGAAAAGGGATTTGTGAGGGTCTTCTGGCTAAACATTAGTGCAGTTGCAGAGTCTTGAGACCATATATCTTCTCTAGCTTTTTGAACCACAATGCCACTGTATGCTGGCTCTTCATTTTTAAGTGTACAGCAAGGGCCATACTTGTTACTTCATCCTGGAAACTGCACAAGCATACTGAAAATGAACAGCATTTAAAGAAGGCTGGAAACTGCTTGGTGTAACCAAAGTTTTGCTTTTGACAGTCCTATGAAATAGTCCTGGCTTTCTTCTCTTTTCTTATTTTTAGTCCTGAATAAATGCTAATATAAGTAAATATCAGGGGTAAATATCTAAAAATAATTTTTTAACATGAAGAAGAAACTTATTTGTTACTACTCTCTGTCTCCATTTAAATTTAGCTCAAAAAATGTTTGGTAAAATGAAAAAAGATAAAATAATTTGTTGTGAACCATTATGACTTTTAAGTAAAATATAAGGCATAGAAAACGCTTTAATAGAATAATGACTGCTGAAAAGGATCCAATTCTGCACAGATCAATGGATTTTGAGAATGCCTTTAATAGAAACTGAAATCTATTTTACTCATTCATAATTTAAGAACGTAAAAATAAAAAAGTTTTACATACCTGCCCTGTTTGAATGATTTGATTGAAATTCTGGTTTCATCAAGAGACAGAACTCTTGATGTCAGAGAGGTCAGAATTACAGGTCTGTTGCCAGAAGTTAAGAAGAAGATAAACACGTAGCTGCAGTATGTATATATAATAAGTGCATAGTTACAACTCTGGTTGTGATAATTTACTATTTAAACATCTGCCATATTATTGGTTTTTAAAAATATCACTGAAAAAATAAAAAGGCAACTATGTACGTGTGCCATATAGAAATAAAGTTATATTTAAGTTTTGAGGGGAAAAAAATACCACAAAATCCATCAAGAACCAAGTACTATTCATATTTTGCATTTAGTACTGCACTTTAAAAAGACATATTTAAGTACATGCTTAGTTTTAAGTTTACAACAGCTTTGATTGGTCTATAGTCTAGGTGCTCTGCTGAACTACATTTGAACATTCAATCTCTGCTAGGAAATTTGTCTTTTTCTTTGCTTCCCTCTCAAGATCCTCTATGCATTGTCTTATATACCACTATACTTCAGTCAGGAGACACATGTTAATTAAAACCCAGGCCTGTTCCTAGTTTTGCTCATACATTATGTCATAATATTCAAGTTGGGTGGGTGAAATATTGTGTTTCGAAATGAGAAAAACTGTGGAATATATTTATAATATAAAGCTGAAAGTGTTATATTTTGGAATATTTCCAGTACTTTAATGGAAATTTAGATTATTATCTGGAGAGAATCACTGCAGTAGATTCAGTTATAAAAGTGAGCTGCAATGAAGGAGATGAGAGGATTTCAGCTCTCATCTTTGAGAATTTTGAATTCCCAGCTTTTGAATCCTAATCAGCTTTATCATGATCTTCAGAGAGTCATCTCATGAACACAGAGATGCATATTCCTGCAGGGTGATTCTTTTATATGTGTCTGTCGAGGGTCTGTGTTAAAGATGTTAAAAGTTAGAAGAAGTTGGCAAAATACAAAATACAAGGCAACTGGCTATATAACTGAAAAGGTACATTGCAAGTACTAGAAGCAATAAAGTAAAACACTCTACAACTTTTTTACAAATAAAAAATGATATGAAATGCACATCATTTCAGTCTTAATTGCTCCAGGAATTACATTACTTATTGTTTTTATTGATATTTGATTGTAATAGCTAGTATAAACCTTTAACTGCATCCACAGAATCAAAATCATTTGTGTTGGATAAAAGATTGTCTGCTCCAACTCCCTATGTGAGGCACGACTTTGCTATTGCTCAGCAAATATGTTAATGATGACACATATATTGGAGAGTAAATCTCAGCAAGTATAGATATATATACTTTCCTTAAGCATTTTTATACTTGTACCTTGCCAACTGTTAACATGGTTATCTATGCAGACAACAATCACCAAAGTGACTGCAGTGCCACGTCCAGATATCTGAACAAGCTGTGAGCAATTGCACTTCTGTAGCTGCAGCAGAACACAGGAGTGTGGAGCACAACGTGCCTGGGATCATAGCAAAGTTCCCTGCTTTGTCTGCTTAGCTGAGTTAGTAGAATAGTTCAGCCTCTGGCATGTTCCAGTTTAATCATGCCTGTCTCTGGCATGGAGATAGACCAGTAGTTATCACATGTACCACAGGGTAATGTGCATGTGAACTAGATCATATCAGTGTATGCATGTATGTATGTATGTGTGTGTACGTCTGTGTGTGTGTATATATATATATATATATAATGTAAAAAACCCACTATAGAATAATACAGCAACCAAAATATCTTGCTTTATTTTTTTTAAACCAAAGAAACTAAAAGTTTTAAGTTCCTGTCTTCTAAAAACTATAGTAGCACATAATTTTATATTAAGTTTCTTTATGAGTATAGATGAGTTTTCCTATATGAATATAGATAAGTTATTTCCTGAAATACCCTGTCACCAGTTTTTCTAGAAATTTGACAGTGTACTGCTCCTTCCCATTTTCCATTGCAATATTTATGGCTCAAATTTAAGTTTTCTTGGTACTAGAAATCTCATTTGTTTGTAGACATGCTTATCTGTGTTATGCTAACAGAGGATCTTGTGTCTGTGACTAAACAGCAAAGTTCCTATAGCTAGTAGAAGAATAACATGTCCAAGGATTGAAATCCAGCAGCCATCCACAGACACTGACAGGTATTGCCATTGCATATTAGCTGGAGTTTGAAATTATGATACTTAGAAAGTGTGTTGTTGTGCTTTTCTTGTTCTGTTCAGTGTTTCTAGATGAAAAAGATGCACTAGGAGCTAAATTGTAGTGTACTATAATCCTACAACAATTCTATTTTTATTTCTTCAGGTTTTTTTGTTACAAGAAAAATCTAATGCTAAAATGGTGATTGACATGATCTCACCATTTGTACAGAGTAAAAGAATTTAACATGGGCTTTTAAATAAATTGTTTTCAGTCATTTTGGGGAAAAAAAAGTTCTATTTGTTATGTAAGTTGTTACAATTGCTTACTGTTGAAAAATGTTGATCTTTTATAAACCTTTCTCTATCCATAAGTTTAGGTCAATTGTGGGCCTGATATTTCTGAGTCTGAAAGGTTTTCAGCCTGTCATTGGCTGATTTTTTCCCAAGGGAAGATTTCTTGGAAGAGTCTTTCTTTCAAGGACAATTTCTGTAAATAACTATTTTCTTCTCATAATCTTTCTAAGTAAAAAATATTTTTCTCATAACAACTGCTCTCCCAGGTGTTGTTTCTGTTATTTAAGCAATGGAGAGAGGTGTCAATTCTATGGAACAATAATATATCTTTTTAGTGCAGCATGTTATAAAAAGGCTGGATGAATTGTATATTAAGCCTTCTGATTTTCTTCTGCCTTTGAACTGGAATCAAGCATCTTTATTTCATGTCCAACAGTGACAGTCAATGACAATAGTAATTTGTAGAAAAATCTTTTTATTTGTTAAGGAAAGTAACAAATTTGAAAAATTAAAAATCAGAATTCTTATTTACTGCACGGGGGAAAGAGTTCACATTAAAAATTTTCAGTATATATATATGGAGATAAATCAGTATATAAAATAAAATTTGGTAGCAGATTTGGTAAGGTACTACAGTAACTAGAGTTTACAGTGGTAACTTTATGATATTAGATTCAAGTTCTAATACTTGATGGGTTGGGAATATGAAGTTGCACTGTGAATACTCACAGAGATTTTGTGTAGTGATTTACAGAGAGCTCAAACAGACTCATAGTGATTGGCTTGCTTGGTTTAGAAGCAAATCCTGCTGTACCTTTTCCTCAGAGTAAGGGAGAGTTATGCTTACAAGTCTTGCAGACTTTGGCAAGGAGATTAGCCATCTACCATGCCTGTCTTCCCTAGCAAAAGTAGAAGGATGCCACAATAGGCAGTAGAGGAGTAGGCAGTAGATGGAGGAGGTCATTATTGGACATTTCATTAATGGTATTTTCCTACTGAAAAGTCTGTTAGCAAAGGCAAACAGTGTTGTACATTAAAATACTTGTGTACATTAAAATATTATATGGATGTTGAACAGTTTAACTAAGACTACCATATTTCCCTCTTTTAAAATCAGTAGTTCATTTGTAATGAGAAAAGAGGAAAATTTCATCTAGATAATTTGTAAACATAAGTCTTTAAGAATGCTATCTGAAAAGTTGGAAACTTTCCTTTTTACTTTAACTTCCTCCAGCCATAATTATGGCTGTGTTTTGATATTCATGCATAATTGTATACAGTGGTAAGGAAGGAGTTTCACTGCACAAGCAGGTTATCAGAATGATAGCTTTCCTATAAAAGGGACAGCTGCTGAAAACTGGGATCATCTAGTATGTGTGTCTACTGTTGAAAAGATAAAAGAATAAGTGAGGATGAAGACCAGAGAGTAAAACTATTTTTTGAATTGCCATTTATATGTGTATGATGTAAAACTACAAAGTGAAGCTTTCAAGTGGAAGACTGTCCCCTTGAAAAAGCCCTCCATTTGCTGTAGTAGTTGTTGAGAGGATTGCAGCCTGTACCCTGGAACCTGAGGGTGACAATCAGTTTAACTTCAGGACTCAGCTTAGTCTTCAAGTCCTTCAGTCTACAAAACAACATTGCCACAACTTCAAAGGTTTACTGCTAAAATCCATCCTCTCCTTCACTTTGGGGAACTCCTGGTTGTTTTTCCACTTGAACAAATGCCCACTGGAGCTTGTAGCAAACTGTATATTAGCTACTAAGTATGAAATTTTGGAGATCTTTATCTGTTAGCATAGCGACTAGCTGCAGTTGCTGCATGATTTGCAGAACACAAAACTTTCCCACTAAGCCATTAGTATTGATCTCACTGGTAAAAATGCCTCCTTCCTCCTAGTCCAGGAATAGGTCAGACCCCAAATATCCCCAAAAACACTTTTTATACCTGTAGAGCTGAAGAGAATGAGGCCTTAAGAGTAACAAATGGGAACCTTAACTTCTCATGAAGTATTTATGAGAAGCATGTGGTTGTCACTCACCTGTTCCTCTGTGTGTCCTGCTGGCTGTTGGAAGAAGAGAAAAATAGAGTATGGAGTGATATCCTTACCATATTGCTTAGGCCCTGCTGCTGGGTGCTCCAGCAGTCCTCTACTCACTGACAGGGGAAATGTTCACAGACCAAAAACAGTCTCTGTGGGCTCATTAATTTTCTTCAATATGGGAATAAACAAGATAAGGATGGGTTTTTTAAGACCTGGATATTATTACTTTTTTGTAATTTTGTTGAATTTATGAATATTTTTTTTCTCAGAATTTATTCCCATAGTCAAAGAATGTATTCTATAGTCATTTCTTGCTATCATGCAGATGGGTGACATTTTTCTCACCTTTCACAAAACTGAAGCATCTCTTAAACAGTTACTTAAACTAAACAACATTCCTATCAAAGCTAAGGTTTTGTTTCTCTGTCTATCAACAATGTAAAAGAAGCGAGACAGTGGATGTTTTTGCTGATGAAGCTTCCCATTCAGAAACAGAACTGATAGAAGAAGAAGTGAGGTAATCTTGCTGTGTTTTTGTGCCAGGCTCATTGTACTTTTCCTACAATCTTTAGTGCCTCAGCTTATAATTACCATTTATGTGTCTCACTGTGGTGTGTTTGCTTGTTAGGAGCTTATAGATGTAGGTTCATGATGTATGATATTATTCTGAATCTGTCTGTGGCAAGTCCTTCGTATGCTCTAGGAGTCCAATTATGACCTCATGGAAGGCCTGAACAGACTGCTTTTAATGAATGTTTTATAAATGCATTCAGCAAATTCAGCCACTATACTCTTTTTCAATGCTTTTAGAAATAAAATACTGTTACTAACATAAAAGTCTTCATAATAAGGCTGTGGTATGTCTCTCTCCTTTTTGATACTAATTAAAATTTGACTTCTTGTTACACTTAATCACCATCAAGCCACTCATTGTATTAACTGACTTCATTGTAAAATGCATGACTTCACTGGAGGAAAAGTCCTGAAGGGTACACATTCCCCATTTGTATTCTGTATCTGTTCAAGGAGAGCTGGGAGGAGTGTGATTTTAATAAATAGCTCCATTAGGGTATGGATTTTACTTTTTACATTGCCTTGATTTAATGTATTTGAAGATATTGCTAGCAAATGTTACTCCTTGTAAACAGACCAGATACATTGGAAAAAAAGGTGGGGCTTGATTAATTTCTGAAAGTAATGGCCTGATTAATTGCCTAAGATAGTAGAAAATAGCACTGCTTGATCAAGAAATTCTCCTTTACTAAGTCTAATTTCTTCCCATTACGTCTCTGACAATCACTTTTTCCACTGCTGTTTTGGTACAGTTCCATAGGCTGGGGATTAAAATAATTTTTTTAATTACAAAGCAATATTTTTCTAGTTGTTGGAACCTCTGCAAGTACTAATGATGTAGATTTTCATCTGATTACAGTCTGAGAACCACATATCACTATAGCCTACCCTATATATAACAGAGTCTATCTCCAAGTCTAGTAACAGTTGACAGTACCACATGGTAATTATAACATCTAGATTGTGGACTTTCCTACAAACAAGTGTGCTACCTCTAGAGAGAATGCAATCTGTAAAAATCTGTAAAAACCTATTTATATGAGAAATAATGCACAATTTAACTGCACAATTAATGAGTTCTTAGCTTTATTTAGACTTAATATTATGTCAGTTACTATTTTATTCCCAGGTTGATATATTAATTGACAAAATATTTTAACTCAAAAATTGTCAGGAAACAGACTATTGCATGGATAGTCATTACTGAGACATTGGAAACATTTCAGCCCATTTACCAAGAGTATGGAGCAAGTCAAATCATACACATAAAAAACCTGTATGTTATCAAGAAGTTATCTCAGAAAATTTATTCCCTCTAAAACTGTATATCATAAAATGATTTGCTCCAAACCAGTATCATGCAGCGTATTTTATAATTAACAGAAAAGTCAAAGTTCAACTGAGCTGCTTTTTGACTAACATTACAGGAATTGTGAAGCAGCAGATAGACAGCCATATCAAAGATCCAGATCAACAGAGCAACATCCTGTGCTAGAGCGGACCAACTCCCGCTCCCGATCCACAGAGCGTCCTGACTCAAACCTCATCAGGTCGATGCCTTCATTAATGACTGGAAGATCTGCCCCTCCTTCACCTGCCTTACCGAGGTGAAACAGACAAATCAATCAGACTAAATCCCTTTTGCCCCACCAGCTCACCATTTTATTTTCCCAGTAGCTAACTGATATCGCCTCATCCTTAGCTGATCACTAGTAGCAATAGACACTAACCTTTTCAGTGTGAACACACTATTTATATTCTACTCTGGATATAATGGTGTGGCTACCATTGCAAATTGCTTGCTAACAGTAATTAACTATGTTTGTTTATGATTTCTCATTTGTCAGGAATCCTGGATGGTTTCCACATAAAGCACCTCATAACTATCATATTCTTCTCTTACAGAATGAGAAATTATTTGTGTTCATCAGACATTGCTTATGGAACAACCATCATAACATCAAAGGAAACTATTTTTTAAAAAAAAAAAAAGTTTCTTTAGATGCACTGTACTAACTTTGTCTATTACTTCTCATTTTAACCACCATTTTCTCTGACTACATTTTACTGTGCCATAGTCTGTACTGTTCCTGTTTGAGTATCCCTGATTGATATTTTGAGGATTTCTATACATTATTCTTAGCTTAAACAAACATAATACTATAAAAAAGATGAGCACATTTTGGTCTAGATCATGTTCAGGAAAGCCTCTCTTTATTTTAAAGCTGCAGAATACATTCTTTTGTTTTGGGAAAGTTAGAGTTAGCATCATCGAATGCCCAGTGAGAATTGAGTCAAATATCATTGTCTTTCCTCAGTTCATTACTCTGTTTAGACAAATTCATGTAATCTCACTGCAACTCAAAGGTAATTTAAGAAAATACAAGCTGAGTGCAGATAATTGAATTTGACTTGTGAATAAATTTATGTGTACGTGGCTATTAGATCCATATGCACATGAATATGCACACAACACATTTTCTGGCTTGACTGTGTGAAAAAGCATCTTATGGAAGCAGCTTATGGAAGCATCCTCGGCCTAAATTTGGCTTCCTTTTAATAGAGAGATTTCTCTTTTTAATCAGGTCTTTTTCTGAAAAGAGATAATAGTTTCCCTCTGGGTCCGCAAGAGTCCCAAATGATGTAAAGTCTACTTAGTCATGTTATCAATTTTGATGATATTTAAGAATGAATTTATCATTTAATGGCTGTGGTTTGTTTTGATATGTCTCATAGGTCACATCCTCGAACTGGGTCTGTCCAGACAAGTCCATCAAGTACTCCAGTAGTAGGGCGAAGGGGCAGGCAATTACCGCAGCTCCCACCAAAGGGGACGTTGGAGAGAAGTAAGTGGATGGTTTTCTCCCGAATGACATTACCAAATTGCTCGTGAAGGTCGATTATATTTATTGTTTTTCTTTTGCCATTACACTTGAAATCTCTTGAGTTTTTGTGTACAGAGTTGGGATCTGGTAATGGTGTTGCATTCTGTACTGTGTTTTCTTCTATTATGTTTTAATACCTACAATACTCTTGGGTGACATGAATAATCAGCAGTATAATGCACACGAAACAAGGTGGACTATTAGCATGATCCTGTTCCTCTTGAATTCAGTAGGTGTTTTGTCATTGGCTTCAACAGGCACAGGAAGTGATCTTTAGTATGTTGTCTAGTGACAAAATTCTGGCTCTTTTGGGAGTCAGGAACCTAGATGATCACTTGTGGGCTGACATGGAGTATATTACAGATTGCTAATATAAAACCTCTGCATCTTGAAACAGGAGCAGCAAGAACACAGGTAATGATCTTTAAGAAACATCAGATATTTCATGATTCACATTTTACTGGTACTGTAATTGTGCTTATCTTTAATGTCTATTAAGCACTACTTGATGGACATATTTTCTGAAATGTTTAGAAACAGGGGTATATAAATGCATTTTTGCCAGCAAATACGTTTTCATCCTTCTGTTTCTAGTAACTAGATGTGCCGTGCAAAATCAGTTTAAATGGCCACATACACTCCTTTTTTAAATCCTTCTTATCATGTATATTATATCTTTTAAAAAACTTCTGTTGTTTTTAACCCCTGTGCTTTGGTTCCTTTTTTTGTTTTTGTTTTGTTTTGTTTGTTTGTTTGTTTCGTTTTTGTGACTTTCCGTAGACAATGGAGACAAGGAGATAGAATCTTATGAAGGTCTGTACATAAAGAAGGGCTTGTTTTTCACCTGAAAGCCTTTTTTCAGAGGCTGTATAGGGAAAAACAAACCCAACTGCAATTGATGTTACTTGATTGAACAGATATAGTCAGAATTATTGTCATAATGATTTATTCTTTATTTTTAGACCTGTGGCTCATAAAATTTTACAGGATTCTACATGAAACAAAGGCAATATAAATAATACTATCTAAATATGATTGTCATTAGAAAAGTATCTAGACATGTACTCATTTTTAAAAACCTAGAGTTTACCCTACGGCAAATAAGAGCACTTCAGCAGTTATGTAGGTACATTTCCAGGATTAGCAGATATTCAGGCACATGTTTAAATATAAGCATTGGAGGTTATTTGATATGTTTTATGTTAACCATATATTTAATCAGAATAATTTTTTTTGCAAATATTTTATAGTGTGATATATTTGCTGAATTAGTAGGTAGCTTTCAAATAATACGGGAAAAATGACTGAATCTTTCTAAAAGTTAAAATATCTTTGCTTAAAATAAAATCCCCTTATATTTTTATGGTATTAAAACCATTTAATTTATTTAATAGCAAGCCACAAGATATCAATTGCAGTCCTTGGTTATACCACTGAGGGTCTTTATGTAGTATTACTGTGTTCATCTCATCAGATTTTTTAATGTAGTATTTCCAATGTTTACAGTGTTTATTTCCATTTTGGAAACAAAACTTCATGGAAGGAAGACTCTTGTTTTATATTAATTTCTTTGTCATCTTCTGTGTTGTGAATTGCTTATATGAAGTACAATCTAGATATTCCAGGAAATAATCCCTAATCACTACTCACATATGTTTGCTGTCATTGCTATATATGTTTTTATGTTTTACCACTCTTCCCTGCTCTTTGCTTAGTATATCTATTTAGACAGTGAGCTCCTTAAAGCAGCAATCGTGAAGTACAATTTTTTGTATATACAGTATATTTTTACTGTGCTTGATTAGAGAAGGGTAACAGTCTTATTTATTATTTACATCATAGATTCTATAGAGAGAAATGTAATAAATACAATAAAATCATTATTTTTTATAGGAGTGCTAGAATTTTTTCCTCTGGTAAGTACTGCTGGGACTTGAGGAGCTCTCCTTTTACTCGAAAACTGAGTAGTATTTTCCTTTTAGTTTGTGTTTTGAAAAAAGTAGTCTTTTGGAAAATCTGGGTAATGGAAAATTGCCAGTGCCACAGATTTTGATGTACTAGTACACAAGCAAAGCATCATACGTGACTCAAGATACAGTAACTAGACACATTTCATATTGAATTGACATATATAAAGATGGTAAACACTCTTAAATACCTAATGCATAGATACAGCTATCATAGAGCATTCTATGTAATTTCCTGTTGTGAATTAAGAGCTCATATTCTAATACCAACACAGTTCTTCTTTGAGGCTTTTTATGGCCTTCTTTAGGTTTTTCTAATTATTTTCTTAAGATGGAGTAATAATTTTCTTTAAAAAGTGCAGTGCTCTGCAAGAACAGCAGATTACCTAACTTTGTTCAGTGACAGAACATAATTAAGATTAATAGCAGTCTTTTTACTGTGGAGAATTGAATTTTACAGAAAGTTATTTTAGGCAAATGAAGTACCAGTTACAAAAAGTAAAATTTAAAAGAATTGGAAACACTGACTATCATAGAAGGAGTTTATGTTAGTATTTAACAAATGTAGCATCAAGTAAACCTGAAAGTTTTGTAGATGTTAGAGTAGGTTTCAATGCCTTTTTTTAAGCCCCAGAGATAATCAAAACTTTTGTGTGTTGTTGGGAAGGCGATATGACCATACCAAAAAAATGTAGTCACAGAGTAGTCCTTTCTGCTCTTACGGAACACATAGTTGACTCAAATGAGAAAGATGTTTCTATATTGCATGGAAACATGCTGTGAAGGTTAAACTTTCTGTATTTTGAAATCAAGGATTTTATTGTTGACTAGATTAAATTAAAATCAAACTGATGAAAAGAGTTTAAAAAAAGTACCTTATAGGCAATGATGAATTGGAAGTCAGCCTTGTAAAAGAGAAAAAGGAAGAAGGAGAAACCTATCTGTTGCAGACTCCCACACTGGACTCATTTAGTTTGCATACATTTGAATAATCTGTATTTCTTACAAGGTTGTATCTGCATACCTTTTCTTTAAATGTAGTACAAATGCCAGAACTCAAGTAGAAAGAAGGGAATAATTTGCTGTTGGAGATAATTTTTTTTGTTATAGGGCAGCATCCACTAGAATGTGCAATATGGTGTGCCTATGGATGTGTCACTACAAGGGGAGGAATCTACAGGGAAAAATCCAATGCTTTGGGTAATTGCTTTCCAAACTAGGATCAGAATTAAAAAAACATTGATTTGGGTTAGATTTAGTTCCATGAACTGTATTATATGGTTGAGAGTTTTTCCTCCAGGACATGAAGGTGTCTCTTGAATACTTTATTTCAAAATAGCCCAAAATGTTTTCTTTCAAGAAAGCTACATGGGAGTAGCTATGGAGGACCATTCCTATCTGTGGTGTACTGAGCCAAACATATTTTTATCAGTGTCCTACATGCTCAGTAAAACTTATAATATCTTTTGTTATGTTGCATTTACAGCATTTTATGGTCATGACATTTTTGCTGATTCCTTAGGTTGCCACTGCTGTGTTTATTGCAGTATCAGATTTGCCTGTTAAGAAGAATGACGGGGAATTTCTGAAATGCATGTTATTAGCTTGTCTGCCCAGGCTATATCTTAGCATCTAGGCAGTTTGGCTTTTGCTTTAGATTTAATTAGTTTATTATATTTTCATGTTATGTTGTTAGAAAATAGTTATGAAAGGATGTCTGGGACCACCTAAAATTTTTTCACTACAAAAACGCCAGAAGACTTTTTTTTTCAGCTAAACTTTTGCTTTTATATTTTTTAATTACACTAGGGGTAGAAATATCTTGTTCAAATGAACATTTATTTATTTATTTGCTACTGACAGAAGTACATGCTGTTTATTTTTAGAGGTTTTATCTCATTTAGAACATAATTTCTATAAATGAGAATTTATTTTGGAAAATGAAAAGCAATTTTATTGTGTGTTTTACATAGCCCTACCCTACTTTGATGGGAGACACAGAAAGGTGGAAAGTATTGTTAAATTGAACTTGGTTTTAGTGCTGAAATGTTGATGTACTCTTAAGTGTTCTGTATTTCTCACGCTATTGACAAGGACTGAATTGTGTAGTATTTATAGTTCTTTAGGGTTAACATGAATTTTTTCATTTATATGTGGTTATAATGTATTTATTTGTTCTTACTTGCCTTGGCAGAAGGATGAAATCACTGACTACTTGCTCCTAATTAAAATGGAACACCATGAAGTGAAAATATTCAGTATTCACTCTTTCAGTTCATTGTTAATTACTAATCAGAGAGAGAGTACTTTTTCCTAATATAGATTTTTTACTTTTCCTTTCAAAAATAAACATAGCCCTTTCTTTCTTCTTTCCACAAAAACATCCCCCAACCATTCACCCAACCATAAAAACTAGGAAATCATGTTAGGCCAAACAGGTGTAATAAAATCTTAAAATTTGAAAATGAAGTGCTCAGAAATTTAACAAATAGAGCTCAGTAAGGATTTGCCTTTCTATTTATGCTCTATCATAAAGACTTTAATTATATGATCTCATAATAATCTTGTGTCCTGGGAAACCTATTTCAGAACCTGTTAAGGCCTGATATTAATGCTGATTAACTGTCCTCTCTTAACTTCAGGTGTGGATAATCTTTATCCAGAATAAAATTAGATATTAATAAAATTAACAGGAATACTTGATTAGGTTTAATCAGGGATAGCTAGAAACCATTGCTCAGTGTTTATATCTCTCAAATATGTGTTCAAATCTCATAGTGACCATGTACTCTTGCAACTCATGCACTCTGGAATGGAAGCTACAGAGACATTCTAATGGTTAGGAAAGCACAGATACTACTGACAGAAGTACATGCTGCTTATTTTTAGGGGTTTTATCTCATTTAGAACATAATTTCTATAAATGAGGATTTATTTTGGAAAATGAAAAGCAATTTTATTGTGTGTTTTACATAGCCCTACCCTACTTTGATGGGAGACACAGAAAGGTGGATATAATGCAATTGCAGAGGACCAGTATTAAGAAGGGTCATGATTCTAGCACACTCTATCAGCTATGATTTTGCAGGGTTTTTAAAATATATGGCATATGTGTATTTTGTTTTATAAAAATGATCGATCACATGTATAAAAATATAGGATAGGAGCTTAGATTACCTTCAGCTTGGCTATGAACTTGATGACTTAGGCAAGCACAGCAGTCTAAACAATGGAAATACAGCTTCGCATCATTTCCTTTTTTGTGTGGATACTTCTGTGGTACTGGCTGTACTATGAAACCTTCATAGGCACAATGTACCTTGCATTTTGTGTGCTTGACGGTGAAGTAAACAGAATAGATTAGTTAACATCTTCCTTAGGATACTTTCTGAGTCTGCTTTGGGGTTTTGATTTCAACGACGATTTTGCAAAAATACACCTTTGGGTTTTAATTGTGGATGCTTAGTTCACTTTCCTGAGAGGCAGCAGAATCCTCAGACCCTAAAGAATATTAAAATATTTAATTTGCAGAGGTACAATTTCCAAGAAAAGCTTGAACAAACTTTACCTATAACCAAGAGTTTAAAGTGCTTACTTAAAAAGTTCTGACCTTTCAAGGGAAATCATAGTTTATAATTTTCTCTTGAATTGGCAAAAGAAGAAATTAAACAGCTTTATGAAATTTGAAGGTCTTCCTGTATAGGTGTGAGACTACAAAGGGCATAAAAGGAAAATAAATGAGAATTCATACAACTGTGCTTATGACAGCCATTGTTCATTAAGCTTTCAGGGTATCTGCATGCCAAAAACATTTTAATTCAGCTCTACTGAAAATGGTTTTTAAAATCTGAGGCACATCTTCTATACATTCATTTCTGTGAGAGAAGATTGACTGTATAGATGATATCCCTGCTGAATATTTTAATTAAAATTTTCAATGTCATGATTTCAATTGGAATTTAAATGTCCTGGTTTTATCATGGAGCTGTAGAGCAGAAATCTAAGCACAGATTAGTTTGCATTGCACTGCATTGATTATAGCCTGACTTTCTCTATTAACAATAGCCTCCTAGAACCAGTAGTTTTAAAATTACTATTACATGCTGCTAAACCCAAAGTCAAGTAATTCAGTGAGCTATTTAATTGAACATAAACTTGTACAAGTAATGAGAGAACTGGAAAAAATTTGGAAACAGAGAACATGAAAAATCAATAAGCAACCAAAATCTGAACCTTGAAAAACTACACTATATTGCATCACATCAAAGCTGTTTAATAAATAATTGACATTTAAATTAAAGCAGGCATATGGTATATCAGTAATTCAGTTTGACACACTTCAATATTATTACTGTTGTTACCCTCATGAGCTTTGTCACAAAAGAAGGTTGTGGTTCTTTATTAATGACATTAAAAATATATTTGTATTTCCTATCATTAATGGCACTTTCACTGTTGTTCCAATTATTTCAGTATTCTCTAGTAATTAAATATGCTCTAGGCAACTGTAGATACTAGTGGAAAATGTCTTTCTTTTTGCATTCTAACTACCCTGAAATCTAGGTAAAAAGCATATGATCAGGCAAATTGAGGATTTTTTTTTTCCAAGCTGAAAAAATATTTGCTTTGTTTCTTCTGTTTTTTTTAAGGTACCAAGTATGTCCACTAGTTTGTATTTATATACATTTTAAATATGCTGTTTGAGAATGGGGCCTTGGGCTTTATTCCAGAAAAGCTAAAGCAAAGCCAAGCAGAAGATTTAAACTAATTATCTACCAATATCTGTCTGTTTTGATATTTATTGTCTGTTTTCCAGTGCTTAAAAATTTAGTAAGAATTTGGTGACAACATTAAGAGCTGCATATGAGCATCATTACTTGCAGAAAGATCTCATTGGAATTAGCTAGAGATATAAATGAAAAATAGCACAATTTATTTGCTCTTTGGTTCAATAAAAAAATAATTTCTGCCACAGACTGAGGGTTTGTATGTTATTGTGGATGTCTTTTGTTTGATGTTTATCTTTTATTTGAGCAGCTTGTAACAAAGCATGCATGTTTTTGTCTTGCTTTTTTCCCCTCTCTCATCCCCTACATATCTAATGCAGCAGGAGATGAAGAAAACAAGCGTACTGAAGTTCAGGAGGCAGAGGTCGAGGCAGGTCTGTCTGACCACAAGTGCCCATCTCCTTTAGATAAGTTTTCCCCTGAGTATATATAGGGAAGCTTTAAATATATTGAACATAAAGTATCCAGAGAATATTTATATCATTTTATGAAAGAAAACACAAAAAAATTAATCGTAGCATCATTTATTTGGCAGTTGTGAATGTGCTTAAAATAATTCAAAAGGAAAAAAGTACCCAACTATTTCACTCTTTTTATTCTTTTTTATGAAAATAGTCTGTCACTATGCTCAAGTAACAGACTTAGCAGATCTGGGTGGGTACTTCTTAGATGTGTACAGTCTACTATGCAGTAATAATTTTTACAAGCAGGGAAGTAAATTTTTTTTGTATCATGACACTTTTTTTCCCTTAGTTTGAGTAAGCAGACTGATGCTGGACAACAATAGCAGGTGACTGCATTACAGGGAAAGACAGTTCAGTTGGTAGTGTGATGACCACTGATACTCATGATCAAATCAAACAGTTGCAAATACTTTTTTCAGCTCAAATACCATGTGGTTAAAACATAAATTTAATTTCTATTTTCAGAAACACTCGGTACAGGTTGAAAGATATGTAGAGATCCAAAGATATAATTTCTCTGTTCTTCAGTTTCTTTTTCAAAGGAAGAATCATAAATGCACAAATTTGCATTTACATGCCTTGTTAATAGGTTACATTCTGTTGTCCATAAGTAATTAATAGTTAATAATTGCTAAAAGTGGCGAAAGTGTGGTGCAAAAAAAAAAAAAAAAAAAAAAAAAAAAAAAAAAAAAAAAGAGTTGATCAAGAAACACATCTAATACTATCTGTTTGGAAAAATTACTAACATACAAATGTATGCCTAAAATGCCAAATGCTGCTTAATAGTGTAGAGTGTCTGAATCCTGTGCTCTGAACCCTCTCCCCATTGTTATTTAAGAGAAGAAAATATTGATTACTATTTTCTTCTATGAAAAAGAATTCAGGAGTAATTACTGTCATGGGACTCATTACTTGTTCAAAACTCTGGATGCTTGAGTAATTTCATGATTTCAGTGGTGGAAAGCAGGTTTACTGTTTTTTTTTAATTTTAGTTCTCACTTAGGCATCCAAAGTGTCCTTTAAAATCTTTGCCTTCCCCTTTTTTTTTATAGTAAAGTTTACTATTTTATTGCTTTTGTTGTGATTCTGTCTCTGTGGTGTTCAGTGGTGTGTGTACTGTGTGCTCTTCACTCTGTTTTGTGGTAACTCAAGCATAGTGCATGGAGTTTTGTTCATGTAGCTTGCAACAGGTTTGTGTGTGCTTGTAGTTACATTGTTCTTCATAGAAACTGTTCCAACTGTTAATCATCATTGTCTGTTTTTAATGTAAAGACTGTGAGGAAAAACATCAAACCCCACCTGTTAATGGGCGAAAAGGCAAGTTGATCATGATATTGCTTATGAATTGTGGGTGCTTGAGAAATTTCATTCATTTTTTGCTGCATGTGTGTGTTGCTTAGTTCTACTATCTTAAAATTAGTAAGTTCACATAGGTTCAATTTCAGTGTGTTGTTTTACTTCTTGGATATAATTATTTTCAAAAATACTTCTTGGAATCAACAACTGCAGATGTTTGTGGGTTTGGAGCTAACTGTATTACTGAACATATAATTTGTATTAGGTTGATATGTGTTTAGGTTGGCTATGGAGAGCTAAGGGGGCAGTTTTTATATTTATTCTCATTTTGGAACTCCTAGACTGCCTTGCCATAAGAGGCCAAGTAAAGTTTGCAGACACCTGCAAAATTGTCTGCATTGTCTTCCAGTTTTTACCAGATCTATATTCTCTTACATCGTTTGAAAATATATTTTACAAGCTTGGCACATTTTAATGTGACCAGAAAAAATTGGCCATTTTAATTATCATATACATCTAGAGAAAGAATTATGTTGTTAGCAATAATTTCTATTGTCTAGTTTGTATTTATGGTTGATGTTCTCTTTCAAATGCTGTAGAAATAAGCTTAAATCATAGCACTGAAATGTTAACATGGAGATTTAGGTTTCTTATCTAAAAAATAGAACAAGAAAGTTGCAATGACCAACCATAGCTTACTTTGAAGTTTTATTCAAGTTCATGCTTCTAAATTGCTTTGATAACTTTGAATGAATATGTTACTACATTTCCATGTACTTCTAAGACCTTACTGCATTTAGATTTTGTGCCATTGATGTCTTCTGCCAGTGAATGAAATATAAACTAGGTAGTGTCTTGGATTTACTAAAATTTGGGTATTTACTCTTACAATTCCATCTCTACCAGGTGCCTACAAGGGGTATAGACCCAGTTACACTGTTACGGACCATTCCTAGCTGTCTATTCCCCAGAACAACATAGCAGAGGGAATACAAGTATCAGGAGAGCAGGGAATCTATTTTGCCTGTGCTAGTTCATTGTCTGGAAAGCACAACCACACAGTTTTTAATGTATTAAATTAATTATTAATGTATTAATATTGTCAGGTGTAGACAAGAGCAAATGGTACGCCTTTGCAGAGAAGGTGCCATGTCACCAACCTGTCAGAGCAGTCTGAGGGGTCACCTCACTTGCTCTGGTGGCTGTGCCAGCATGGGAGTCTGCTGCTGTAGCTGTAATCCATGCTACTAACCAGATAGTTTGGTGTCATACTTTAAAGATCTATATTCCAGTCATAGTAGGCTTGGAGGCTTTTGCCACTGACCTGGCAAAGCTGACTAAACAATAAATAGTGATTTAGTGAGGCTAAATTTGGATTTGTTCTTGGTTTATCTTCCACTACTTCAACAAAACTAATATTTTATACGCTTACAGAGCCTGAAAGTTGTACATTACACAATAAACTAATTACTACTAAGCTCTATTTAGAGTTTCTTTCATGCTTTTTTAAAGTTTACTAAGGTGTCCATTTTATGTTTTAGAGGTTTTTTCTGTAGACCTCTTACTCTCCAAAAATTATCAGTGTCTAATATTGAATTTCAAATATTTATTACCAAAACTGTCATCCCTTTCCAATCTTCCTCAGGTCTTCTGCATTTTTCTTTCATATATTTTGTATGACATCTTTTGATCCATTTGAGTTTGTGAGAAAAGGATCCAGGTAATCCTGCCCTTTACTGTCTTAATTTAGGGTGCATAGAAGATGGTGTAGTTCCCAAAGCAAAATTTTAAGTATTTCATATTCCCTCGCTTTTCAGAATATTTTATAGGATTATACTATGGCTTTGTATATATTATGGGGATCAGGAATGCTTTGCTGTTCTCATCTCCCAGTGTCTGGAGCATATGTATGTCTTGAGTTTATTGCAAGACAAAACTCAAATCTCTGAGTTGTGCCCTTTCTGTGCACTCTGATTTCCCCATGCACGGGAGTCCCACCACTCTGTGAGCAGTCTGGATGCCTGAAGGAATAGAACTGAAACTATGTTGTACTCCAGATCATTCTCAATTGTTGTACAGTTTAGACACAATCTAAAGAATTTAAGTGACTGAATGGCACACTAGGCAGAATAGAGGGACTCCAGTCAAAGTGATGACAGACCTGCTTAACTGACTTGCAGAAGTAGTGTTCAAATACAGTTTTTTGAAAACCAAACATGTTCCTGTCAAGTCAGAGGGCACTCTTATCTTGATGGCTGACCAGAGGATCTGTTTTCATCTAAGATCATTTGGCTTTGTGGAACTGGGGGCCTACACTTTGCCTGAACTACTGAACATGGCTGCTCTGAGTCTCCTAGGTGCCTTCTCTTCCTCTGGCTCACTGACTCTAGGCTTTTCTAAGAGACCACAACAGCTTCTGAATTTTGCATGAGAAATGATACTGGATGTGTTTTACGTGGGCTGTGAAGAATACTTAGCATATTCCTATGTGTTATGAGTACCTAGAGAAATACTGCATTTTAATTAAATTCTAGTTCAAGCAAAGTAAGGTTTAAATAAAGTATAGGCCTGGTTAGATTGTGCTAGTTGTAGGCAGGCACATAACTGCAATTTGCATGCTGGTAAAAGAGTGAAATTAAAACAAATTCCACAATACAACAACACAAACCAATATAAGTAAAGTACCAGTAAAATGCTCTATACTGAAGAACCTACATTCTCTTAAAATTCCTTATGATATAAGGTGTTATTTTACAAATTTAGCTCTAAAACTACCAGGGATATATTACAGATGAGAGTCTGGCTACTTACTTGTCCATAAATGCCTTCTAATTTTACTTACAAAAAATTTGAATTTGCACCTTTCAAAACTGCATCACAAAACCATGTAGCATTTCTAAGACTGGTATGTGACAAGGGGATGTAATTTTTTCTGCTAGTCAGTCAAACAGAGTTTGTCTGGTTACTAACCAAATGTTTCAGAAGCAATGCAGAAGAATGAAATGGTTCTTTAAGTGCAGACAGTATTTGCATGTAAAGATGCATGTACAATTTCCATGTAAATATGCATGTAAATTTAGCAATAAGAAATTTTTTATATTATTAAGTAGCAATAATTGACATTTGGAAAAACCTAGAGCTTTCTGAAGAAACAAGTCTGTATTTTTCATCTTTGTGTAAGCCGCCAATTGTATTTTCTTTATTGATTGGTATTAGTGCTTAAATCTACTGGTTTAGTAGATCCCTTTTGTGAACAGAATGATTTTCTTTACATTTTAGAATTGTACCATAAACTTCAATCTTGTCTGCATTTAAAAAGAGTAGAGCACCTGTGATTGCTTACAGAGGTTTTTTTTTTGTTTTTTTTTTTGGGGGGGGGGGGGTGGGTGTATGTATGTGTGTGTTTGTGAGAAATGTATAATCATATATTAAAATTATTTTTTTGCTTAGAAAATGCTTGAAGACTTACTATAAGATTGCACCTTTTTCAATAAATATAAAAATAACATAGAGAAAATCCTAAATCCTGTATCAAGCTAAACCTTACCTTCTGCATTCTGCAGAGTGAATTTGTAGGCTGTTCACATTTCCTTGCATGCACAGAGAATTCACTGACACCCAGGGAATGCAAACTGAGAAGATACTATGGAAGAGGGGTATAGAGCAGAAGCTTGTACTTTGCTCCACATTTATTTTGGATATTACTTGTAATTTTCTCTTTTTTTTTTTAATTTTTATTCATTAGTCATTAAATTCTGAAGATATTTTGAATTTTATTGTGCTCACTTACTGCAGCAGTATGAGGATTGCCATACCAGCTCCTGACTAAAAATCCATCGAGCTCAGTGTCTCAGTGTCTGGTCTTCAGTAGACCATGCATGGATGCTGGGGGAAAGGGATGTAAGCAGGACAAGCGTGTAGTAAAGCTTATCCAGGATATTGGCTGCCCAGCCTCCTATGCCTTGTGCCTCAGGAATCTACACAAACAACAGTGGTATCTTTGCATGATGTCTCCATCTCTGATTTTTTTCCCCTCAAATCAGTCCTGCAAAGTGACCCCAAAGTGTTTATCTAAACAAGTGACTTGGGGGAGGTGTCCTTGGAGATGTTCCAAGGAAGGTGATTGATGGCAGGCCTGTTCTAGTGTTGCCTGGCGTGGTGCAGGCATATAACCAGAAGAGGGAGCAAAGCTGCCATATTTTAAAAAAATGAAAAAAGATGTGAAACAAACAAATCCTCCCCATACCCCAAATGGTACTGGAAAGTGGCTTACAAATAATATCTTTACTTTGTTTTATTTAAATATATGTTACTAAACATTAATGTGTTCATGTTTAGTGTAACATTACCTGACTGTTTTCCTCTCAGCCACTTGGAGTATTAATTTTTTTCAGGTGATTCTTCACATTTTACAGATCTATTATATTTATAATAGTAGAACATGTTACTCTGATTTTTAGCTAAAGATAGTCTATGACTTTACTGATTGTTATTTCAACAAGTGCTCTCTTGGATCTTTTTTGAGTACATCTACAGTTTTTCATAAAAATAAGCAATAAAAGATTACAAATAATTTATTCCCCATAGAGAGGATTCCACTAGTAAAAAATTTTGACTGAATTTTCAGGTAGATAATATGATGAGAAGAAACTGCTACTGCTTAAGTCTTCTTAAGTGATTTACAGCTACAAATAATTAATGTAGCCTTGGAGTCAGCTTGAAGAAAACATTTCTGGAGTAAGAAATAATCTACAGTGTACTATCATATTTTTAATACTAATAACAATGTTATAAAATGTAGACATGTTGTAGTACTTTTATAGCTGACCTGATGATTTACATTGAAGTTCTTTTAATGTATTTCAACTGCAGCCCCAGGAAATGAAGCTCAGGGTTTTGGTTTTGGGGGAATTTTTGCTTGTTTTTTCTTTTTTTTGCGGAATGTATATCTTGTTCAGTAAGGAGGATAAAATCAAAACAATAATTAAGATATATCAGAAATTTTATTGGAACACTGAATTCATAAAAAAACATTATATAAGCCATTAATGAATAATTCATTTCAGTTTTTATACCATTTCTTAGCATTCATTAGTTGATTTGGCACTAATTTGCAAACTATTTTCACGTGAAGGTTGTGTGTACATACGTGTATTTGTGTCCCTGCCTTTATACTGTCCACACTTTGTCAGCATTCCGTGCCACGTTCTAAGAAACATTTAAGATTTTGAAGGAAGACAGATCATCATGTCTCAGATAAATGCCTTGATCTCTAAGGTACAGAAACATTCTGTAAAACATTCTTCCAGTGTATGGAGAAAAAAATGTAGATCAACTGTTACAGTGACGAAAGAGGAAGCTAAAAGTTCCTCAGGTTGGCTGTGAATCACCTGGGGAGGCAGGAGGTCTTGCTCTGTATTTGTCAGAAAAAGGCTACATTTGTTCCTACTTATTTTTGGGTACTGGTTGAGTCTTGTTCCTGTTACATCAGGGTAGGGAAGCATCAACACTGTTTTAATGAGGCACCTGAAAGTTTCTCTGGTGTAGGAACATCAACAGTCTGGCATAAAATCTTGATTGCTGACTTTGTGCCACTTTGAGTTGGCCTTGATGCCATTAGCAGCATGCTGGTGCTGTAAGGTGGGACTGGATTCATTCCAGATACGATTTAATTCAACTGGGACAATTCATACCTCATGGTTTGAAGCCATTTGCTTTCCCCTAGTAGAGGTTTGACATGCTGAAAATAGTTCTCTGTGTGTGAGCTCTGGCGACTGATGTCTCTTTAATTTTCTTAGGGACCTTGTTTTGTAAAAAGTAAAACCTGTATGCCATGAATTTAGTCTTAATTAATTCTTCTTCTTGTATTCTTAATGCATGAGTTGAGATCTTGAGTATCTGATTCAAAACAGTTTCTCAGCTTTTGACAGTTTATCCCACAGTTTCAATGACTTTTTATTGTGCTGCATTGGTTTAAGAAGTACTAGCCAAATCCACTTTTGACTTATTTTTACAGTAGTTATCACCATATATTATTAATAACATAATTTCTTTCTGAGCATTCATCATATCAAATTAAAAATAGAAAGAAGTTCTTAGTACTTTTCATTTGCAGAAAAAAGATGACTAATTTAAGTATGCCCTAATGGAAAAGTGAAGACTTTATGATAACCTAATCAAAAGTCTAAAACTAGAAATGCATTGATAAAAATTGGTTCCCAGAAATTTTAAGTGCTAAAAAAAAGATAAAAGCTGAAGTTAAATTAATTTAAAAAAAGACAAATTCCAGTAAAAGCCAAAATATATAAAAATGTTTCAAGTAAAGGGTAGTTGTGAGAAGGCTATTACTGTTTGTAGTATTGAGAAAAGAAGTGAGGAGGGGAGTATTAGCATAAGAAAATTCCTCATCATTGGTATCTGGTATTTTGCTGCCTCATATTGTACTTCTGCAGTTTTCTGCATCATTTCCAATTCAGCTGCAACATTCCTGGTGCCAAGCAGGCATGGTTAGAAATTCAGAAAAGCTGTATATATGCAACTATTCTTCTCATACATTATTTCCACATTTTTAATATTTTTCATATTAAATATGCTAATCAAAAGTGTAAGAAATGCTGAGTTTGTACTTGACACTGTGTACTGGAGCAGGCCATGCCCCCTCTCTCAGGCAGGACAGGTGAGTATCATTCTCAGAGGGAATAGCACAACAACCAGTGTCACCCCAGCTGCATTATTCACAGTGATGCGCAGTGCCCAGGGGTAGGCGTAACAACTCAGTCTAAAGAAACAACTGAATCTGAAGATTGTCCATTTCATACTGAAGGGAAAAATCTGCATCAGGGCACCTGTCAAATCCTTCTAGCCATAAAGGGAAATCAGCTGATTAAAATACTCTGACTCAAGAATCCCATGTTTTATGTCATCTATATAAGATCTTTTTTGCATAAATATTTAAACTTCTTGCATCTCTCTTTATGCATAAGACAAATCTGATTATCACCACAGAAGACAGGATGAAGTTTATGTTATGGGAAGTGAGAGTGATAATAGGAGAACAACAATCTAGAAAACTGAATGGTTTCTTTTGTAAAATTTACTATTTAACCAAACTTGGCTTTGGTTAAAACAACAAGGCAGTAGATGCTGCCCCTTTGCCTGGGAAAAAAAAAAAAAAAAAAAAAAAAAAAAGTGTAAAGTAAATTTTGGTAACTAAACTTATTTGTCTAACCAGAGAGTATATGGTCAACACTGACATTTTTGTGCTTTAAATAAGCATCAGCATCTCATGCTAGTTCCCAAACAGAAAGCTCTCCTGTAAACTCTCCTTAAAACGTATTTTCTTAACTTTGTAAAACATAGAGATGGAAATTAAATTAGAAACTGTTGAAGAAAAGGTCAAATGTTTGGTTAAAACCAATAGATATGTCTATTTCTTTTTCTCATTTGAAACAATAACCATTACTAGTAAAACTCTCAAAATGTTCTAGAAGTCAGTGAAGCTTTTCACTTGATCTGGAGTACTGCCAAGCCCCATATACTCAATCTAAACGTTGTACTTAACTGCTGATAAAACTAAATAGCCTTTGAATTTAATGTTGATATGCCATAAATATAACTGAAGCTATAGAAAAGAGGTCATTGAAACTATTTCTGAAAGTGATTGCATGCTCATGCTATCACTTTCCTCAAAAAAATATAGCAGCCTGTCTCGCTTTTTGTAATGTTGTGTTTCTTTTTAAAGTTAACATGAGGCAAAACTATTTATTCAAAGAATTATATTTTTATTTTATTTTTATTTCTTCCCTCTTGTCAATTCAAATTCAAATTCAAATGAGCTCTCTAAGAATTATCAAGGTTTGGTATAGCTTTTCTTTTGATAGGGAACTTTGTTATAATAAGTGACTTCGGTGACTGAGATGCCTACAATTTTTAGGTTTAGAGCTGAACCAAGAGCTCTGAAAAGGACACTGACCTGGAGTGAGAGGCTTCTAAAATTTGTATAAAAATACAGTGGAAATCACTAGGCTTCCTGACATTCTTCAGTATTTAGATTATTCGTAGTATATAGTGAAAAATTCCTTTAGATTACTGTATGCCTACTTTTTATCTTATTCTAAGTATAATCTCCACAATTTGGCCTAAGTTGCAGTGCTTAAATTCAAAAGTAGCTTTACTAAGGTCATTGAATTCTTTGATTTGCTAATTAAGAAGATACTTCTGGACTCATTTGAGAAAAATAAAGGCTAAATTACATCAGTAGATATGTTATTGTGAACTGTGTATATTCATAAGAAAAAAGAAAGAATCACATTATTCCTAGGAAGAATCATATTAAGATTTTATTTCCACGGTTTGGTAACAGAATGTTCTGTTTGAAATTTCTTGTTTAGTACTTGCTACACATGGTACTTCAAAGATGATGAGAGTCTGTTTCAGCTTGCATATCTGTGGTGTCATGAAATCATTACAGTGATGGTTTTACTTAAACCTACATTTCCACCACAGAGAAGAAAGCTGCAGGATGCATACAGATAACGCTTTCACATGTTTACATTTTGAATGTTAGATATCCATCAGTCTTCTTGGAAAAAAAAAAAGTCATAGGCTAAAATACTTTATGTCAATTTATTTTGATTTGGTAAGATTAAAAATGCTTTCCGTATCTATCATACTATTCTCCATCACTGGCTATTTCTGTGACTGTAAAAGTGATAATATCTGGGGGCAATGCTTGTGAGGAACTTCACACTTTATGGGATCAGCAAAATAGGCAGATTCTTAACAGCCTGAAGCAGAAATGGAGCTTAGAGTATTGAATCTGTCCTGTTAATTGGTGTAGATTTGGTCTTGCCATGAGATTCCGAAGAGTTTAAAACTGATAATATTTATGGTTACTACCTAGTTTGTCAGAATTATAGTGTAAGAAAAAATATTTGACAACCTCAAGAAGACTAAACAGCTTGCAAGTCTAGAGAATGTTGTTCTGTGGAGCAGTGTACATGCTTCTATCTATAGCTCTTTTCCTAAGCAGTTCCTTCAGAAATGCCGATTTCAGATACAGGAATAATTGGTGCAAGAGTTCAATTCAGTAGTTTAATCTGCCCAAATTAAAAAATGAATTTAAATCAAGTTCCAGATTTTGAAAATAAATATGACTTAGTTTTGGCTTAAGATTTAATTGTTAAAAACACTTCTTCAACTTAAATTAGACATGCATGGTTGCTTGTTCAGATTTTTTGTTTATTCATTTGTTTGTTAATTTGTTTTGTTTGTTTCGTTATTTTTGTTAATTATATCTTTGCATAGACTTTTTGACCAAAATATTTCTACCTTCCTTTATAAGTTACAGAAACACAATAATAATGTAAGAAGCCATAGAATGTAGAACACTAACTTTTAAAAATGGACCAAATTATTGTGTAAACAAGTCCCTGGTTTTTATACCAATTGTTTAATATTAAAGACAGCAGAATATTTGACAAGTTACATAGATACTCCCTTTTGGATAAGATGTTCTGTTCCAGAATGTTTAAGATGTTTACTAATCCTCTTCACCACAGGCCTCTAAGAACTAATCTAAATTTTAATGTTAATGATAATACATTTGTTTAGATCAAGTTGTCCCAAGTGATATTAGGTGTCTTATAATGTAAGTTACATAATATTTCTGATTTTTCCTTTTTTTGATTTACGCTAGAAGTTACATGGGAGGACCAGCAGAAAAAGGTGAATGGTACAATAACTGATGACAAACCATTGCCGAAAAAGAAACACCATTCTGAGACAGGTTTGTCAGGGTTTGGAAAACCACATGAAAGCATGAGACTATAAAACCACATTTCATGCTTTTGTAATGCGTGTGTGCTTTATGTACCTTTTTTTTTCACTTTGGTGTGAAATTTTTAGCATGTAGAGACCATTTAGATTACATAGTTCTGTTTTAGAATAGCCAAAATAGATCTGCTTCTGTAAACAATTGTGTTAGAATGCACATGCATTAGAAAAGAAGTGTTCTGGCACAATATTAGACATAGGTTGCTTTTTAGTTTTGAAATTTTTTATGACTTAATATATTTGTGCAAGCCTCAGGAATCCAAGGATAATCTACACTGATTCTTATTTAGTTGACCAAACCAAGGTATCTACTGCATGTATGGTGGGAAAATCATCTTCTACAGTCTTTAATCTGAAACCTTCTTGCACCATCACACATGGCAAAAATAACTTTCCAGTGTATTTATATTATATATATAATTTTTATAGAAGCTGAAGTTTGTATCTTCATATGTCTGAAGTTCTCAAATCTAAAAAACCTTTTCTTTCCTCCATTCTGTACATGAACGGATTTCTTCTGAAACTAAAAACTATCATAAACTTTCTTTCACCCAAAATGCCAAGTTCAATTATTCAGCTCTTTGTTCCTACAAATACATAGTAATAAAAATAAACCTCTTAATGATAAGGATGATGATAATAATAGTATTGTTCTGTCTTCATAATCAGAGAATAAAAGGTCCTAATCACATTAATTTATGCACTTGCAAAGGGCAAGCACACTTTAAGGAGTAGAGAAGGTAGAAAGGAAAGGAAAGGAAAGAGAAGGGAAAGAAAAGGGAAAAGGGATCTTTATGTTGCAGGTTTCATCCTGTATTTAAAGGTTGATCTACATCTACTGGAGTGGATGGGGATTTTTAAGTTGCAAGGTTCAGTTTTGTGTTGCAAATAACTCTATTGGGCATATCATCTCAGTCTAATAACAACCCTTTTCTCAATCACACAAATTATAGTTTACAAGATTGGCCAGCTTTGTCATCTCCTAAGTTAATACTGAAATCTCACCTACATAATTATATAATACCAATAATATCCAAGTGTTTTGCTGAGGTTCAACTATTGTACAGCTGAAAGTGCAAGGCTCAGAACTGAAGAAAATCAGCAAAATCTGGCTTGACTCTAACCTAGGAATTAGACAACCTAGCAGAAAAAGTCCAGATGTGCACTTGCATTTCCTGTCCCCCAACTTTTTGATGCAACAGAGGGAAGTTACAGGATAAAACAAATACTGCTCATAAGAGTGAGGAACAGAATGTGATATATCTTCTTTTCCAGCTGTTTTAACTATTGCATGATAGATTCAAAATATGTCTACACATCTGCACTGTTGTCTTTCCAGGGAGAGTTCAGCATAATAGTGCCTCTGCCCTGACTTTTCCCTTACTTAATAGCTAGATAGGAGCATTAACTCTGTCTCCCAGCTGAGGTGAGCTTAGAACTATGTTCTAGACAGAATATTTATAGTTATTGGCAGTACTTTTAAGGCCATCTCCATATTTTAGAAAGAGGAGACATTTTTTGGATGGCTGCTCTTGGGGCATTCTACATTTTGTAATGGGAGAAAAATCTTATAATTGAAAGACAAAAAACAGGCAGAAGAGTAGAAATCAGAATCAAATATGAACAACTAAACGTTCTCACTTTACAGGTGTTCTGTGTATTAAAATGTTCTGTGTATTAGAAATCAGTTATCTGATTTCTATCTATTTTTCTTTCTGGAACAGAACCACTGATTTCCAGTGAATACAGAGAATGGTTTGAAAAGCCACAGTCTCAATTGTCAAAGTCTAGAATAGATACAAAGTTAAGTAAAAGTTGTGTTCTTCACTTTACAGTCCTAAGTCTTTCTGTGAGGGCTGATGCCTGATAATTGCATAACTTCTGTTTTAACTTACATTATCTGTAGTGTCTTCTGCATGAGATGATGATACAGAAGACAGAAACATCTGAGTGGTTCTGACCATTATGCAATGGGCATGAAATGTTACATCCCTATATTCCTGAGATGCTTGCCCAAACTAAATCTGTCAAAAAGCCTTATGTACTTCAGTAGCAGGAGTGGAGTAATGCAGCTTCCAGGACTGGTATAATCTGCTAGGTGTGCACGCTACTGTTCCTTATCGACATATCATTTATATATACATATCATTTCAAATGAAGCATAATAGTCAGGACATTTAGAAAAAGGTGCCATAACACTGTACTCACATCTGGATGTGAAGTTCAACTATATTATAGTTGAACTATATTATATCTATGACCATGATCTAATCATGACACAGCCTGACAGAATCTACCTAAGAAACCTAAGGACACAGAACTGCACTTTCTTTCATCTGAGAATGCTTTAAATGTTCTGTCTGCACAGAAAACAGTGAAGCGATACTAGTAAAACTTAGTCCCTGAATGCAGAGGATGCAATGGAGGCAAGGAGGAATAGGGATACCTTGTATTGTTGTTCCCCTGTTTTGATTGCCTTTTCATCTGTTGATGAGTTTTCTGATATGACCTGTTATGAAAGCTGATACTGTCTTTAAGTGCAGATTGTCTGTTAAGAATTTCACCTAACCAGTGACATGCGAATAGCCATGGCAATATTATAGCTAAGAAAACCTGTGAGAATAAATAGGCATTGATTACATGAGCACCATGAGTGAAGAACTGAGATCTGTGAGCAAATTGTAGAGAAAAGCATAAATAGATAATAAAAAATAATTTCAAACCCCAGAAAAATAACATGAATACTGTACCCTGTAAAGGATTAATATTCAAGGGGTATGCATGACTAGAAATGGGATTAGCAAATTTATTGGAGGACAATTGAAGGTCATTACATAATGTAGGAAAATGGTCTTGTGTTGCAGACTTTCAATAGAATATGATGATAAAATTTCTTGTCCTGACTATCATAAATCAGCATTTTGGTTTTTTTAACAGTGTCTTTAAGCTCTAAGTTCTGATTCAATTTGCAGAATTAGTGTTATACATATTTCAAAGACTCAATTGTATTTATGCAAAGATTTTGAAGAATTGGAAGGGTAAAACTGCAGAATCATAGGTAAGCATAGCATAAAATTCAAGAAATATGGTGAATCTGTGCTTTCCTCTAGCAGATGTCAGCACTCCGTCAGAGAATACTGGATTCTAGGACACCACTAAATCAAAAAGCATGAGAGATACAGTTACTTGTTCATACCTCAGATTATTAAGTATCTTCAGCACTCACCACTGCATCTGAGTTGTAATAGATGGTATTTGAAAGAAAGTGAATAAAACTCTGGTCCCCTAAATAGATTTAATTTGTCAGTGAAATGAAAAGCACAGTAAGTCCAGCAGGCAAACATTTGCACATGTTTTTGCATTTTTATTTGTGAGGCCTTAAGAGTAGAAGTTGAAGAAGATAAGGCTAGGAAGGATACTGTTTTTCTTAAAAAGCAATTATTTTTGTCAGTAGCATCACTATCACCTTTTGAACCCATCAAGGTAATTAAAACAGAAAAAACACACAGTTTGGGATACCATGGCAGAGATCCTAATTTCTATTCCCTGTCTCAAAATCCAAAATATTGGAAGCAACCTGTTGTGTCTCCATCCAGAGATGAAGATGCAGAAACTGCCTTTGTAAGATAGCAAAGAAAGCAGTATTGGCTTTCCACTGTTTTTTCTGCAGAGGATCAGTAGATTTGATGGCATTACCTGAAACCATCCTGTAATGGTTTCATTATCACTGGCTCTTGAGAAGATTGCAGTGTCATTAAATATCCAATCTTTGCTACAGAGGCTTTAGATTTCCAAGAACAGTAGAAGAATAGAACTGTGAGAAAGTGCTGACATATATTAATATTACTGAACAAAAGGACACAGGATAGTTAGAATGGATTTGTAAATCTTGGATAGGAATTAAGTAAAAATTGAGTGTCCTTGTAATTATTTTAGGGAAAGACATATTTCTGTAATATGGAAGTAAAACAAAGTTTTAGAGAAATCATAGCAATGTAATGAACACATCAGAAAATATAAAGGTAATGTGTGCTTACAAATAAGTCTTTAGATGGGTAGATTTGCTTTCAATTTAAAGGGAATCATGCTTATTATTATCTGTGGAGCATTTAAGTATCTCTCCTGGGTAGGACTATGCCTTGACACCTACATAGACAAAGACTTTCAGAAATGTAATGTTATGTAATGAAAACTAATTGTAGCTTATCTATTTCATGAATTCAGTTGCAGTATGAAAACAGTAGTCAAAAATAATTCAAAATTGTGCTTATTTTAATAGAAGTTTGTAGTTAGAATTGAAAGTATGAGAGATTGAAAATTATGAAAAGGGAGATACGGTTAGAAATGGGTTGGAAAAGGCATAGTAATGATAAGAGAGAGAGTGAGAGGGAGAGGTGATTGTCTTTTCAGGATTCATAATATTTCTAATCCAATAACTATAACTAGCATAACTTTAATGTAACTATAGTGCATTAATATTTTGAAGTGTTACTATTTTTTCTTTTTCCCCCTTATAAAATTACCATGTGAACTTTATTCAGAGAAGCAAAACAATAATAAAAATAAAAATTCAAAAAAAGCACTCTCTGGATTCTTCATCTAGTTTATCTCTTGAGACTTATGAAAAATTATGCAGTCTACATGGTTTGATTTGAATTAGAGAGTTTAGGATACTGAGAATATTTACAATTTCTACTTCTGTTGTTTTCTACCATTGTATCTACTATCCTTGTTTTTGGATAAGAGTAACATTTTTTCATATTTACTATCCTTACCTCTTGTGTTTTCTACATAGTGTATATTACATAGCCTAAATGATGTAATTGCAGAATTAAATGTACTGCTTTAGTCCTTCCTGCATTTTCTTGCAGTATTTTTGAGTAAAAATGTCAGGATACATCCAGTATACAAATGTTATTTTGTGTGTGTAGGTTTATGCTATAAGATAACCACAACTAGGAGGGAAATACCTCATTAAAAAAAAATCAGAAGTGTGGGACAGGCTCAGTATTTAGTTGGGGCTTAATGCTTTTAAAGAGTATTAAGTAATATGGATTCTATTGACATCTCAACATAGTAAAAATATCCTCTTCATCTAAATCTTCTGCTGACAAATATTTGTACTCTTAGCTTTTCTATCTACTCTTGTGTATATGTATCCATAGCATTGCAGAGTTTGAATGGTGTCAGGGAATATGTCCTGAGAATTAAATGTATTATATCAGTCTTCAGGTCTAATCACATCCAGATTAATGACTTATAATTATGGAACATACAGTCTCTATGGAGCATTTCTGTCTTAGAGTCTCTTCTGTGTTTTATGATGGTCATTTGATTGTACTATTGCATATCATATTTTGTGGAGTGTGTCCAGAAATGAGACTTTTCAAATCTGAGCTTCTATTTGCAGTGAAAGATCTTTAGATTTTAGGAAAAGATAAAACTGAAATTAAGAAAGCTCTTGAGGGGAAAAAAAAAGAGTAATTAACTTACATCTCTCTGTCCTCTGCTGCTTTAAGAATTTTAGTTGGGTGTGTTTGCCACGTAAAGCTTTTTGAACACTTGAATTCCTAAATACTTCTCTTCAATGGGTCAAATGATAAAAGAGATGGTACTTAGTTTGGGCAGGTTTCAGACTCAAAGTTTTCATTAACTTTTTATATTTATTTATTGTTTTCCTTTGCTTCCAAAATTGTACATAATAGCCTTATACATACTATTCTCATACATCGAGATGAACAATTGATGCAAAGAAATGCTTTTTAGTTCCACAAAAAAGCCATAACTAAAAATGGAGACTCCTATTGATTAATAGAATTGGGGATTAATAGAATTGTTTTATTCTTGCATTTAAATGTATTGCTATCAAAAAGATTATTTTGTAGATAAAAAGAACAGAAACAGAGAATTTTCTAACTATTGTTTGAGATTAATGGCATGGCATCTTAATCAGAAGAAAATTGATTCACATAAGTCCTATAGTTTTTAAATAATCAGTCTATTAGTACTTTCTTCTTCATATCATTATTTGAAAGAAGTTGGTGCATTAACATGCCACAACTTCTACTAATTCTTTAATATTTCAAACAATAAATGCAAAAATATTATAATCCATTTATCTCAACAGATGAGGTATCATTTGATCAGGTATCCACAGTGAGATGGCAACTGTTATCTTCTTTTTTCCCTCTGGCTTCTATTAGAATTATTCTTCTAATATGTTTGATGAGTAAAAACCTAAAACTGAAAAATATTTGTAATGTAGAATGATTTTTGATTGCCACTTTGGTATGTATTTTTTTTTTTTTTTTTTTTTTGTAACAAATACTTCAGTACTTTTAAAAATGCTCTTTTAAAAAATATTGGTATATGTGACTGATATGCATGCAAATATGAGTTATTTGATTCTAAAATATTCAAAGAGATCTTCCTTGCTATTCAGTTTTGTCTGTCTGGCATTACTAGAATACCTTGCATTACCATACCAGACATATTCCAAGTTTGGAATGTGATAATGTGATGGAAAATTTATAGAGCAGGATTTCTCTTACTGCAGGATATGTCTCAAAGCTGCTCATTCTTATGGATATTAAAAATAATAAACCAAGGACAGTGGGGTCTGGATGGAAACTTTCTAATAACTGGTTTTGCTATGGTAGGACTGCTCACTTCAGGGCTATATATATGTAATATAAACTATTTTCAGAACATTTTGGATATTTTAGCTGTGTTTTGGTGGTGTTAATAGTGCTTTGTCTAATTATTTAGCACTTACAGCAATTATAGCTACATTATATTAGTATGAGTGTCACATGACATGGAGAAGTAGATTTTTCTATTTGCTTATTTGTCTTTCTTCCAATGGATTCTTTGTACTTACCCAGTGAAAAATATAAAAAATACCCATTTATACTCCATTATTTTTTTTTCTTAACATGCAAAGACATAGCAACCTTTGTCAAAACTGACAGCTGCTATGCTTTCACACTATATATCTCATATATAGCAGTAATGTGAGTTCATTCTGTAAGCAAATTTAATTGCCTAAAAATGCATTCTAATTATGCATGTTTCAAGCTGCAACAATGGTTGCAACAATTTTGGTACAGTCTTGGCATTTGATAGTAGGTTAAAGCATGATCTAACACTATAATATAAAATTGTTTAAGTATAGAAGGCAATGATTATCAGATTTAGTGTTGTCTTTAATTGACTTATGTTGCTTATTCTAATGTAGCATTTTTTCAATGGTATCCTGATATTGACTGTAAAATGCCAATGAAATTTTTGTGGTGTATAAAACTTTCTAGACTTCTTTATCTAGAATCTTCAGCCTTAATAATTTATTAACAGTGTTTTGTGACTCATTAGCAAACTGCATGTTGGAATTAGACCAAGCTTATAGATTTTTTTTTTTTTCTGTTTCTGATGGTTTTGGGGAGAAAACATTTGTTCTAGCAACAGTGGCTTCACAGTTCCTTGTAATTATTATTACTTTTCAAGATGAATTCCTCCCATTCTTTTGCAACAAATATATTTTCAGTACATAGCATGACACTACCCCTCAGATGTTTTCCATGTCTAAAATGGATGGCAGTGTGCTTTCTTTTCAGTGTGAAGTAATAAAGTAATGAGACAGTTGTTTTGGCGTTTAACTTGCATGCATTTGTAATAACTTAGACTTCTCTGAGATGAGACCAGCACTGGTTCTGAAAAAGTATCCTGAATTGACCATGAGACCTAATAGCTATACATTTTCTTTTCTCACATTCTGTATTTTGGTCTTGATAATTTTGCTTTTGGCAGAGAGCTTACAATAATGCAGTCCTTTCCAGAGTGTGTTATGTGGATTCTGCAATGTCTGAGCTTGTACACACATTTGCAAAAAAAAATTCATTTTCTGTTTTGGGTATCTGAAGCATAAATTACAATAAACTAATAATTGAAAAATCTAATAATAGAAGTCCCTTGGACATTAAACTGAGTGTTCAATACTTGAAAGAGAAAAATAATATTTGCATTCGAGTAGATAACGTTCAAAAAATTGAACAGTTATGAGCAAAAGTATTTATGCTAGTTAACATACCTTTTACTATCCAGCTTTTTCTTCAGCATCATTGCAAGGATTGACTTTGCTTTCAATTATAACTTTTATTATTTCCTCAGCTCCTATACTAACTCTGTCTTTACCGTTCTTTTCCAACAACAGTAGTTTAACCACTTCTTTCTCAGCTTTCTTTATTCTTCTAGTGTTTTTTATTTTTTTCTCCACTTACTAACTCTGCTCTGCAGACTTCTCTCTAAAACAATTTTTGGCCCTTTCCCTCAGTGTCAGTTTTAACCTTCTGAATACATCCTCTCACGCCCATCTCCTTTGTCTATGTCTGTACATTACACGATGTGATCACAGAAGAAGCGGAATCATCAAGGAGAACAAACTCAGGTCTGTCTCTTCTACTGCTTTTCTCTGTGCTATTTTTTTCATTTTACCTTTTCTATAGATTTTATCACAGCTCACCTCACATACTTTTTCCTCTCTTTCCCTCAATATACTGGCAAAATATTGTCAAAATGTAAGAATTTTAGTCCAAGATAGTAATTTCTATTACCTATAAACTGTGTACTCTCTAAGAAAGGATAAAAGGTAATTGATGACAAGGAGACTATACCTTAAAACTTTAAACTGATTTGATTTCTATCATATCAGTTCTTATTTCCCATCTCAAATCATCTGAAAATTAGCCTTTAAAGTGCCAGCTAACACATGAAAACAATCTATAATTTGTTTTATCTATGCATTTGAAAACTGCTACAAAACCTGTGAAAACTCTGATATAACTACTTCTTTCTGACTCTGGGAGGATATAATTTCAAAATTTCAGGAAGTTAAATTTCATGCATTGGAATTTCAAACTTAGTTTTTTGAATAAAACCTGTATATAAGTAGAGTTTTATTATAAGTAGAGTTTTTAGTGAACAAAGCTCTTTTCTCATGTCAAAATGTGTAAATCAAAAAGTTATCATAGTATGGGAGCAAGAAGTCAAAACATTGAAGGAGTTCTCACTTAACTGTATTGTTTATGAGGCTTTTATTTCATAATGTACGGTACTTACGCTTTCTTTCATAACAAATTTTAATCTGCCATTTTATTGAATTTTCCATGTATATTATATTGCTGGCAGAGAAGTAACATCTATCAAGGCATCCTAGCTCTGAAAGTGCAGTATTTGTTCACACTGTCCTCTTTGTTCACTTGTGGTATGTACAAGAACAGCAAAATCCCCCATATTTAAGTTAAGTAAATTCAGTCATAAAATTTAAATTTTAATTACTCTGCAAAAGCTTTAATTAATTTCTTGTGTCTCTGCTATTATCCCAACAAATTAAGAAGCCACTTGGATGCCATTTAGGTTGGCAAATCTGGAGAAGTTTTGGGGTACATTGGCTAGTCCATTAAACTTAGGTGATATTTAGTGAAACATTTTTGCCTTTTCTCTACTATGACTGGCTCCTTCAGAGCTCAGTTTTACCTTTCATATTGGTCTTGTCCTAATTAGAGTCATAGATAATTTTTACAAAATCTTGGAGATGTTATTTGCTGTAGTTTTCATGTTAAACAAATATCAATATAGAAAATCACAAAAAGTTGTAAAAAAAAGTTGAATATGGAAAGGGAAGACAACTGGCAGTGTTTTCTGAAATCCCACTTTTGTAAATCACTACTATTAGGAATTAATAAATTATGCTGCAGAAAGACTGAGTTTACTTACCTTGTGCTTATGATTCATTGCCAGTTCTTGTGCAGTGATTCTGAATCTCTTTTACTACAAAAATGAAGTTAGAAGATTGACCCATTTCCTATCTGTTCATAATAAAAGCTGTGGGCCATTTTATTCAAAAACCTTCCTCTGAGTTATTAATTGAATCAATATATTAAATCAGAATATGGAATCTGTCCATATCTGTCTTGGTGTTGGAAGAAAACAGACCTTAAAATGGTCAGAAAAAAACATGTATTTTCATCACCCGTGTTTGTTGAACATATGTGAGGTAATACAGGGTATTGTTAAATATGTCTAGGTAATGGGTATTGTTAATTTTTTTTTAACATTGCCATTCTGCAATACACTATTTAGCTCACAGTGTTAGGTAAATATATTAAGCACTGACAAATTTAATTGTCTAGCACACAAATGCAAAAGCATGATCAGTGCTGCAGTTGCAATAGTTGTTATTACTTCCCTTAAACTCAAAGAAAATTGTGTGTATAGTAACATATTTTCAGATGTACCTTTGAAAAAGGTACTCTTCCATGTCTTCCTTAGCAACAAAATAGGTTACATGTTTCAGTACAAGGCACTTGGAGCACAGCTAAGAAGCAAGGGTGACTTCAAAGGCATACTTTAGAAAAAAGTGTTTTCCCATTGTTTTAGAATTTGCTTTAAGGAGTGTGAATCTAGGATTATCACTTCACAGTTTTTCTTAGGAAACGGTTTTCACATAGTTTATTTATCATGGTTTATTTTTCATGCTACTGAACATTCATATATTCCAGAGAATTAGCGATTAATTTTAGGTATTATTAGACCAGGAAGTCTTGTGAAGCTAAATATCTGAATATGTTTCAATTGTATGGATAGAAAAATGTTGCCATTTCCTCTCTCTGGATATTATAATCTATAATTGTAAAAAATAAAATTTTATTACTTGAAAAAAATCTAGATTTTTTATTTAAAAGTTTTATGAAAGTGTGTGCAAAACTTTTGCTGTATATTTCAAGCACAAAAAAAATCAGAAATAAAAGCAAAAACATTTTAATATAAATTTTGTCATCTGAGGCCAGTCAAGCTTGATAGCATCCTTAATCATTAAACCCTGTTTTTCTTGGGTGAGGGAGAAGCTCTGCGATACAGGGTTCTCACAAACCTGCTTTGAGATGGACGGTTTTCACATTTTTCAAATTAATATGTTTCATAGGTTTAGATATTGTGAAAACTGTTGAGGAGATGTGTGCCTATTCACATCCCCATGTATTCACAAAGAATACTTCCATTCAGGAGAAGTGGAAGTGAGCTCTTGTCTGCCCAAGAGCCTTAGTGAGAAGCAGGCATCTTTATTCTCGTCTGTAAGATGTGTCAGACCAACCACTTATCATTGTGCCAAAAATTACTGGCAATTGCACATAATACTTACTGTGTTCTTCAAACACATGAAATACAGAGAACATTCTTCAGAATTCCAAAAACTAATCTAGCTGACTCAAGTAACTGCCAAAAAAATGATCATCAAAACATTGGAAAGATGAATCCATGCCAGTGCAAAGGCAGTCATTGCACATATAGCAGAAATAATACTGAGTAATTAATTCTAGGTTGATTCCAGAATGAGAAGGAGTGGCATAGTAATGCCCAGGCTCTCTAAACTTCCTAAGGTGGATGGAAGTTAGAATATAGTGGGGACTGTTACATTTCTAAAGGGCCATGAAGGGCAAGGAAATAGATATTGAAGTCCTTTTTGCAACCTCCGGCATAAAACTGTCATGTTAAGAGCACACAAGGCTTGATTAGTTTTTATTAACTTTCAGAGCGAAATTCAAATAGACAAGGGCTTTGAAATATCATTTTTTTCTGTGCTTTATTATGAAGTTTCTTTGTAATAACGTGATTGATGGAAATGAAGCCTACAAAAAGTAACAAACTCTACTGAAGATGAGTTGCCAAATTGGAAGAGCTCATAGACCTGGAGAGCAGAGAGCCAAACAGTGAAAGGGTGTGACAAAATCACTATAGGAGGAAACAAAGACAAAGAAATGGTATAGTGGAGAGTGTTTAAGAAATCAACTGCAGTAGAGGAAAAGGAGCACAGGTTTTTTAATTCATTCTTACAGAACCATGAGAGGTTTTTCAAGTCTCCCTAGGGTGAATCTATTGTGATGTACTTACCCTTTATAAACAGAACATGACACCCCTCTGCTTTTGAGTTGTATTATTATAGTCAGTATTCTGTGACACACTTTTCTTTAAAAAGCAGGATGATGCCTTATTCTGTTTCTATTTTCCTTACGCTTAAAAAACATTTCTGGGTAGAATTTGTAGAATTTTAGCACAAATATGATTAAATTACTTGTGCATCTCTGAACGCTTCTGTGATATTTAGTTTGACAGGCTTGTTTAAAATCTGATGTCTTAGACTGCGAAAGAGACATTTAAAACATTTAGATCTGTATTTGGTCAACAAAACCCAAAGAGTAAACTACAAATTCAGTCTAATTTTGTAAAATCTGAATTCAGTCTGTAGGTACTTAGCATAGTAATAGATGTAGCATACTGGATGGCTGGGAGGCTCTTTGTCCTTATTTTTTATTTTGTTTAGAATTAAATCCAAAAACCAAAGATTTCTGAAGCAGTCATCTGTACTAAACCACAAAAATAAAAGCTGATTATCAGTCTGCTGAAGGTAAAATAGTAAACCCATCAGATTATGTAATTTAAAATGACAGCATAATTTTGCAAAATGCTTGGTAGTTTAATTTGTAATTATTCTGAGTTCTAAATGCAGGTGATGATTTTGTGTTCTTTGGTTAAACCTTTGACCATCTTTCTAGGTATTGAGATGCTAATGAAGCTGTCTTGCATTCTTCAGATGGCTGAAGAATCTCTGTTAATACCTGTTAGCTTTTCTAAAAGCAGAGGCATAATTATTATCAAATGTTTATACCTATCATTGGAAGTGGCTGTATCAGAATGTGAAATTCTCCATTATGCTGTGGAGTGTACCAGTGTTGGGAGCTCTGAGAAACATGGTTGGCAAACAGGATGTTGGAAAGCTTCATAATAAGACTGCGCTCAAGTTTTCCTGAAAACAATGCAGAGTTTATAGTGTGGCTGATCTAAATGGATTTTTATAAGTCCATAAGTTAAGGGCATACTGACAACTCAGATATTTTTCTTTTACTCTTTAAAAATCATATTTCATGTCATTTATATAGGGAGGATGTGCCAGAATTCTTGGGAGAAGCAAAATGGTATGTTTTAGCTAATAGTTGACTTACTACTTCTTTCTTCCATGCTTTTTCCACATAGGCCTCAGTAATTTATGAAAGCCAACAAAATGCATGTACACCTTTGTATGAGGCAGCACAGAAAAATATCACTGACTACCCTGCAAAAATCACCTTGGAAAAGGATCCAGGCAGCATAAAAAAAGAACTAGCTATAGGCCTGATAATCACTTAATATATATGCAAAGTACAACTTTCCAGCTTGCTTCAAAAGATCTATACCTAATGACGGAGACCTTAGCTGACCCTGTCAATTTATAAACTCAAGATTTTAGAAATTCTTTAACTTCCCTTTTTAGATCACCACACCATTTTATTCAGTTATTTTACTAAACAGTGCCATGTATTCTGCAAATAATTCAAAGAAACATTGTTAACATGCTTTTAGCATTGTGATAAAAATTTATTTAAGTGGCAAGAAATGTCCCCAGGGTTTTAGTCTTTTTTTGTGTGTCAAACTTAAACCAACAAGGAAAAAAAAAAAAAAAGAAAAAAAAAGAAAAAAGCCATCAAGCAATCCTCAAATAGAAAACAGGACTGTGAAGCCATGTTCCCTGCTAGGAAGCTGGCTGGCTGAAATAGTCTTCTTTTGAGCATGCCCTTTTAAGGACAATATTTGACACTTCAGTCACATTTGAACAGTAATATTAAGTATCAAGAATATATAAGTAATATTAAGTTGAAGAACACTTCTCATTAAGATTTTTCTTTTCATTCAGACTGTGATGTGCTTCACAGACTTGGAAAGAACTTGTTTGCTGCAAGAGTACCTTTTTTACGTTTGCCACAAATTGGACATAAAAGGCTTGGAGTGAAGTTGAGTAACCATATTTATATCACAGTATCTGATACTTTGCTAGACCTGTAGCAGTTAGACAGTTATATTTTTACAGTTTGAAAGCCGAGTGACAAAATTTAGAGCTAATTACTTAGAGGTAGATTTGGAATTGAATAGCTCAGCAAACAGGAAAAATGTACTCCTTTGAGTACAAGACTTCTAACTGGCAAGTTTTGATGTTCAAAGCAAATACTTCTACACTTTAAGTTTTACTTTTAGGATACAATCTTCTTTTCTTTGCCTGATTTGATAATAGGGCTATGATGATGGTGCAGGGACATGAGAAGAAGCCATTCAAGGAATGACTGATGTGACTTGGTCTGTTCAGCCTGCAGGAGACTGAGAGGAGACCTCATGGAAGTCTGAACTTCCTTGTGAGCGGAGGAGGAGGGGCAGACACTGGTCCCTGCTCTGTGGTCCCAGTGACAGGAAGGAGGGAATGGCCTGAAGTTGTGTCAGGGGAGCTTTAGGCTGGGTATCACAAAAAGGTTCTTCACCCAGAGGGTGGTTGGGCACTGAACAGCTCCCCGGGGGGTGACAGCACCAAGCCTGACAGAGTTCAAGAAGTGTTCAAACAATACTCTCAGACACATGGTGTGACTCTTGGGGCTACCCTGTAAAGGGCCAGGAGTTGGATTCAATGATCCTTATGGGTCCCTTGCAGCTCAGAATATTCTGTGCTTTTGTGATATTGTTTCAGAGATTTTTAATTTATTTTTTATAAAGATTGATTTTCCTATATTATCATGAATAGTATTTCAAGAGAAATCTCTAGAAAGAAATTCAGCTAGCATTTTTGGAAGTACTTACCCAAAGTTAGGGTTGATTTTAAAAATAAAATTTTATTTAATAATTGGACTACCTTGAGAAATCAGACTCAATTTTCAATAAAATACATAAGTAGAGAAGCTAATTTATGCACTGTAAAAATAGAATTCCTAGTCATATTGCTGATATTAAGTGTTTGCAAATATGAAAAACAGAAGGATAAAACCTTTTATGTCATTGACCTATCTTATGCCTAAACTCAGAAACAAACATAGGAGTTCCATATCTGTCTCTTGCAATGTCAAGCATATCCTCCAGCATTGGAAGCTGCAATTTTTTTTAATTCCAAGCAAGGAAGTCAAGATTTATTTTAGGCCTCTGTTCAGTTTATGCAAATCTCATTCACCTGGATCCCAGATGAGAGAGGAGAAAGCTCAAGACAGAACCAGGATCTAACCTTAAGTTTGGAGCACTCAGCTGTGAGAGAAGGGAGAAACCCTGGGAAGAAGACTATAAAGCCCAGCATTTCCCAGTTGTAATCCTAATGCTGCAGAGTCAGGCTGCCCCTTATCTTCACCAGGAAGCCAGCAAGATTGAGCAATTATTCAATACTGCCATCCATGACTAGGGAGAAACCTGCTATCCTGCTTCTTCTGTGGAACTGTTATTCTATCATGTACAGAGACAGACATGTTCTGTTCCAAGGAACTTGGAGTCCCTGCTACATGAGACTTCTTGGCGTGAGGTGGGTGAAGTCTGATGGGGATTTGGCATCTCCAGCAAAGCTCAGGTTTAGTTCTTGACAAGCCTACTCTTGAATCAGGCTCTCATTAAGGATTCTTTTCTATTCATTTTATATTCCAGATACATGTTAGTTTGTTAAATATGTCTCAGATATATTAGTACCAATTAGAAAGAACAGGGAGTTAGACCATGTGAGCATGGTTGTGTCTACTATTAAATAAAATGTCAGTGGTCATTATAATAGCAACATCTACTGTGGTGATAGAAGAAGGTTTTGAGAGATAATATTTTAGAATTTTAATCTCCCTACATCTATAGACATCTCTATATTTCATCAATATACTTAAATATATCTGTATTTTGATTAAGCTGAAAACATACAGTTATTTTCTGTAATGTGCAGAAATGTCTTCTTCATGAAAGCATTGATTTATTTTCTCCAAAATGTATAGCTTTGAAAAAAATTGGTTCTTGAATTAGAGATCATTACACCACAGGATACAATATATGTTTCTCAATTTGTAAACCAAGGTTAAATCAAGTACCATAGAAAAATACTGACTAATGTGATTATACCGGTAATATTAAAAAAGAAAATTAGATCCAGATTCTTTAGGAGTGACTGGTGACTTCATCGTCTCATATTATTCAGTTTGAGACATTTTAAAATAATCTCATAGTGATTTATGAGTTTTCAGCAGTTTCAAGACATTAAGGCTCCTTAGAACTTTTTTTTTGTTTTGTTTTAAACACATTACAAACAAAAGCATTAATTACTTTAGTATCACCATCCTGAACCTGCTCTGAATTCTTTCAGAGATGATGACTAGGCCCATAGCTGCAGTGAAGATCTTTGCTGCTGCAAAGTTAATATTGTTTTACTTGATGAATGGATATTAACAATTTTGTTCAGTTCTGCTGCTTCCACCCAAGTGAGATCTTTCTCAATTCAATCTTCAGTCCTTTCTAGTACTTCTTCAGACAGCTCCTTACAATACATCTGAAACCTCAGTTTGAAGAGTAGGATCCACTGTGTTGAACTTTCTACTAAAAATCTAAATAATATACCTATTGTATAGATTTGTCATGGCACTTTTAAAATTCAAGAATCTAATAGAATTTTGTGTTTGCTAATACTGTGATATTAATTTCTACAATCCCATTTGGAAATATTTTTCTATGTAATTTTTATACCTGGAACATGAATGAAAAGTTGGCTAGCTTTCAAACTTCTTTATTTTGACAATGTATTTATTTAAAGATTCATGTTTGAAAGACATCCAGACAAAAGGATGAATGGACTTCTAGGCATCTTAAAAAATTAGTTACCCTGTACGGCATAAGATTTCTATATTAAGATAATATTTAGAAAAGTTAAAGATTTCATTGTGCATATGGACTAACTTAGAAATTCTTGCAGAGCTCAAGATCAAGGTTGTTTTAATGACTCAATTCACTTTCCTCTATTGTGCATTATGTTGGATCAGTGGTATTGCTATCAAATTGATTTCTGCTTTAGAAAGTAATGCAACAGTAGAAGTAGAAGTAGAAAAAAGAAGAAAAATGAAAAGTAGAAGACATTGCACTTGTACATTTTATATTGGTCACAGCAATTCAAAACTAAAAGAAAAATTAAAATAATTGAAAGGTTGAAAGGCAAACAAAACTATCATTCTCAGCTATTTTCTTAGCACTATCCACAGCCCACATAGAGGAAGGCCAGGCTGCCCAAAGGCCAACTCAGAAGAATGCAAAAAGCCTTATTTAAAAATGGTATAGAGTGCAGGGCAGGAAAGGTCAGGGAATGGGAGAAGGTCCAAGAACTGATTCAATACCTACTGATTTCTGAAACTGTAGGTTTATGACCTGCCATATCTGTTTCCCATTAATTTGCCTTATAGTTCCACTAGAAATTGCAAGCAGAACAATAATCTTGATCCCATACATGATAGGAAATCAGATCCTGTTGAAGTGTGGCATATTATTTATGCTCTCTGCAGGAACACATTTTTCCTTCTTACGATTCTACCTTGCAGGAGTATGATTTCTCTCTGTTTGACTTCATCCTCTGCTTTGATAACCACCTACAAAATGGTATTTCCTTAAAATACAACAGATCTGTTTTCTTATTCAGTCTGTGTACTGTAAATTAGATCATAATTTTTGGAGCAATCCTCAATAACCAATAACTCTGGAAAAATATTTAGTCCTAGTAATGAATACTATTTTTGGTGCGTAGCTTGGGGGCTGTTGCTCCATATTAATGGGATTGTTTTAGCTGAATTTAATATAATTTTGAAAAGGAGACAGTTAATGTATCTCTAATTAAAGTAAATTTCATTTGACTTAAAATTATTTCACATTATTTACCTAAACTGGATTTCAGATTATTTATGGACTGCCAAATTATTTGATAAGGATCCAATGTATTTTCATTTTTTTGTGACAGATGAATGCCCTGAGCGATTTACAACCTTTGATATGTATTCAGAGTATTTGTTGGCGTCAGTCAGCTGAGTTTATGTGCAAGGACTGGGTTCTGAGTATTGATTTTAGTGTCTTTCGTTCTTCATAATTTTTAACTCTAAGACAAGTTACAGTAATATCATTATTAAGTATCATTATTTAATATGATCCATATTAAACCTGTATGAGAATTGATTAAACCAAATGAAGATTTAAAGTAATTGCCAAAATCTATTTTGGCACATTCAATTTTTATGCCTGAACCCTTAGACTGTATCTCATATGTGCACTGCATAAAACCTACAACACGAGCAAATTTGTTTTACTTCTCTTTTTATGTCATCCTGATCAAAGAAACTGTAAAATAACTCTACCTGACACCTGCCTTGCTCTCTCTTTCTTGAGTGTATTAATGATTCTGGAAGTGCACAAAAGATCCATGCATTCCCTTCAGTATATGTTCAATAAGACTACACAAATGTGTACACTAGCATGCAGTTAATATGCCTCTACATTTAGAGCACCATACTTGGTTGGTTGACTAAATGCTTCAAGTTATATTAATTTGGTGAGTTTTGTTAATGTTTCCTTTTTTAATGCATTTTTATATTACTTTTATTATTATTTCTGCATTTTTTTCACTCCCCCTCTTTTTGCTTTACATATTGCTTTCATTTGTTTGTAGAAGAAAAGAAAACAGATCCAGAAAATGGGGATACAGGTAGGGTGTCTTATTAAAAATATTTTTGTGTTTTTCCCTTAAATTCTTTAGTCTGTTATGTTTAAGCAAATATGTAGAAAAGAGCTCGAGTGCAATTTTGAGGTATTTTGCGGATTTCAAAATAGACACTAGGAAATGGAACCTGAGAAAAGGCTTTCCCAAATGTATTTCCTTTGCTATTTTAAGGGTGTCAAATAAGGGTGAGAAATGGTAAGAAAGAGACCAGTATCAGCTAAAAGCAGATGTCATATGCTTTAAGACCTCTGTTCTGCCCTACCCTCTCCAGACACAGAGCGTGCTCACTTGCACAGATTTTTCTGCTCTATTACAGGTTTCTGATTTCCAAAATATCAGTGTTACTTTTGTCCCCTCATCATGAGGTTTTTTTCCCCATGCCTTAGTGGCTGTGCCTCCCAAGTTTTCTATCTCTTTTGTCCATGTGTATTCAAAACTAAATCTGTTCTAATACTATAAGGGAAAGTCCATATCAGATTCTCTTTAACCCTTTGTGCCACAGAAGCCTCACTGTATTGCAAACTCCTCTTCCAAACTCAGCTCCTGGTAATAGGATTTCCATCACCGGCATTTCTAGGAATTAGAAGGGTTTAATAATCCCACAGGAGAAGACAATGAAAGAAAGAATGAAAGGGCAGAGGTCCCAGCTGGTTTAATTTTGATTTTTAACCAGATAGGTTTGTCCTTGGCTGAACTGGATAAGGCCCGTTTGTTGTCCCGTTTGTCTCATGTGTAGATCACAGGCTATCAGCTGAAGACATCCAGAAAGTAGCCAGTATTTGACCTGAAGGGCCAGTAACAGTCTTCAGCTCTGTTAAGCTGAAGTCAATGATTCCTTATGTCCTTGTAAAACTGTGACTCAGTGAGCAGCTGAGCTTGGTTAGGAAAAGTTAGGTATTAACCAAATCACTGATTACAGCCCTTCACTTTAGTGGTGAAGTAGCTGAATCTTATCTTACTTCATCTTAGCTTATTTCAAGTTAAAACATGAAAATAATGTTTTTTATTGGAGGCTGAAGCAATGATTTTAGTGCCTGTCCTGAGTCCTGTTGTAGGAATGGAATTACACAACCACCACCTAGACCATGGAAGGAATTACATGGATCAATAGGGCTTATCCCTAGCTTCCACTTCAATAAAAGAATCAAGCAGAGTTCCTTTTTTCTACTATGTGTAATAGGCAATAGTAGTGACAGCTCAAGCTGGGTGCCTCTCAGCTGTGGCCCTGCCTGTTGCTTGGTACTGGATTTTATAGTCTCTATAGGTGGCCTCATTTTATGATTGCACTCCTGCTCATCCAATCCTGTTTGCAGCATCCAGGGTCTTCTCTTTTGATTTACTCCCACAGCCTCCTGGCACTCTTTTTTTCTGTGTTTTGAGAAATTTCCCCACTTTTGTTACAAAATATCCTGTAGCTAAAATTGAAATTATAGTTTATTGTCTAGTGGTTACATTTCCATACATTTAAAAAAGGGTCAAATTCATAAGGCCTAAGGTTTAATTTACTGTAGTCACTAGAGTTAAGCTCTAGCACAAGTCTCTCACTGCAGTCTTTGTGAATCTGAAAGGTTACAGGGCTGCACTGAGCAGTATTTCTGTACCTTACTCTGGCATTTCAGGAGTCTTTGATCTGTAGTTATATTGCTTTCCCTCAGCACATTCTCTTCTGAAAATATGGGGAATGGCTGAGTAATGAATCAGCAGTTGTCTCTGTCAGCCAGGAGTTGTCTTGTGCCCATGAAAACCCCACTGAACTAACCCTTAGGCCATGGGTTTTTAATATAAGAGAGTTCAAAATAATCAAAACTCCAGAATGTTGCCTACAGTGCAATGACCCAAGTTATGTCTGGTGAACAGCATTAGACTTTGTTCCTCCCTTCAATCTTAATTTTTTATGTTCATATGGCTGAAATTTGAGTGTCTCGTTGGATATTTTTGTTGGAGGCACAACTACTGTTTATAAGCAAAATTCTGGAAGGATGTTCATGCAGAAATGAAGTCATTTTATCTGGCCAAAATTTAGTTGCATACACTTTGATACATTGAGGCAATACTTCAGTATATGAGAAGCAGCTTTAACATTCCTAGTGCCAGTCTTTAGTCCTGAAAATGTGTTGTACTGGGCTCCAGCACTGGATCTAATAACAAAAGGGGTCAGTCAGCCCTTGAGTGATTCATGTGCATGAAAGCTGATGTTCCTACATTTTAACCACTGTTGTTAACTAATGGTTAGATACAGGTTAGTTTTGGTTTGTTGACACATGCTCCATGAACAGCTCCTGACTGTAGTGGAGCCCTTAGGATAGGACCTATGTTCGCCCTTGGTTACCAAACTCAGGTTAAAAGCTGAAGCTTCTAGTGACCCAGACAGTTACTGAACTCTCTAGAAGTACTTCCTGCTCCTGCTAAACCCTCCCACACAGCTGTCAGCTGAGCAGAGATTTGACAAGAGAAGCGGGGGTGATGATAGCTCTGCATTCCCACCAATTAGTGTGACAAGCTTTCATGCTGGACCATGGGGAATGGGAATTGCCATGACACTGAACCGTTCCTACTGGCATGCAGGTCACAACTGCATCTGGCTGAAGTTACAGTGAGCTCAGACCCGGGCAGACAGTAACCCTGCACTCTCTACCTGCCAGTTCCATGGACAGTAGAACCAGAGCTATCTTCTGCTTTACGAACTATCCACTGCCCTCGGGTTTCCTCTTCTTGCACAGAATTGAATTCACTCACTTGTTAAAGACAGTTTCAAACATACAATGGAATTTAGATTTTCCTTTAATAAGATTTTATGGGAATTGAATAATTTTTTTTTTCAATTTTTTTCTGTCTTGTTTTTCTCTCAAGAAAATAAGCTACAGATTTTTCTTGTTTTGTTGAAAAGGACTCATATTAAGACCTTATATCTTAGACTCCCCTTTTTGGCAGATTTTGTACATATCGTAAGCAACTGGATTTGGAGAAATCTAACTTTCACTTTGCCAACTGATCATAGATAAGAATGAACATTTTCTCAAGTAACTGTGAAATTTCTAATTTATGCTCAAGAATTGTTATTTCTTCATTTGTAATTTCCTGAAATTTGGCAGAACATCTGGAGACAAAAAAAAGTGCCATGGTTTCATAATAAAACATAAGAAAAATTGAAAAAAAATCCCTTTTAGAGAAAAATTTCTCCTTTCTTATATTACTGAAAAATGACAAGAACATTTTGATTTCAACAATTCAGCAAAAGAGGATTTCTTTCTCTGAAAAGGAGGCTAGAGTATTTTACTTCAAAAAAAGCATGTGTTACTTCTGTCATTGAAAAAAGAAAGTATTTTCCAGTGTAAAGTTTTTTGTTTTCAAGAGCAAAACAAGTAGAACTTTAAAAACTAGATCCTAAAAAAGTCACTTTATCTTAATGATAAATTGACGAACACTGCTATTGGTTCTATATGGGTTGAGGAAAATTATGATAGGAAAAACAAATGTATTTTATTTTAGAAATTTTCATCCTCTACTCTCTTTTTCTTTTTATTTCTCCCTATAAAACACCATTTTTTTTCTTGTTAATTTTTCTTAATTTTAATTTCTCTTAGAATTTTTGATGAAGTCTTTTCTTTCATATTTTTGTAGAGTGTAAAGATAGAGCATTAGAATGCAAAAACTAGAAGCCAGAGAGAACAGAGCAGCATAGTTTTTTTGCATTCCCACTTCCTTTTAACTCCTCTCCTTCCAGATTTCCTGTGAAGTACCACAACATCTACCTGGCAGCTCTCATTCTATGTGCTACTACACCTATTCTTCTTAAGAAAGAAAATACAGAGCTGAGAGGCCCAGGTTCTGGGCAGAACCCCACTTTGCTGTTATATTATGACTTACAGCTAATACTTAGAGTTTAAACCAGGTTTCTGTACACTAATCCAGTACACTAGAATCTAATATTCCCATCTCAGTTCCATAAATAAAGTCCTTATTGCTCAATACATACAATATATAGAAACTTCTATTTATGATTATTTGGATTCTGAAATTTTAATCCTAGACAACTTTTGCATTAAAATTATGGATAGACTAAGACATCCATAAGACATTCATTTTTGTCAGTCAAAATGAATGCTTTTTAGCATTCAGTGGATATGATTTATTTTTGACTTACACCAGGTCAATGTGGAAAAGAATCAAACTTGTGTGAGTATGATAGCTAATTATATTTTGTTTGAAAATCTTTTCTAAGCTGTTGTCTTCCCTTCATTTTCCTATTTCACAGTCTTCCACCTCAGCTTTGGCACTTCCATATTATTTTACATTGTAAATCGTGGTGTTACAATACTAGTTCATTGAAACCAGCTATGGCCTGAGTCATGTAGTGAGATCCCATCCCTGACTGAAACTAATCACGTATTTTATCCAAGAAGAGTGAATCTTGAAATTGTTCTTGAAGCAGTGTTTCATTAGAATATAATACAGTGATGCCACTGGGTGGCTCTTTAAGATTTCTTTAGTCATTCTTTGAATTTTTTGAGCATACTAAGAATATACTCAAATAATAAATTGAAGGTCTGCTGGTCTGTGGTTGTTACCTGATTATTAATTTGATATGTCAGACTATAATAGATGCAGAACCAGAATCTCTACCCAAAGTAAGCAGGTTATCTTTGCATTCTTCCTTATTAAATAAAAGACTCAATTTCTCTTGAATATTCTTAAAATCGTAAACTATATTCTGTGGAAACATTTTGTTTCATTTATATTGATTTTTTTTTCACAAAGTTGGCTTCATTTGAATTGTGTAGATAATACAATACTTAAAAAGATTCTGCTGAAATACTTATCTGCTATTTTCTTCCTGTTACAACTTTTTGGTTTTCTACAAAATCATAATTCAGAAACTAAAATTATATGCACAGAATTCAAGTAAATCAAATTTCATCTCTTTCCGTTAAAACTTCCATGAGCATAATTTCAACCTTGGAATTGATGACTGCTTGTGTATTTATTTTATTTCTTTCTTCTGTTTTTAACTTAACAGGTGCAATGGATGTAGAAGAAAGGAATCGCCAAATGAAAATGAGCAAGTACAAACAGGTAGCAGGATCAGATTCCAGGCTGGAACAAGATTATCATTCTAAGGCAAGGGAGTTTTGTTTTGAAAAGCAACAAAATATCCTAAATTGAAATATCCAACATCCTAATAGAAAAAAATAGATGAGTGCCAGGTTGTTTCTTCAGTAAAGGTTCCTTGTGTGTCTATAATAAAATTTTGGAAATGTGCAGCAAAACTCTTAACACACAGTGTTCTTAATTATAACAATTTCAGAAAGATGAGTTAAAGCAAATGAAAGAAGCAGTGTAATTGTCTATCAGAATGAACAATAGTGCCACGATTTAAAAACAAAAAGAGAAGGAAAAAAGATGGTTTTTGATTGATGGAAGGCATGAGAGCTAATGAAACTTGTTCATGGCTTTCACATAATTGAACAGAGAGTTATTTTGATCTATTGAAAACTGGAAGTTGAAGTGTTACTTAGTTTGATAGTGGTTTTTTAGCACTTGGAAAAGTATTTTATATGCCAACAAAAGCTTTCACCCCAGCTGTGGTAGATTGCCAAGAATCTGAATATCTACATAGTAGTATAACCTTAAATATACTATCCAAAATCTCCTGCTATCTGGGACAGGGTCATGTCATATAGAGTGTGTAATTAAAAGAATCAAGATATTTTCAATTTAAATTTCTATTATACAAAAATAATTTAGTGTCCTCTAAAAGACTTCATTAATTGAGGTCACATTTTAAGTGGAAAGCACGAGACTTCTGACCTATAAAATCTGGCTGAGAAAGAGATGTCTGGTTTAGACTTTTATTTCCAGGTTGTTTTTCCTTGCTCCCAGGATTGGCAAAGCTAATGTAAAATGAGACATGTAGTATTTGAATGAAAATAAAACATAAAATTTATCAATTATCAATAATTATTATATTAATAATTAGTTTTGCAGATAATGCAGACTAATACACTTCATATAATTGCTTTCTAGCATGTACATTTCAGTGTGGGAAAATAGAAGCATTATAGCAAAGTCTGTTTCCACATGGAAAGCCCTGTTAATGAAAATAGAATTGACAAAACCAAGAGTGTGAAAATGTCTTAAGATACTTTAAAACTCTGTAGAAGTGCTGCATGGTTATTTGGGTATTTTGAAAATGTAGTTTTAACTGCACAAGGCATAAGAATATTTATTAACATGTAAGAGGGACTTGATACTGTCATGTTTAGCTGTTTCCTTTTTTTGACACTTATGGCAAAGTATTTCTATATTGTCGGCTTTGAAAGGTGTCGCCTTTGAGAGATGAGCGTAATACTGTGAGTGGAGCTTATCGTAAGTGTTGTGATTGTATGTACCACAAAAATATGACTTTATGTATTGTATGTATAACCAGACTTAATCTGCTGATTTTCCTGCTCCCTCAATGCTTAACTGAAATTTGAGTCAGAAGCAGGACTGGTGCAGATTAAATTGGTTCTCATGTAAAGGAGTTAGATAGAACATGACTACCTAAGGAAGTATTTACTACCCTTGTTTTTCCATTTCACCTACACCATATTATTTGGCCTCACTCTACATCTTTTATCTTTTTAATTAAAATTTTACCTTCAGTATTATTGAAATGTATTAAAGAGGAAAATTATAAATGAAATTATTTTTTGAATTTGGTGGTTTATTTATTGCACACATCAAACAATGTCTCCAGAAATAAACAGTTAATTTACTCCTCTGCTTAAGTGTAGTTTCAGTACTTTTAAATGAGTTATTTATTCTATCAACAAACCTGTGGAACTAGACTGAATATTCATATATATGTAGTAATTCAACATACATTCTTAAAATTGTGTAATTTCAAAGCCATGTGAGAACCATAACTCTCATAAGCCATATGAGAGTTCTGTCTTCACTTTTTTACTACCACTTCTTCAATTCCCCTTAATTAAAGTCCTATATTATATAGAGACAGAAAACAAATAAGTAAAATTTATCTACCTGGTTTCTTCAAAAATTCTTATGGAATCATTAACTGAAACACGTATGTCGAATGCTGACTGAAATGTTCTCTATAGTGACTTAGCTTTTTTTAGACTTCTCAACTGGCACAAGCAGGCACTCATGAGTGCCATGCCTGAGAAAGATGTCATTAAGTAGGCATTGGGCCACATTCAGGAAAATCAGCACATAGAATTTTCTTTTTTTTCTGTTTTTTCTTTAACTAGAAGTGAACAGGTCAACAGCATCTTTATGTCCCTCTTGATTACTTTAAGAAAAAATATCCAATATACTTCCTTGATAAGAAGACAAAAGCTATAAAAGTAGAAGTTCTATTAAATATTGAAATATTAAAATAGTCATCCTGTATTATATCTCTCTAGCTTTTTTTTACCTCTGGAAGTCAGTGCTAGAGGCTTTAGAGGAAGGTACATACCCTTCTGTGGTGCATAGTCATACATTAAGAAGTTTGTGGGAAAAGTTTAATTCCAGACCTCAGTGTTCTTAGAAGCTGCTGAAATATGAAATTGATTCTCCCTTGTATTTTTTCTTCATGATTGATAAAGATTGTATTTTTATTATTCTTATACATGCCTCATTATTTTTGGAACAATAATTATTCTGCTTCCATAATATTTTGTATACATTAGCTTAGCAAGGTGCAAAACACTTATTTTCTTAAATAACTTCCTTCAGAAGCTGCTGAAGTGTGGTTTCAGGACAGACATATGGAAAGCAAGTACTATATTAACTCCCATATAAATATTTACAGCTAAGCAGATGAGAGAAAAGGACGTAGGCACTAAGGATTAGGTAAACTAATTTCTGGTATGGAACAACTATTTATTTCGGCTTGTTGGGTACTAGTAAACTTGTACTAAATAGGATATATACTAAAGTCTGAATTGCAGTGCTGGTAGATGCTGACATACTGGAAAACCTGAATTATGGAAATAAAGGAAAAACACTCAATAGCACAAGTGTTCCACCAAAGGCAAAATTAGCCATTTACCATGCTGTGCCTCTGCAACACCAGCCTGATTTGTATAATTTCCCTCAAGAATCTTTCCATGACTAGTTTATTGTTTTGTAAAAGAACTGCACTTTCCAGTTCTAAATTGTTGGGCAAGGTGTACTGTGAAAAAGGAAGGGCCAAGATGGGAGCTGAGAGATCCACATGCTGGACTTATATAGTTCACATTTTGTAGAACTGCCTTTTAGAGTCACTTCCCAAACTACCTCATCAAACCTCTCTGCACCTCTCTGCCTTGCTTCCTGCTTCATACTCCCACCATTCTAGCAAAAAAATTGGTAGTGTTATGTTTGGTGAGCAGCATCTTCCCCTGGCCATTCACACCAGCACTCAGATTCAGGAATTCCTGCTGACAAATTTAGGATGAAGGGTATGAGAAATCTGTCATTTCTCTCTCCTTGCCCTATGACTAGAACATGCACCGTGGATTAGCTGAGAGTTAAAAAGCTTTGTTTCTACTGAAAGAAAAAGAGAGAAGATACTTCTGGTATATAGAACCCTACAAGTGTTTGCAATCAGTGTGAAATCAATGTAGAATCAAGAGAGAATTCCATTAACTCAGGCTAATATTAGCCACTACAGAGAAATCTGATTACTGATGTCAAACTAAAGGGAGCTGGATTTATGTAGAAGTTGCAACATTGGAAAACTGTGGCTTTCTTTAGGAACAAAGGTAAAACAGAGACTGACAACTAGCTAACATACATTTAAACCTCCAAGTATCTGGAGACTCATTTTATTTGTTTTATTAGGAAAAAAAAATAATGACCTACAAAAAGGCAGAGAAATCCAGTTACATAATATAGCAATTAGTACTAGTCAGTAATGTAGTAATTAGTAATAGAGTATGTTAGAGCAAAAAGGAATAAAGTTGGGATAAAAGAGGTAAAAGAGCAGATAAAAAGTGATTTTTTTGCTGAACAAGCTTATTTAGCCAAATGTAAAAAAGGGTACATTAAATACAAAACATCAAAGAGGATTTCCTAACTCCACCTTTAATGATTCATATTGACAAACTTTCTGCATCATCAGATGTATATAAAGCTGCAGCTCTCGATAATCAGTAACCACAATTCAAGTTTTACATACAGGCATGATTCTGTGTTTGTTGTAGGAGAATAGTACTATAAGGCATATTAGTATGCTACTTTGTGATCCTCTAGCCTGATAACAAGACCAAGACAAATTAAACTGTGGAAAAGGAGAGTCAAGCATGTCTTTAGCTTTTTGAGTAGTGTAGATGCAGCATGCAGGCACATAGCTGCTGTTCTTCAGATTAAGACACTTTGATTCAGCAATGAATCAAGTACAACCTTCTGGGATTTCTGTGTGAGAGAATGTGAAAAAGGTAAGATCTGGAGGTGGAAGGGGCTGAATTTGAGTACTTCAGAAGCAGATCTTAATTGTAAGGTCTTGTAAAGTGCATAAGTGCTGCCAAGAGCTGCCTTTTCCCTCTGAAACCTGCAGTAAGTAGTTGTGCCATGGGTACAGCTACATTTGGAATCCCCTGACCTGTGCTGTCGATTGAAAGATTTCATTTAATGGTGTTTTGGGAATCCCTTTGTCTTCTCCTTAAAAATCAAAGCAGAGAAGTACACAGAGCAGCAAAGAGTGCCAGCAGAAGCACTTGCCACCTTTCTTCTTGAAATCCTTGAGGAAAAGGAAGTTAAATAAACATTCAACTAAAGAGCTAAAGAGATGTTGGGAACTTTGATATTTTGCTGTATATAAGCTGTATTAGATTTCCATTGATTTTATATTTACTACTGGTTTAGAGTTCTTGGAGGATCATGAGATGCCCAGTAATAATTTGATACTTTATCATAATTATGAATATACGTCTTTGATCTATAATTGTTTCTTACAAGTAATGTTGTTAAGGATGTAATTAGAATTCTTCAAAATACTAAATACAAAATGGAGACTATTTAGATATCTATGTGCCCTCAAAACAATTCATAAATTGTTTTGTATATACTTCTTATTAACGTACCAGTTTAAATTATAAAATATTAAATATCTGGATAAAACTTGGAGAAACAAAATAATTTGAATGGAGCTGTGCTGGATAATAATTAAGAAAGCAAAGACTAACACAGATAAGATCACACACAAATATTCAGTACAATAATTTCTGTGGTAGGCCCATACAGCTAAGGGCCTAACCAGTAGAATTTGATAGACTTACAAATGGGAACAGCACTGTGTAGTTCCCTGCATCTGCCCATTCCCCACCTCCATATCAATAAGCTCTTCTCTTCAGAAAATAAACCAAACACCAATTAGATCAACTAAGGATTTCCCAGGTGAGGAAACATTTTACTTATTGCCTGTTCCATGGCTTTTGTGCTTTCCTATGGACTAATGAGTATTGTACTTTGGGCCAGAAACTTGGTAGCTCAACCAGCTGGTCTGGAAGGACAGGTCCTGTCACTGCCAACAGCCTGTGAGTGCTCAGGCAGTCTAATCCCTCAATGTGTGTATGATTTCTTAGGAATTTTGCTAGTCAGTGGCAGAGAGTCTCTCTGGCCCATAGTGCTGGTAGCATTTATATTTTCAATCAAGTATTTAATTGTATTTTTAATATTAAAAAAATAATGAATTGCTGAAATGGAGGTTCTGGTTCCTATAAGTGCAGGATTTAAAGCTCAATTATAATCAGAATTCTAGAACTGAACTCTATATACATGATAATGTAGAAAATACCTCTTATTTAATTTCTGTTTTTATCAAACTGCATTTCGCTGCTCTGTTAAAATTAATTTAGTGACTTTGAATATAGATGTGGGTTGCTGTGATTTCTTGTATTTTCTTCTTCAGTAAAAGATGTGGAAACTGTTAGAAAAGATTTCTTTTTCTGTCATTTTTCTTTTTCATTAAATTCGAGCACTCTTTTAATTTATTTTGGTTTTGATGATTTTGTAATTTATTTTTTTAAATCTTGAGTATCCGTGTCTCTATCAGAAATTTAGAGTATTTTTAAATGTAATACTGTGGTTAACAATAATACTGTATTCACATATGATGATTGGGGCTGAAATTTAAACATCTGAAAGGAGGCATATGCTGGGTCTATTTAGCTGTCAACAGGTACTTTCTGTTGCCACACATTTTCTTAGATTTTGTGTAAGCTTCTATTGTTAATCATGTTTAAAAAGAAGAGGTTAAATACATTATAGAATGTTATTAAAGTACCTTATAATTTTAAAATGAATCTCAAAGAGAAAAAATTACCCCAAAAGTTAAAAAAACCCCCAATCCATCAGTCTATTTTGGCTCTTAATTTTCATTAGTTATAGGAGTCTACTAGTAGGAAAAAAGGGGTTTTCAATAGCGGAAAATTGGGTTCCCATTAAAAAAGCACAAATTCTAAGTGCAACACAGTCTTGTGTTTTATAGCAATGAGTTAAATATTCTTTTGCAAAAAGCAAGTATTTAAAAAAAAACATTTTTAGCAAGCACATATATCAAATATACAGCAAAATTTATATCAAAAGTTCTCCGTAAAAGCCAGGTTAAATTGAGCATTGTAACCATTCCATTAATAATCATATTTTAAACTCACCTGGGTGATGTTTTGATCAACTTCCATCCAGAGCAATCACTGCAATTTGTCTTAAATACTTTTATCCTTTCTATAACAGAATATATTTTCCTTTCTGAATGGTTTTGTATAGACAAGTGATGGCTGAACTGTTAGTCTTTTGATTCAGAGTGGCTGTCTTTTCATAGTAGACTCAATTGTTTCTGAGTACAGTTTTTATCTGAATTTAAGCTGTACAGTTCCAAGATCCTATTGAACTGTGGCAATTAGTGTGCAAAATACTGACTATGCTTGAATTAATTATTTAAGTTGCTCTGAAACTGATGTTATGCTGATAATAAGTGAGGAAGTCTACAGAAAAAAAAAGAAAAAAAATAACTGGGAAATATGTACAAAATATCTGGGTGCCAAGTTGTGACATTCAAAAATAGAGAATATATGAAGTTAATTGAATTGGTCCAACAATCAGGGAACTCTAAGAAATGAGAATAATAATCTGTGATAACATGTATCACACCAGTTTGCGCTACTTAATTCTGCCATTCAAATTTGTACAAAAAAGTAATTATTCACATTTGAAATATAAGTCTAGAGCAGTGGCTACATGATGGAAACAGATTTGCTAGATCAATTTGCTAGCTTAGCGACCTTGAAAAATTGAGGAAAGTGTGGCCCACGCTTAGAAAGGACCTGAAAATCTCAGTGCAGGGCTTGCAGGAGCCTGCTTTAACGTGTAGGACTCAAAATGACCCACAGAATCAGGGAAGGGCCTGAGTTTGAAGGGACCTTGAGATGATCTGCTTCCTATCTCCCTGCTATGAGCTGGGACACCCTCCACTAGACCGGGCTGCTCGAAGCTCCATCCAGCCATGTCTTGGTCACTTCCATGGATGGGGCATCCACAATTTCTCTGGGGATCCTGTTCCAGGGCCTCACCACCCTCACAGTAAAAAATTTCTTACGAATATCAATATCTTATCTATTCTTTCAGTGTAAAGCCATTACCCCTTTTCTATCACTACTGGCTCTTGTAGAAAAATCCTTTTCCAGCTTTTTTTTTTACTGAAGGCTTCTCTAAGATGTCCCTGGAGCCTTCTCTTCTCCAAGCTGAAGAAGCAGGACCTTTGTCTGCTTCACAGAGAGTGGCTCAGAAGGGACAGAGCAATCATATGTGGGGGCAGGAATGCTGGCTGCCCCCTGACCTCACACCCCTCCTGCCCTGCCCAGCTCCGGGAGGTGCTCCTGGGACAGCCCTGGACAGCTGTTCCCTGTGGTTTAGCTGAACACACCTTAGAGGAAGGATTTGCCCAGAATTTACTGTTATCATTTGTAACTCTGACTGTAATAATGTTTTAGTGGTGTGGATGTTTTCTTCACATCTGGGAGTGCTCCTCTTTATTAAATAGGTTGATTTTCTTTGATAGCAACCCCAAAATTATCAATGAAAATTTAACCAGCTTATCAACTTTTTTTCCAAACAATACATTTGTGGTCTTGAGGAATTTTTGCCAGGTGTTACACAGGAGAGAATTCTTTGTGTGTCCATCAGATTTCTCTGTGGATTTTTGATTCTTATTTTATTAAGTACCTTAACTACCGAAACTCTTACAGTTATTTTTCAGGAATATAACCGTGGCTTCAAGCATCTGTACTGCAAGTAGTTCATATGAAGGATTTAGGGAGATGTAGCTCAGAGCCATTATTCTGAAAAAGGTGGTTCTGCACAATGGAACTAATCAAAGTAGGGTGAGGACCTTGGAATCTCAGCACAGGGAGGTTTTTGTAAAGCCTCAATGCCTTCAGCAACACTTGTGGCGAGAATATTACTAAGACATGAAGTTACCTTTGTGTCCTTTCTAACCTGTGGTATTTTTTACTGTTGTTTCTGGAAACTAAAGGCTTTTCTTACAATAACAAGCACAATATGTTCTTTAGTAATTTATCAGAAGGAGTATTATCCTCCTGCTGATGGAAATAAATGTTTTACCAGAGATTTCACTAACAGTCTGGAGTCAGTGAATAACAGAAAAAAATAATACAATTTTGTCTGATGTTCTGCTTGTTCTATCACAGTAAAATTATTCTGATATATCTTTTTTTCCTCAAACAGTTTAAAATCCTTGAAGGATGTTATATTTGTTGCATCATATAGGGCATCTTAGATACATAAATTTCAGAGAACCAGGATGCATAATTCTGTTTCTGCTCTCTCTTGAGTGACATATACCATCATGTAAAAAAACAATCCTGGTGATTTGCATAGTTCTGCAGTTTAATTCAAAACTAATAGCTAATTAACAACACCTGAACTTTAATTAGCATATGATTTTCTATTAAAAAAAATCGAAACACTGTGGCATAGTGTTCTGTAAGTAAGGGACAATAATTTAAATTCACTTCTGGCCAACAGGCTGACTCTCACTTTCAAGATGTAAAGAAGCAGATGGGATGATATTTAGGAGGCAGTTTAAAATGTTTCCTTTCTCTCATCTTAGTTTATTTCTATTCACATAAATTTGGGAACTATTGCGCTAATGTTATGCTGAGGAAACATTTGTAAAATGAAAATAACTTCAAGATCTGAAGTTATTCTAAGAATTCACGGCCATTAAAGATCTTCAAAAATGTTTACAGAAGTTTTGATCTCAGAATAGTTCCAATCTAAGTACCTGTCTTGCAAAATGAACTAAATTCCTCATGTGGTTTCAATTGATATTTTTTAATTGTTTTGGTTTTTTTGCAAATGTTACATATTATTGCCTTGGTGTTTAAGTGGTTTCTGTGGTGAAGATGAAATTGTAAATAATATTAATAGATGTCGCATTTTTTCAGTAAAAGTGAACTCAGATTAACCTTACAAGCAAGAAAAGGTAAATCATAGTATTTAAAATGAGATATGGCAGACATAAGTAGTAAATGTTTTCTAGTTGCTCCCTCAAGGACAATGACTGAGAGAAAAGGAGAGTGCAGGTCTTCAGATCTGTAGGAGGAGTTTGCTTGCTCAGGATCTCCCTGCAGCCTTTTTTTGCTAGCTGCAATAAAACAAGAGCAAAGCTGCTGAGGAAATATGTTTCAGGGAAAATGGTGTTTTCTAAGCATTTCTAAGGTTTTTACCTTGTTTATGGATTGATAAGGAAATGGTGGTATCCATATCTTGCAGATTTGTTTTTCCTTTAGCTTGACATGAATCAGCAGAAAAATTTCAGGAATGTTATCAGCTGAGATTATATTTTCTTACTGTGCAGGGATTTTTCAGGATGTATCCTAATAATCAGTGAAAACAAAGGATTAAGAAAAAAGATTATGTGACATCTCCTCAAATCATACTTAATTTTGCAGGCTATCCTCTGATATCTATGGATTATGGACTTGGAAAGTGGAATCATAGATGTATAAAGATATATTTATATCCTGTTCTTGAACAATTGTGGCCTTAGGCACTTCTGCTTACAGGAATAAGCACTCACCAGATGGCCATGTGTCAATTCAGCTGTTCTCTTCAGCATGAATTCTTTGGAAGGTGCTGTGTCCCAGGACAAATTTGGTGAAAGGCATATTAAATGTTACATAGTGAAGGTAGGATTCAGGGGAAAGTTTGTATTTCTGTTCTTAAGCCATCAGGTATGCTGAAATACTTAACAGGCTTTTGGGTTGAAATAAACTGTAATGAAACAGAAACTCTGTGACACAAGAAGATGGTTGCCTTGTCATCTTTTCATTTTGTTTGTAGTTGTTTTCATGAGACCAAAGGACTGAAAACAAATTATGGAAATGAAGTTTAAAATCCAGGTTAATGTATAAAAAATGCATAAACTACGTATTATTTGATTTTCTAGCTTGCATTTGCAAAGTAACATCTCAAAGAAGTCAAAATTATGTAGAACCATCATAGACAAAAGACAAAACCAGAAATTCTGCCTTGTTACTTTCTTTAAAAAATAAGATGTTGGCTGGATGCCAGGACTATATGAAGTGCAAAAGATTTTGAGTGCAGTGGTGGCAGAAATTGCATGTGAACCACTTGAGGAATGGAAACATACAGGAACCATGCTTTGATTCAGTTTATCTAATGTGAGTAGGACATACTAGTTTTAGAAGATCAATAAGGAGCAGAAAAAGCAGAGTTATCACACAAGCTGGGCCCATTGAGCAAGTGTAGGCTCACCAGGCTGTCCTATAAACATGCTGAAGTTCACCAGGAGATAAAGTACTGGAGATACTGTTAAATGTAATTGCACAGTAAATTGGGAAGTCCCTGGATACCTGTGTTTTGCAACTGCCCTGACTTGAACAGCCCAGACTTTTTACAGTGAACTCTGTACGTGATGATGCATCTTCAGGAGTCTTGACATGGTGCTCTGGACTGGTAAAGGATTTCTGGTGTCTATTTTACATAAATTTTCTTCCTTCTGTGTGAGACAGATTAGTTAATGTGTGGCAGTCCAGAAGATCCTGGGGAGTGTGAGAAGATGTGCATTAGAGTTTATTACCCACCATCACATAGGCAGACTGCTGACCCATTTCTCTAAAGTGAAACTTGGTGATTGACTTTGCCCTGTTTTAAACAGAAGTTAAAATTCTGTTGGAGATCAGCAGTATGAAAGGGAAATTGGATAGTAAATGTTTCAAAGAAATCACTGGAAGAGCTTTGTTTTATTTTCCATTTTGTATACTTTCCTGATTTCCTTTCACATTGGAAAAGGGGGACTGATTGTTGGATATCCTTCTAACCTTAATTATGATTGTAGGGTTCTTCTTTTGAAGCTCTTATTTATTCACCTTCATATTATGTAGGCTCATATTTCTTCAAGTTTTTGGCTTTTTTTCAAAAACTGTTGGGAATATTCTGGTTAGAGGAATGCATTCTGTGGTTCACTTATAACTTGATAAAAGGCATCAGCTCTTGTAACAGATGAAGTTCATCCAAAGGACACATAAGATTTTCTACTCCTTCCAGTTTATATAGTCAATTATAGCTGTTTCACCTCAGCCATGTGCTGTACCTGGGTCTTTCTTTTGCCTCAATTAATCTGTCAGAATCAAATTTATTATTCCAGCTGACCAAACTCCTCCTAAACATCTCAATTAGCTTGATAAATAATAGAAAGCAGTTACCTTCACTTTTAAAGATGATGTCTGGTTATCTAGTAGGTGAGACGTAGCACCTAAGGGGCCCATGGTGCAGCTGTGGTGTCATGTTCCAGAGTCCTGTTTTAATTGTCTATGATTTGAAGTAGAAGCCCTCTCTGTGTGTAATGATTTTAAGGTAGCTTTTGATGAGATACTAGGAGACACATACTTGGCCATAAGCCCTATCTTTTTGCTCCAATATGTAACAAATCTTAGCTTGCCTTCTAAGAATTTTTGGTGGTGATGCTTATAATTATTCCTCTCTCGATTTATTTGTCTTTTACTTTATCTTAAACCATAGCTTTTCACCTACTGTGTTTTTCAAAGAAGAGATGGGATTTTAAACAATGTCTTTGTGATTTTGAACAATCTGGAATAATGTGGTAACTTTATATATGCCAGCAGAAAATTTGCAGTTTGGCCTCCTTTCAAAATTTTTTCAATTTGGTCCTGACTTAAAGTAAGATTAAATAATAACAAATGGTTCCATAGACTCAAAGAAAGCATCTTTGTGAATTAATTCTGCATCAATAAGAGCTTGATTTCAGAACAGATATTAGTCCAGTTGAAATTAGAAGTTGTCTTGATATTCCAAATGTCATATTGTAAGTAAAAAACCCTCAGAGAAAAGCTACTTGGTGTTTGAAAATTACTGCAGTAACTTATTTTGTAGGAAGACAAACATGTTGACAAGCTTATTTTCAAGCTCACTTACAGACACAAATACTTAAGAGCTGCCTTAGTGTTTCCTACTTTACAAAATATTTACAGGGCTTGTAAGTTCTGTTGAAGTAACACCAGGATATTTTCTAGTGCTCTCCTGTATTTATATAACATTGTGCACTGAAAGTTCTTTAAAAAATTACACTATATACCAACATATGTGAAGCCAATGATTTTTTTGTCTTTTGATTTGGCTTGCCTCTGGACTACTTCCCTCTAGATTTGCAGTTGACCCTAAGTACTGATACATTGGTGACTTCTGTATTACTTCTGCCCTTGCAGTTTCAACTTCAGCTCCTGGATCAGCCTGACCCATAGGATGACAGGGTAATTTGGGTTGGAGAGGACCTCAAGAGCTGTCTAGTCCAACTCCTAGCAAGGGTCCAAAGCAAGGTCAGCATGACATTAATACAGGTTCCTCAGTACTTTAGCTGGTCAGGTCTTGAAAACATTCAAGGATGACAACTGCAAAACTCCTCTGGGTAGCTTGATCCATTACTTCACTGTACCTATGGTAAAAATGCATTGTGCATTACTTCACTGTACCTATGGTAACAACTTACACCAGTCAGAGCTGCTGTGAATTGCTTGGCTCTGTCTTTTTGACATTCTCCCCTGTATGATCTGATAAACTGCTGTTAGGTACTTCCACAGCCATCACTGCTCTAGTGAGAATGAGCTCAGCTCCCCCAGCCAGCTTGGTGGCCTTCCAATAAACTTAATCTAGTTTATCAATGTCAGTGTTTCACTTTGGATCTCAAAACTGCTTACAATATTCTAGATGCAGGTTAATGACTACTGAATAGAGGGGAATAATCTCTTCTCTTGTTCTACTTGTGCTCAAGTCAGTACAACCAAGGCTGCCCTTCTTTCCTGCAAGGCCCACTGCTGATTCGATCTTTTTCATTGTTGTTTTCCTTCCCTAATTTAGCAGAAGAATGGTATTTGCAGTATTGCTTAGTTCCATAGTGAAACCAGGTTTTAGAAACTCCTTTGTAAGACTGTATATGTGAGTATTTGTTAGTGAAATTGATAAATAGATGACACCACACTAGCTGTCAATATGTTCAATAGAAATATGAATGTTCTTTTTTATTGATGTTTTAATTGGTGGTCTGAATCTATTGGAAATTTGTATGGTTTAGAAAGTGGGTTTTGCAAATCAGATTACAGTCAGTTCTTTTTATTGAAGGTAGAACTGGATTGGAATGTTTTGAATATGGAGGAAAAAAACCACTGTACATCCAGCTAGATTTACTGGTTTAGACACTGTACTGCTCAGAAGAACAACACCACAGCTTCTCTCCTTTATGCTAGTGCAAGGCAAGAATGCCAGTGGAGATGCACAGGGCCAGGCTCAGGAGGTCAAAAGGTGCTGAATACAAAGCAAGACCTGGCTGAAGGTCTTGGAACAATGCCAATATGACTCATCAGAAGAAAATTATAGAGTTAAAAAAGCAGGATCCAAGAATTAGAAATAAAAAGGAAGAAGATAGGATAAGATCTAGGACTACAAAGCAGAGGATCAGCAGCCAAGAGTCTAAGGTAGACTGGCTGCAGCTCCATATTGAGAAGCCCAAGGCAACTGTGGATCTCATTATATACATAACACCTAATATAAGCAGTGCAAGAATTAATCTCCTGAGGGAGAGCTGTGTGCCATGTGATAGCTAAAGCAAAACTGGCAAAGGCAGACCTGGCTGGCTGTACCTCAATTGTCTTGATGGATCTTGACAGGATTGACAAATGTAAGCATAGATTATTGTGCTGTCTATGTATAAATTACAGAACAGGGCAGATTAATCATAGCCCTTCATCTTGAGTTTGTGTCTATGCAACCTAAAGATAAACATATATTGTATGTATGCATTTGTATGTGGTATTTTGTAAAAGTGTTTGAATTTTTTACTTTATATAAATCTAATGTGATTGTTGTAATTATTAGTAAGTATTTGGTTTTATTTTTAATGGCAGACTTCATTAGGCAGCCATTAACAAAAGTTTTAGAAAGAATCAAGCAATCTAGTAACATTTATTCAAATGATTTGTGGTAATAACTAAAATTTGCAATGCCTTTAGAGAATGTGAATTCACACCAAGAGGTATAGAACATTTCAAATTGCTGTGCTCTGGCTGCTTGAGAGCTTTTGTTAGTGAGTCAAAGAACTATTGAAATAGTCCAAAATGATTCTTTAATCTTCTGGTAGTAACACAATAGACAATTGTCTGAAACATCTTCCCAACATTTTGATCACTAAAAACATTGACCAGATTTGTATGTTCCTATGTAAATGCTAGCAAATAAAACCTGATTAGTAGACTATAAAAAAAGAAAAGAAAAGAGAATAGAGAGATGTTTACAAATCACTGACAATGTCAACTGCCTGGACAACTGCATGCCTGTATAGTCCAAGATGGAAGACTGGTAACAATAGAATAAAGCAACAAGAAACACTTTAAAACTCCCTTTATCCCTTTGAACTAGAAATTCCAAACCAGTTTCTTTGCAGAAAAAAGAACATCAGTGTTAGACGAGTTGCAGCTCTATATGTCCTGTCAGCCATTTACTGGTAGTTCACAAAGAGGTCAAAATGTTTGCAGAGATTATTGTATTAGGAAGCAGAGTAGGTATTTGTTTTTCAGCTTTAATAATAATGAATTTGTCACTAAAGGACAGTAATTTCTTGAAGTTAAAAGGCATAAGCACTAACACTTAACTGTCCTTTTGTTAGGCTCTCCAGCTGATTATTCTACTAACACAGATAAAAATGCTTTTAGAAACTTTGGAATACTTGTTTTATAGAATCTGTAATAATGATTTTTTTCTCAATCTTCAGCACTGCAAAATAGGACAAAACCATCTTATTAAAATTACAAAAGCAACTTATAATCAAACTGTCTGCTTTTAGCAGACTTCCCACTTTTGAAACAGCTTGAAGAGGTTGGGTTGACTGCTTAATGGGTCATAAAGTCCAGAATGTTGCCTTTATTATATGAGTCTTTATTGGGGTGGAAATGACAATTTAACCATATTCCAACAAAAGAGGCCTGTAATTCCAGCTTGGGGAAAGTCAGATAATTTTCCTACTGTTGTGGCTGGTATTTAAAAAAGAAAACAAAAAGAATCTGAAAGAATCCTTTTAGTTAATCTTTACAGTTGTCAGGTACATTTCACCACACCCTGGACCACCTAATTGTGCAACCCAGGGGAGACGTGATGCTCATTACTGTTCTGGTACTCATGTTTTCTGCTGAGGGATATTATGGCACATAGGAAACTTGCTGCAGATGATGGTTGAAGTCAGTGGCCATGCTGATCCATCCAGGGGGGCTGCAGTTCCCTGTCAATGTGCAGTCAGATGGTGCAAATCCTACAGCACAGGACATAGGGACAGCACTGGAGAGGGATGGGAAACGGTGTCTCTTTTTCAGATAAAATGGGGGGACAGAAGTTGATTTTTCAGTCCAATAGTTGATCTTGTCATACAGTGGATGACATTTAGAAAAAAAGAAAGGGAAATTTGAAGGAAGAAAGGAAGGAAGTATGTGAAATGTATGATGCCTTGGGGCAACTTTCACGAGACAGCAACAGAAAAAGCAATAGCACAAAACTGAAAAAATAGTTGCATTTTACAGTTGGAGTATATGACATGGAAGAACAGAACACTTTTGAAAAAATCAATATTTGCCCAATGGAAGTGCAATTTTACTCTTGAGGCAGTTAGCAAAGGAGCACTTCAAAAACTGCCTTGTATAGAACTGCAATTTAAGAAACAAATGGAAAACTAAAGTGCCATCATGATTTCTGTCAGACAAGCAATATGGTTCCTTTGGTCTTCTGTGCTGGAGTTATGGAAACACTAATGTGCAATACACTACCATAATCCGTTTCCTAAAGAAAATTAAGTCAGGCACAAGGGTAAAAGTACACCTCAGCAGCAGAATAAAGGGTAATTAGGAGCAGTTAATGAGTGAATATGAGGTATCTGAATTTTGTCCATCAAGAAAGAAAATTTACTGTCATTTTCTAGATGTTTCCTTGGTAGGCAGCTAGAAGTTGCTGAAACTGTAACTCAGACAAGGTGTAACCAAAACCTTTAAAAATATTGTATATTAAGACATTCAGATTTAATGAAATTAACTTACTCAACTTTAATCTTAAAACACCCTGAAGCTGTAACAGTCAAATAGTATTTCAGTGACATCTGTCCCAACAAAAAAAAAACATTTAATGGGAAATATCTTTATGTACAACTGAGAAAAAAGAGACAAGTTAATGATTTGATGATCTTTTTTCACATTATATTTCTAAAATTATTTACTTTTAAGTTGCTTTTCTTCCCAAAAAATTTCTCAGTCTTCATTTTATTTCATTAGTTTATTACTATTGCATTGGCTAAAAATAATTTAAAAAAAAAACCCAAACCAACACAATAAGGTGTTTTTTATTTATGGAAATGTATGATTTGTTATATACAGCACATTGCTGTGCAGTAGTTTAAAAACTGACATTCTCTAGGTGTGGAAATGAAACAGCAAACCAAAGCCACATGTTTTTGACACTTTGTGTACTGCAGAATGACTCTAGAATAACTTTGTGCAATGCTGATTCTGTTTTCCACTTTGTGTTTGCTTCAGAAGGGCTCATTTCCATGGACCGCTGGGCAAGCTCAGTGTAGCTTCTGCAGGCCGAGGTCTGTAATTCTATGAGTCACCTCACCTAATCATCTATCCCCTAATTGCAATAGGATTAACAATTCCACCAGTGATTTACACGTGATGCTATGGTCCATCTTTCTTCCCCAAAGCAGAGCTAGGTCAGCTCTGCCAGGCCGGCGGTGTGCCCGGCCTTGGGCCTGCGCGCGGGCAGCAGAAGCTCTGTTCACACAGGGGCTCGTGTCTTGGCTGTCCCTTAGCTTGGTGGGAGCCAGTGGCAGTGTGGCCACGGCAGCACAGGGTTTGGCACAGTAATGGCATCTGCCTGGTGGCTCAGGTGGTGCTGAAGGCCTGAGGGTAGTTCTGCGTTGCCTTTTCTATAGTGTGTGATGGTAGCCCAGTACACCAGCTGTACTTGTCAGTCTTGGTAGCTTTAGGCTAAATCATCAGAAACCACATTCATAACTTTGTCTTAAATGAAGAATCATCATAAGGAAGGTTAGGTGGGGCGATAGGACTCAATATGTACACTTTTCTCTAGACATAATTATTTTTTATTTCTCTAAAGGGAAAAGTAGTTGCTCTTTTAAAAGGAGTTGCTGAAAAAGACACTCCTTTTATTCTGGTATAATGTTTCGTTATCTCTGATGATCAGGACAGCTGTTTAATCATCGCTTTTACATTCCCAATTGAATATATAAGTAATAATATGCACCGTCTTCTTTATCAAACAAAAACATTAATGGCATAAATAGATCCAGTCAGTAAATATTAAAACTTTTGAACATTATAATCACAGAGGTACTCTGAGTTTATTGGTAGCTAAGGTCACTTTTACACTTGAAGGCTGGGAGGGACTTGAATTGTTGTTGATGGACACAAGTATGGTAAATTAGTACAGATCAGGAAAACAATAAAGATTGGTGTGGAATGTGCAACCATTTTTGTAAGTGTGAAGTTATGGCAATGATTGGTCACTCTCTCCAGCAGATGTACAGTCTAACTTGCATGAGCATTTTTTCTTGTTCACTTCCCTGTCTTAAAATGAACAAAATTACTTATTATTTCTAAGTGTAAAAATAATTTCTGAGGAAAGGCACTGAAATGCTCTTTTGAAATCCTATTTAGCTATATCTGAAATCCTATTTAGATACTGCACAGTCTTTCGGTATATTTCCCAGTGTAGCATTCCTTGTAAGAGAACAGAAACAAATTATCTGTGTAGGTCATGAAAGACAGTTCTTCTAAAACTATAAAAAGTGAATCAATTTAATGGCTAAACCTGGACACCCTTCTCTTCTGTGGTACTACACAGGTTTGCCTTTTTACATTATGAATTATTTTCTCCAGCTGCCTGAATACAATGTTGTTATCCCCAAGAGTTCAACAAGCCACTGATGTGTTAGGTAGATTATTTCCCCCATGGTTTTATTTCAGTCCTGTCTGTGCTGCTCTTCATATCTTTCTGTACCGTCTTATTTCCAAACAATCACCTGGTGATCACTGACAATTCATCTTGAAGTACTATTTTTGTGAAAAGATTACCAGTAGAAGCCCATCAGGTTTCTGTACACACAGAAATGCCTGTATATGAAGGAAGGGAAAAATACCTTTCTGCTATTTATTTGCATATAGTGCCATGCAGAGTGGCACAGATTTAACATTAATTTAGTGCTAATGTGTAACAAAACCAACTAGCCATTGTATTTTTTTTCAGATCTAACCTGAATACTGCTGCATAATCCTGTCTATGTTGTATGGGCTTACTGCTGATCACCAGTCACCTGACAGCTCCATGTTTGATATTACTGTTAACAAGCTCAAATACCTTTGTAATCTTTTAGTTTCTGAGGCACATGTACATTTTCCCTACAAATTACCTCTTGTCCAGTCCCATCCTTTCAGACTTCCCAGCCCAGCAGTTCAGCAAGATGTGTGTTTGTTTGCACAGCTGCAACATTGCTTTGCCTTTTGATTTGATAATCTTATCTATCTGTTTACTTGTGGGGAAAAAATTAACATTTGTCAGAAGTTCTTGTAAACAGGCTAGGCCCCAAAAGAGACGTACTTTATAGATAGCATGCAGCACATCTTCTGTTTAATCTTTCATGAGTTCAGTAATCATAGGCAAGTCACTAATCTCTCTGCTTTTCTTTCTGCACTGGTGAAACAGTTGTGGTAAGAACACTCTATGAGAGTTTAGATGTCTTTGCTAAGCTTTGTGAAACTTTTGGACATGCTGGAAATTTGGTACAAGTTGAAACCGAGAAGTTAACTCGATTGGGATAGCAAACCAGAGTAAAAATAATAGAAACCAGGCCATAACTTCTATTTTGTACCAGGGAAAAACTTCATTTTAAAGGTCAGGCAGTGTGGTGACAAAGGTGGTTTAGGTAGCAGGAGGGACCAGGTCCGTAGCTGATGTGTGGCAGCATGTCACAACAACACCATATCTTTGTCCCTTTCCCTTTGCAGTATCGGTCAGGGCGGGATCCCCACCGAGGCTCAGACAATGTCTCCAATAAGTCTTCGGACAGCGATGTCAGCGATGTCTCGGCCGTGTCCCGGACCAGCAGCGCTTCCCGCTTCAGCAGCACCAGCTACATGTCTGTGCAGTCAGAGCGTCCAAGGGGAAACAAGAAAATAAGGTGAGCACGATGAGCTACAGTGTCAGCTATAGCTGTGTAGTTTTACTAATGGAACACTTATCAATATTTGTATTTGACATTAGCATTTTGCCTAGAATGACATTTGCAGGGAATTTGCAAAGTACTGACTTAAATGTTTATCAAATGCATTTTGAAGTCTTCATGGAATTTGTTTTTAGCCAAGTTTTGTCATCTCGGGTTATCTAACATACACTGAAAAAATAAACATATTCTGTCAGCAAGCATTAGACACACTTTTTGAAAACCGTTTCGTAAAATATACTTAATATGGCTGAAAAGACAGCTTAACTTGAAAATTTGTGCCAGCAGAGGCATCTTATTTTTGTTTTAAATAGAACACTGAACTTTTCTAGATGTATTATTTAATACTTACACAGACCAATTCAATTTATTTAATACTTACACTAGTCCAATTTAACTGATGTATATTGTGTATCTGTGACCAAAACACAGCATTCTCTTTGCCTGCACCTTGCGTGCACTCAGAGGAACTTTGGTGCACAAATGAAAGATAATTTTCCTAGAAGGTATAACCTACCTCCATCATAATTTTCAAAAGTTAAGCATCAGCTCATATGAGCATTGTTAGGACCACACTGTTTCTGTTATACATGTCTTTCTAAATGTGAGGTGTTGTCATGCAAGTCTTATTTGAATAGGTACTTACTAAGAAAATGTTCCAAGGCTCTCTAGTGTAGGCTGGACTCCTAGCCAGCATGACTTACATTATGTCTGCTTCTATCCTTTAGTTTTTTTCATTTCTTTTGCATTTCTTTTCTTCATGCATGCTCTTCTCCTTGACCTTAACTTTAATTTATTCTTTTCTTTTTTCTTTTTGCATGCCTTTTTCAATTTTTGTTGACTTCAGAAGGACAAGGAATATAGAGGGGAAAAAAGAGGGAGGGCTGGAAGGGGATGAACAAGATGAAGTATTTCCTGAGGAGGAAGAAAAAGAGGAGGAGGAAAAAGCAAAAGAGCAAGAAATTAATGAAAAAGGGGAAGGGGAAGAGGTGACAGAGAACTGTGATAAGGAGGAGATCAAAGAATCAGGGCATGATGAAAAAGCTCAAGAAGACCAAGCTGAGGAAGGGAAAGAGGATGACAGGTAAAATATATTTCTGTTTATATAGATTTATACTTTCTCTTGTACAGTACCCTCTTTGTCTTCCCTTTTTTTATTCCTTTTGCTTGCTTACTGCCTATGCTCTCTACAGCTCTTCTTTGTTTGTTTTTGCTTTCAGTCATCATGCTTTCATATTTAATCAAGTTTCATTCTCAGCTTCAATGAACTTGCTCTGCATGCCAAATGAGGCAGCACACCAACTTGACTCATTAATATGCATACAACTGCAGCATATTATTTTTTAAATTAGTTTAGACTAAAGTTTGGGTTTGACTGTAATAAACAGTAGAAATTGTAAACTTTTTTATTATATTTCCTACTTGAATTATTATTTCTATGGAAAATGTTTTGTTGAAAACTCAGCAATATCAAAATTACCTTTAGTTTCATTTATGGCCATACTATAGAAGAAAATTTTGATTTTTTTCTCAGTCTTCTTTGTGGCACATACTGATTGACATTCAATGTGGATAAAGCAGAGTCTTCCTTTTTCTTTTTTTATTTCACGTTAAAAACTGTCAAGGATTGCTGGATTGTGTAAGGGTCATGCACTTCAGCTGCTGTGTTGTATCCAAAAACATTGGAGCACAACTGGCTATGGTTCTATCAAATAATATTCTAGAATTATACATTTTGCCACAAATCCTTTAAAGAATGTAAATGTCAGGCAGTGCAAAATGTGTATGTTGCATTGAGAGAAATACAACATTCCTTCTTTCTTCAGTAGAAAAAAATGAGTTTCAGATTTGATGAATATTCTTGAACCATTCTCAGGCACACAAGAATGGCAGTAAATCTCAGAAACGAAAAATTTTCTTTTAGCCTGACAATTCTGAACTACCTCTAAATAATTTATGCCTGTAAAATTGTGCTCATATATATTAGAGTAAACACAGAGCAATCTATGGAAATCCATTTTCTTTCCTTGCTACAAACTTATACATGTACATGCTTGTATCTGCTCACGTATATAATATACTCAAAGCAAAGGGGATACAGAGAGAGAATAAAAATGCCTAGAGGGAATAAAAATGCCTAGTGTATAGTCTCAGGTGATTTGAACTAACATATCCATACTACTTCCTTTATATATTGTGCCATCATTCCTTCACTCATGTTCATGCATTTTAGATTTTAGCAAAAACAGTTGTTTGGAAACAGCTGTGTTCAAGAGTGCCTTGGCATATGTGCTCCAGGGACTGCTGTATGGTAGTCTGTGAAAGGATTATTTAAAGACCTTTTTCTCTTCCATTTTCCCACCTTTCCTCTGGGCACTCTGGAATGCAGGGGCTGCTCACAGTCACACCATCATCAAAAATTACCATGTTAAGGATACCTCATGCCTCTCAATGTTAGTGTGTTTATATACTTTATGAGTAGTGGTAATAGTCCCACTAAGGTCTTCAATCTGCTGAGATCACAGGTGGGTTGAAATGACTGCAAACACAGATATCCAGCAGTAATTCATGTCATGTCTATTTCAAAGAGTACCTTGGCACAATAAAAGGCACTGGAGTACATTAAATCAATTAATTTTTTCTGTTAGAAATAGTTGCAGCATCATGTTTTGCCTTAATTAAACCTTGTAAAACTAAACTTTGACATCTGCTTTTCCCTATAGGGAAATCATAATTGTGTTCTTTCTCTGCAGTACATGTTATCAAACAAAAGGTGTCTCCAGCTTTGCTGTTGAGTATTTATTATGTAGAGTTCACTGACTTTTTTTCTTACTCCATCTCCTTGATATTCCCAGGGCCAAAAATAAAGGCACCTTAGATATAATCTTTGATCATTAATATTTTTATTGAAGGTAAACTGTTTAAGACTTCTCTAAATTTTATCCTTTCTTAATATTTTTCTAAATATCAATCCTAAGCATTAATTCTGATAGTCCACAACAGTTTTGTTTTACCATATAAATACATAGCAAATGTAGTCACAGAGCAGGATTTAACTGTTGAAATACAGTAGAAAAATACAACTTCTGTTTCAAGCACACAGAGTCTAAATCATGAAATAAAATATGAGTCCAGAGAGGGAAGCACAGAAGAACTAAGAGATGTTCCACATAACAGAGATAGGTACAACACAGTGTTGGGGACATCTTGACAACAGAGAATGAATGCTAAGAGGAGATTTGAGGAGAGAAAATAAGGTATCTGTGAAGGTTTCTGGAGATCTGTTTTCAAGCATTCAAGACAATGAGGACAAAACATGAGGTGCTTGCTAAAAATACATCAAGTGGTTGAGGGACAAGTTTGATGACCAGGAATTGATCTTTCAGTCTTGAATATGTGGTGGTAAATATGATAAGGAACAGGTGCTAAGATAATAGGAAATAAGGATGAATTATGTACAACTGTGTAAAAGACAGTGTAACATTTCACTGATGTGTGGAGGAAGATGAGACAGCCAAATAGAAAGAGTATGAAACTTGTCTTTTCTCTAGCATCCTGGAAGAGGTCATTGGGTAAATTGGCAGGGCTAGAGAAAAGCACTGCAGTATCGGTCATTTGAAATGCTGAGAGAGTGGACAAAGCTATTATCTGTGTGGGTGGACAGAAAGGGCAGAGATGAGAAATAAAAAGCATTTACAAGTCAAAAAGTTTTCTATATATTTGGAAGGAATCAGTGATATACCATGTGAAGAAAGGAATTGAATTCTAAAAATGGTAGAAGGTATTCTGATTCCTTCTGAATCAAGTAGGAAGATGACACAACCAAGAAAGGAAAATTTGTAGGGGAAAAATTAAGCAGAGGTGTAATTTTTCAGAGCCCTTAAAAATTCAAGAAACAAAGTGCCATGTATGGCTTCAGTAATGCATTTCTTCAGATGCAAAACTTTTCTCTTTCTAAAGGTTCTTTGCTCTTTTTGTGCTCTTTCCTTTGTTAGGTATAAAGATTTTTCAAATTCACTTTTTAGTTCTAGTTCACTCAGTAAAAATAAGACTTTGTAAAATTTAATTTGTGTAATTAAAATGGTTTTAATTTGAAGGAAGGAATGTTTTAAAACTGATTCCTGATGAGTATTTGTTCCTTAGTTTTTCATTAAATTGTAATTTTAGTATTTCAGGTTTTATGACCCTTCCAGTGTGATTGCAGCTATTAACAGTTAAATGCAGTACTTTTCTGGAAGAAAAAGCATGTCAGTGCACTCTTTGCAAGCTCCTTCACAAGCTAAAATCTAAAGTAATGGTTTTGAAAGTCTTTATTCTGGTAAAAATATAAAAACCTGTACAAAAGATAACAGACACTAAAAATCCATTTTCAATGTGTATGTGCTGTTTGATTTTTTTAAAGCTATTTCAAAAGTATTTAAATGATTCTTCAACTACACTACTAGATGAAAGAACTTAATTGTATCTCACCTTTGTAGCCAGACAGGCCACGTGTTTGGAAGAGCAAACAGTAGCCTGAGACTCTTTCCCCACTGCATGATCAGTCTTTTAGCAGAATTGCAGTACAGGTAGTCTGTGCTCCCAACAGAGATAGATAGATGGATAGATAGATAGATAGATAGATAGATAGATAGATAGATAGATAGATAGATACATACATACATACATACATACATACATACATACATACATACATACATACATAAAGATTCACCCAGTGTCATTTCTGCTGTGAAAGGAGAGAGAACTTAGGTCCAGTTATGTCAGTGTTCCGTGTGGTTTTCAGGGAAAGCATGCCAGCATGCAGTTTCCTGCAGCTCTCAACAGAAGATGTGTGGGCACAATACCGTCACGAGGGAGCCGCAATGACCACCACGGAGTCGGAGCAGGAAAAGAGGAAGTTTAATTTTTTTTCAGCTTATACAGATTTTTAGAGAAGAGACCACATTGGAAGACTGAGGTTCAAGCTCTTCAATTTCACTGGTCTTACAAAGTGTCCATCAATTGTCCTTTCTACAGAAAGGAATGTAAACTATATAGATAACTACAGGAAAACATTGCTTTATTTACATTAAAGTGCGTGAGAAAGTTCTGACTCTAAACTAGAAGGCTGAAAACCAGGGCAACAATGTTGGTCTAACAACCTTTTCAACATGACAATCAAGTGATCTTGCCATTCCTAGCAGGAGAATAGCAGGTTGCAGTACAATGTTCACCAGCTCTTTTCAGCTGCAAAACGTTGCATTATCCAGGCAGTTGGGGCAGGTGTGATGCACTGGGTCCTTGAACAAGAAGTAGCAACTTTGTTTCTTTCTAACATAACTCTTCTGTACTCTTGGGACTAGATAAGCAGAGCTCCTAACATATTGCCAGTCTGTGCCTTTAAAATCAGAGGACCTAAAGAAAAGGTTTTTTAGTAAGATTTTCCAGTACTGTTGATCTGGGGGGAATCTGTTAGGAGTTTATGAGACATTCTTGCCCATTTGAAATGAACATTTAAAGCCACTACTTTTTAAGTAAGATTTTTACCTTTAGTTTTCTACAGAAAGGCAAATACTCAAAATCTATACATTCATACAGCTACTGGGTCAGTACCAACACACATGGACAATAATTTGGCCATTTGGCCATTTTTACATTTTCATAGATGACATTTAGAAGAAAATTGTCTGTAGCTTCTGAAAAAATATTATGGAAAAATATGCAAAAGATCAATAGTTCCAAACAGATAGAATAAAAATAATTTAAGAAATCTAGTAAAATCACCTGTTTGTAAGTTATTTGTCACTGTCTACAGAACCCTTAGAAGACCTGTTTTTTTCCTGTTACTTTGGAGAAAATACAAAAGATATCTAAGTTCCTTTACAGCCAGTAAATTCATTTTGATACACTGGGATATAAGTAATTAATGAATTTGGAAACACACATTATTAACAGGTGAGGAGTAAAAGTAAGTCATTTGAAACAGTCTGCAGATTTGAGATATATATATATATATTCCCCAGCAGGGAACTCAGACATTTTTACTTTGACTGCAATGCAATATCTTTGAGACTGCTTCCCTCTCCATGAAATTCAGCTTTTTACTTCTGCTGAGCTCTGACCTGTGTTCCTTAAAGCACTGATGCACTCCTGTTATTAAAGTTTATTTAAAAAATGTGCATCAGTAGTTTAAACAAAACAAACCCACAAGAAATGCAAGGAGAATGCCCTGTAGACATGCAAGGAAGTAGAGATAAAGGAAAAATATTAAAATGAGGATTTGAAGCAAATATAAATTTCAAAATTAGTTTTTGCACTTTTAAGTGTGTTATAAAAGGATTAATTTTCTGAAAATATTTAAAGCTAGATTGAATCAAGGTTTTCAATAGACAGACTTTTTTATCTTTATTCCTAGAGGATTGAGCATGACAGATCTGGTGACAATAATAGCAACAGCAAATACTAGAAGTGGTGTAGAGAATTATAAAAACAAGGGATTGAATATTGAAGCTTATAAGGCTTTTCTTTCTTAGACATTATGATTGGACAGACATGGCTCTGTCTTATTGATGTATGTTTTCCCTCTTTTTACCTGAGTATTAATTTAATAGAAAAGTGATAAGACTGTAAAATTAGTACATATTCCTAAAAATGTACTTCATTAAAAATAATTAATAAGCTTACCATTTAGTCTTCCAAGAAGTGAACATAAACTCCTTCATGTTACTTCTTAGAAGTATTTCTGAAATGCAGTTGCTGGGTTTGTGCTATTGCCTTTGAAACGCACTGCCAGGCCCATTTAGCAAATACTGTACTTTAACTAAGGATAAGGGGCCCAGTGCTGGTATTGTGTGCTTAATATCTATGGAAAAATAATGCTTCACTGGTTGGGCATTGCTCATATATCTGATTTTAATGGTTTTTGACTGAACATCTGAACATTTTCAGTAATTTCACTGTACCTATGTGGTGCTCATACTTCTTAAGTTCATAAGGTGCTAGCTAAACAAGCTGGGAGATGTGTCATCAGGTAGCCCCTATCAGGAAATCAAATTTCCTTACAAATACCACTGAGAGCCTAGCACTTCCCAGATAGTAGCTATAACATTAAACACGATTCCTGTGGAGGCCCAAGGTTAAAAAGAGGAAAGTTGCTTCAAATTTTCATACTGTGCCATGTACACATTTTCTCAGCAGGGACATTTGGTCATAGACTTGCCTTCTCCAGCTCAGAAAAACGAAGGTTGCAGGCTCATGTTCAGAAAGATATGAAACATCTTTCCTCACTTTTTCTTTTTTATGATGGTCTTCAGTTTTCTGTATGCTTTTATAATTTCCCCCAGAGACCAAAAGTGACTCAAAGTCATTTTGTCAAAGTGACAGAAGTCAGACAGGCAAGATCATGATGTCCCAGATAACGTCTCTTCAGCTGAAGTAATTATGGCTTCAGATCTCTTGCACGTGTCCGTTTAGTTCTCAGTCCCAGAAGATCAATTCACAGACATGCTATGAATTTTGGAGATATTAGCAGTGCCTATTCTGGCCCTGATTTTTCAGAGTCCTCAAGCAACCCGAATTTACAAGGATAAAGGAAATGTTGGAGTTGTTTTATTCTTTAGACAGCCACTGCCACATATATGCACATAAGCGTTAAAACGAGCCTGAGCATATTCCCTTTGTGCAGTACTAATCAAAGAAATACAGTCTTTCATGAGTGAAGTATAGATGCAACTACAGTGAGATCCATATTGCTGACAGCAATTTATTTACATAAAGTCTTTTCAAGACATCTGGCTCTTCCCTGTGTATTATGTGATTTTTCTCTTCATGTAATCTCAGTAGTGCATCCTGTCCAGTTACGCCGTGTCTATCTTCCAAAGTTTTCTAACTGTCAGTGAATTTTCCAAATAAGGAAATCTCCCTCACAGCAATTTCAGTTTAGTAAGATGATAAATCATGGTACTTTTTACCCTCAGGCGAAACATGATGTCTCTTACCTCTGTATTCCAGCCTTCAAGTCTGAATTTTTTCTCACCTTCCTGACTCAATTTTACGTTATTACTCTGGTGATTTGAGGTCTGGGACACATACTGGATTTAATGTCTGGTTTAGCAATTCACTGCTTGCTTTTCTTTGACAGAGCTCTATTCAGCCCTTCAAGAAACAACACTGAGAAGCCCTATGCAAGTGTCCAGTGTAGGTTGTGACTTAGCAGTGTTAATAGAGAAAATTGGGCCCTCTCCTCCATCTCTGTTGGAAGACTAATTGAACAGCAGGCTGGAACAGACACACAACATTTAACTTTCAGATTAAGTATATGCAAGGTGCAAGAGAATACTCAATTTAATCAGGTTGCTCATGACCAGTTTTAATTTAGCAAGCTAGTTATTACCCACCTTTTACAAACACAACTGCTTCTTTGCAAGATTGGGTTAAACAAGACACTTTCTAAACTCAAAGAATTTGAATGTTTTTCAAAGCTGACTCAGTCTTTGACTGCAATGTACTTTACTGCCAAACCCTCAGAGCTCATATGGACTTCTTTTATTACCAATGCATATGACAGCTGACTAATGCAAGAATTCTAGACCTCAAATAATTTTCTTACTGGACTTTTTTTTTTTTGCATCCACACAGAATAAATGACTGGTGTAGTTCACTGTATCAAAGAAAGGGATTTCATCAAAGATTCATTACTGTTAGCAGGGTAATAAAGCTTTTCTGTAACTTTGTAGAGGAAAACTTGAACATTTAAGGACACAATATTAATATAATCTTCGTTATAATTGCAATTTAAATTAACAAAAATATCAACTGTATTTTTATTTTTAAAAATAGCCAATTATTCTATAGAGAAGGTGGGAAATTTTATCAAAAATCTCTGAAGTTCTGTGTATAACTCAATTGCTAGTGTTCAGAAACAGGTAGCCGTTACAGTGTTTGTTCTGCATCAATCATTTGCTGTGGCTATGTTTTGTAAATAATCTAATGCCCTGACCCCAAATGACTTTGCCTGTTGTTCCAATTTGAAAAAAATGTGGTAGAGATGTCATGGAAGAAGTTATACTTCTATTAGTTTATAATAATAATTCAGTGTGGACAGCTTTACATCTGTCAGAGAGGGGGAGATACAGCTCAAGTCAACCTATGTACTGCAGCAGGTATTCCTGATTTGTAATAAAAGGGACCTTTGAAAAAAGAAATTTCATATCAAAATATTGCTACTTATATTTTGAGATGTGGCCACCAGTTTTCTTTGAGTAGAAATACATAACAAAATGCTCTATTTTCCCCTCAACTTTCTTGTTATAATTTCAATAAAATAAACTTAATAACTGAGTCAATTCAGTAGCTCTTAGAGATTTATACCACCAAAAAGTTAATAGAAAATGTTTGACCAAGTGGATCTCCAGAGACTAAGTCATTATAATTTTGAACCTGCAGTGTCTCTCTTTGATGTGAATTGGCAGACAAGTACGTGTATTGGCCGGAAGCGTTGTTCCCATGGAAATGTTATTTCCTACATCACAGCTGTCCCCATAATGCTGTTTTTGTTAAATTTCTTCAGTAAATTAATGAAATAATAGCATCTCTGATAGAGTTAACAGGTCCATTAAGAAAGGCATTCAAATTCATCTCCTGCTTGTAAAAAGCAGTAAACAAAGTCTACAGTGGGTCTTCCAGTCTTACAGGAGACATATATTAGAAAATATCTATTGCAACAATTGAAAAATTGTTAAAATCTTTTCCCTAGGACATCACAGCCCACAGCTGTACTACACACTTGGTAATGTGGACTTTCACTATTATGGGTGCCTTATTTTCATTAGGGTTCATTACCAGAGAACAAAGCTGGAAAGCCATAATATTAATTTTGCTTTGACTTTGAAATAAAGAAATAAAGAAACCTACAAGTTCTGCCAAATGACTTGTGTAAATCTGATTCTCTGACACATATGCTTATAGCAGAGCAATGACATTACAAGTTGTCATTTCCAATACTGCTGTAAAGACAACTGAAAAATACAAACAGCATCCTCAAAAATCCTACCAACAATATGCAGTACAATGGGTTGTATTGATATCTTCTTCACAATTAAATGTATTAACAGCGTTGTCGATTTAAAAAATGCCTGTGCTTCATAATATTGGTTTTATTAAAGTGTATTCATTGATAAGTGAAAAAAATCAAGCTTTTCGTAATCATTTTAGTGTATCACAGGTAACATTTCTTACATCTTAGTCTTTGTAGAATGAATAAGTTACAATCTAATTGGTTAGTGATTACAAACTCACTGGGTACAAGGATTCTGTACTGCTCCCTGTGCCGCTTTCTGCCACAGACTGGTGTGGTTCAGAGCCAGGACCTGATTTAAAAGACAGTTTTATAAATCTCTAGCAGTACATTACTACTGCAGAACTTACCAGGTTAGTGAAGAGGGAAGAGGAAGCCAAGTGGCAGCTCTGGGGTTCCTGTCACTGGGTCTTATTTTGAGCTTGGCAGATGGATCGTGCTATCAGTGTGGGGTTTTTAGTTTGTGTTTTGGGATGTGTTTTTTTGGTTTTCTGACCTAAACAAAGGATTCCTGATGAAATTTGGTACTTGCTGTATGAATCAGCCGATTTTTAGAAAATATTTCTGTTTCTGTAGACAAAAATCTGACCTCAATGCCTTCTAACTCTGCAACAAATTCAAAAACTGCAGCCAAAGACTGCAGGATGAGATTTTCCATTCAGTACATATGTTACAATGAGCATTTATTGTGTTTGCACCTGCTTCATGGAAAATATAACAGCCAAAAATAGTATCAAACAATTCTAAAATTAGTACTTTCTTGGAAGATGATTAAATGCTTTCAAGTCCATCAGAAACTGAGAGCAGTAAGATGAAGCTTGTTTTTTACTACCTAGCATCCAAAAATATTGAGTAAACCAAATTTTTATCTGGAACCTGTTTAGGATCCAGAACTTTTGCCCACAGTGCCATCCACCTTACCCAGTGCAAGAGTTACAAGCCATATATTGTCCCAGGTAAAGTGACTTGAAATCAGTTCCACTGCCTTTAGGACAGGATTCTTTTGCACTGTGAAATTTTCCAAGCCAGTTTTTACCCAAACCTCACAAACAGTTTTTTTTCCATCTTGGTCAGATATCAAGGGAACGGTCTGCTCAAGCAGGAGATACCAAGACCAAACAAAGATCTTCTTTTGAGACCTGTTTCTCTGCTTCTCTTCTATGAGAGTTTCCTTAGGCACTTTATGGAATTCCCTTCTGGCTATGCAACAATTCCAGAAAGGATTGTTTTCCAAGTAGCCATTTCTAATCATTGTTTTTTTAAAAGTTTCTCTGGCAGTGTTTTCTAATCTTTCTGTAATTCAGTACAAATATTGACAAACTGGAGAGAAAAAACAGATAATTTCTGATTATCTGATGTAGTAAGAGTCTGGAAGATTTGAAAGCACATTTTTTCCAGGGAGTAATTACACTCTTGGTTTAGAAAAAAGGTGAGTCTCTGCAAAGAGATAGTGAAGATTTATGCCTTTAAGAAATCCAAACCCTAAACACTGCAATTCCAGAAGGCTGTGTTTGAACAGCAGTTTTATAGTTGCTTACCGTTTTTCTTTAAAAATATTCAGAAAAAGCTTTTGGGCCAGAATTGGGCTGTGAAATATCATAATTTGATAACAACCTGAGATTTCTAATCTCATCAACGATTTTACGGCTAAGTCTAGACCAGTAAGCTAGATAGGTCCAGGACTGGGTCTTGATCATCTATATTGTTTAAACAGCTTGTGTTCTCTTTGGCATAGCTTTGTGCTGGACACACTGATGAGGTGCCCCTGATTCAGATCAGGGACAATTCAGGAGATCGCATAAATCAAGGTCATTTTCCTTCAGGCAGGATGCCTGATAAAACCCTGTTTTGGGAAGGATGTAAGCTAGTGTTAGCTAGCCTGCTGTGTGTATGCAGGCTGTCAGGGCCAGAGAACAGGCCTAAACCATTTGCTCTATGTGTGGCACAGAACTTTCCACTGGCTACAAGGACCATATTAATTTTTACATAATCATAGAATCTCCTCAGTTGGAAGGCACCCAAAATGATCATTGAAGTCCAACTCCTGGTCCTAAACAGAACAGCTCCAGAATCACACGATGTGTCTGAGACCATTGCCCAAACACTTGAACTCTGTCAGGTTTGCTGCTGTGACCACTTCCCTGGGGAGCTGTTTCAGTGCCCAGACACCCTCTGGGTGAACTCTTTTGTGATACCCAACCTAAAGCTCCCCTGAAGCAATTTCAGGCCATTCCCTCTGGTCCTGTCACTGAGACCACAGAGAATAGATAAGTGTCTACCCCTCCTCTTCCCCTCACAAGGAAGCTCCAGATTGCAATGAGGTCTCCCCTCAGTCTCCTCTTCTCCAGAGTGAACAGACCAAGTAACCTGATGCTGCTCATATGGCTTTTACTCAAGGCTTTTCACCATCTTCATTGCCATTGTTTGGGTGCCCTCTAAAACTTTCTTATATTGTGGTGCCCAAAACTGCCCCCAGCACTTGAGGTGAGGCTGCCCCAGAGCAGGGCAGAGCAGAGCAGAGCAGAGCAGGACAAACCCCTCCCTTGCCCAGCTGGCAATGCTGTACCTGATGTCCCCCAAGACACACTTGGCCCTCCTGGCTGCCAGGGCACTGCTGGCTCATGGTCAGCTTGCCAGTGATCCCCAGGTCCCTTTTTGTGGTTCTGGTCTCCAGGTTCTCATTTCCCAGTCTGTATGTACAATCCCCATCCCAGTGCAGAGACCAGCTCTTGTCTTTGTTAAACTTCATGTGGTTGGTGATTTCCTAGACCTCTAATTCGTGAAAGTCTCTCTGCTGAGCCTCTCTGAGTTCAAGGGAGTCAGGAGCTTCTCCTAATCTAGTATCCTCAGCAAACATACTTAGAATACCTTTGACATCACAAGTATCTGTCAGTCTGACTCTCCTAAGCTGGCTAATATGGTATATTTTTAACAATACTATTTAGTGGCTAGGGCTCTCATACTCCACTATGGGCTTTAAATTACAACTATATATAGATATCTTACTGTAATTTCTTTCCTAATGTCTTTTTTTTACTCTTGGTTTGTTTTGTTGGGTTTTTTTTTAAGGAATTTCTGCTTTAGCTTTGAGAATATATTCCTCTAAAATTTGTGCATCTTTTCTTTTTCTTTATTCACTGGAAACCGGAAGTGTCTGAAATGATATTTGCACTGTCTGCAGCTCTTGGTTTTCTCAAGAGATTTCTTGGATTTTGAGATAGTGCAGGAAGCAACATTCCTGTGTGAGCTTTGTCCTTCATCCTGCTCTTGCTGATAATTTGGTCCTGTTAAGACAAAGGCAATAGCCTGGCTGCCACTTTCACTCTGTTCTGCTGTAGGCTGTGGGCTGTCACATAGCTGGGGTTGTGTGCAGATTTTGTTCTTGTTTTGGTTCTAATAATGGTATTATTATGTCATTATGCACATATTATCTGGACTAGGATAATTACTTTATTCGTCCCTTTATTTTATTCTCCCCCCCCCCAGCATCTGGCTGTATATTCTCTTTGCTGAGGATATTTTTAAAATTATTATTATCTTATAAGACACCCTGAGAAGCCTATTTTTACTGCATACTCATACAATTTCATAAATTACTTTTATATAACGTCTGTTTTAAAATACTGTTGAATATATTTAACTGGATGTGTGTGAGATTATATTTGTGTACACATGTACATATAAAGAAAACTTCCAGTAATTTCTGTTTCCTGTTAAAGGAAAAAGGTTGTATGATTTACTCTCTACATTTTACTCTGAGGTCAACCTTTCTGTTACCTCAGAAAGGAACCAAATCTGACATACAACACCCAGTTTTCTTGAGAATGATCCATTTGTGGCATTGTCGAAATGCAGGCTGGGTAGAAGGATGGTTTCTACTGGAGATGTATCAAGTATCTGCCATGAATAAATAGTGAATGAGGGTTTGGATAGCCAGAAAGGATTCTGAGTGCTGATGAAAGAAATGTTCATGACCACTCTACTAGGAGAGTTCCAAGCAGTTTATGAGGCACTATAAACTGCTTGGAACTCTCCTAGTATGTATTTCCCAAAGCTTTTTTGCTAATAGAGGAATTACAAAAAAACAAATTCCCTGCTATGGGATGGTTTTCACCAAGGGCTGTTTGCTGGTTAGGACAGTAGCAAAGATGTCTTCTTCGCTGCTTTTAGAGAAAGGGAAAACCCCCAAGCCTTTAATTGAAGAAAGTTGTTTTAGAGCTCTACTGGGAAAAAAAAATAGAGGTTTGTGAATGAATTTTTAGAATCAGCCATTTGTACTAGTATTTGGTATATCCACTTAAATCTAAATCCCTTTCCCCTCATTTGAATTCCCTTTCCTACCTTTCTGAAAAAGTTGGCCAAGAGAAGATGTCTGACTGAAGCCTACATCATTACTGGCAAGAGTACACAGCAAAACATTTTGTGATACAGAAGCCTTTAGGCCGCAGCCAAGAAGCAAACTTTAACAATTCATAATGCTTTCATAGCTAACTGCACAGTTAAATTATAGTGACCAACCTCTTTAAACACACTGATTTTATTAATAAAGGCAACTATTGTAATCCATTCCGCTTAAATAGAACTATACATCTTGGAAAGAACACAAAAAGTGTCTCAAAGGCACATTCAACTTAGGAAATGGTGACTTTCTCTTCTGTGTAACTTTTATATTAAAATGCAGAACATTTCTCTTTCCACTGATGACATAGGACCTTTATTGAATGGTAATATATGTTATAAAACAAGCATATAAAGCATTAATTACTGTTTTCCATATGACAGGAACTCAGCGATTTTCTGGGTATTATTTTTGAAAAAATGGATTACTGAAATAGGTTGTTCTGCAAGCAGTGAAAAACTTACTTCCATCACCAGCCTGTATATGTGAATAGGCTTCTACTAGGAGACGTTCAATAATGACTTCTTCTGCAATCTTTCCCCAAAGAGGCATTCATAATATCTCTCTCCAGGGATCTGTTAGCAAAGCAGTTTTATAAACTAAATAGCTTTAGTTTTTTACTGCTCTGTCAAATTTGATCTGATTTTAAAAAATACTGAAAAGAGATACACCTGACTGAAAGCAGACATTAATCATATTTCCTTTGAGAACTTGGATTAAAAATCGCACTACTGGATTTAGAGGATCTAATTTTTGGTTGTTAGAAAAATTTTGCTTAAGATAAAGTTGAAGATACTAGCTTTTCAAGCAATGTTTTTTCTAGACCTCTAGTATTTTTTATAGGCAAGATAATGTTGAAACTGGGAACTAGTTTCTGTGTCAGCTGTTTTCTTTGAATTCTTAGAGGTGTTAATTGGATAAAAAATGCAGCATGTGATGTTATCATCTAACAAGTAAGTTAACATAGTGCTAATAAGACACAGAAATACAAATTCTCTTTTACTGATTCCCTGCCTTCCTTTTTACCCACATCTTATCCCACACCTCCCTTGGTGATACCAGAGAGAGTCAGTGTGTACTAACATATAACAACAAAGAGAACTAAAAAAGGGTAAGAAAAAAGCTTTCAGGTTACCACTGTGTTCAGTCTTCTGTGACTGTGTGTCTAGGCAAGGCCACTATGGCTCTCTTTCAGCTTTTTTTTCTAGTCTATTGATCCAAACTCTCATTCATATTTTTCCTTGTAACTTCCCTGAGAAGTACACTCAATATTTTTTCAATGGTAAAGGTCTACTTCTGCTATGAACCAGCTCTTAGCTTTCCCTCTGGGTTGTGGCAAAGCTATTAAGTCTTCATTGTGGCAAAGCTATTAAGTCTTCATTTACTTTTGAGTGCACTGCATTAATTCCATAGATAATTTATTGACAGAATATGTATTGCAAAAAACTTCATAAAGAAACAATAATGCATTCCTTTTATGAAATAGATTTCAGGCCATTATAGATAAGGGAAAAGGAGTATATATTTCTTCTTTACTTAGAACTATTTGCTCTAGAGACATTTGCTGAGCACTAAAGCTCTAGCAACAGCCTTTGCATGTATTTGAAAATCTGTTTAAAAACCTAAACTATTCATTTTATCCTTTATATATTGGTGAAATAACAAAAAAAAAAATTAAAAATTCCCTGGGTTCCAGAAATGTTCCACAATTTTGTGGATTATTTAAAATGGCATCTCCTGGGGACCTTTTGGTGAGAAGCACTGTATTGAAAAGAATAATAAAGGCCTAAGTTCTGTGCAAGAACTTCATTGAAATAGAAAATTGTCTATATATTTTCAGGCCTACGTGTACCCCAGAGCTTCCTGTTCTGGATATTTGTTCAGACACCTACCTATGAGATGTCAGGACAAAATCTGGATAAATGCTGCTGTTATCAGTGTCGATTGCCATTTCTGAGAAAAGAAAAGGTCCCTTAGCCTTGACCACTGGTAGATCAGGTTCCCCTGGGACATGTGAAATGCTGCAGCAGATAGTTTAGGTGCAGCCACATAGAGCACATTTACACAGTCTCTAAATGAGTACAAAAGATACATTAGAATTGAATTCCACTTTGTCAGTAGTGATGATCATAACAGTCAAGTGTTGTGTGAAATACATATCTATCAAGTCCATCAAGTACCTGTACTTGTTGATGCAGAGATGGACAAAAAACTCTATGGGTCTTCATTACTGTACGATGACTGAGCTAAACCAGATTACTGAGAATATCCTTGAAATATCTGAATGTTTAGTAACCAAAACTGGGCTTCAGACTGATGTTCTGTTCCATGCAGTAATGAATCAAGTGTCTGTTTCCCAGAAGAATATAGGTTATTTGTGTGCATATATGTGAGAAGAAGAGCCACAGAGCACTGTCAGAACCTAAATTTTCCAAAAAAAAGTGTGTATGGATGCATTCATTCTTTGGTATGCTTTTGCTGGTAATAAGTTCTAGGTCAATTAGTAAATAAGAGTTTGCTATTTAAAACAAAATGTTGATGAGTCAAGTGCTTTTACAGTGGACCAACCAAGAACCTAGAATTAAAGTTTCTCCTTTTACCTCTTAAAACCAAACCCTATCTGTGTGATTAGCTTTTACCCTCCAGTCTCCCAAAACCTTCCATCTGAAACCTGTCCTTTTCTGTCTTCCCCTTCTTACTCTTTGTCTGCACTGTTTACCCATCAACTGGCTGACAGTGTCTTTACATCCAAAATGCAAAGCAGACAGATGGCCGTCTCAGGAAAGAACATGACAAAGAGCACCAGCATCAGCGGGGAGATGTACACGCTGGAGAAGAACGACGGCAGCCAGTCGGACACGGCCGTGGGCACTGTTGGTGGCGGCAGCAAAAAGAGGCGCTCCAGCATTGGTGCAAAGATGGTCGCCATCGTGGGGCTGTCAAGAAAAAGCCGTAGCACGTCACAACTCAGCCAAACTGGTAGGAACTAGATTTTTTTCCTCTCTCTCAAATTACCATTTAAATGCACACAATATTTATGCATTACAGTTTAATCACTTGGAGACCCTGTTGAAGTTGCCTGACCAAAAATATTCTTTGGAATGAAGAAAATGGTCAGTTACCTTTTTTCTCTGAACATTTACTAAACTTCTTCTTTTCTTTTTTTTTAAAGCAAAGATCCTTTTCAGGTTGGACTGAAGTTTTTATTTTCTGCTTGCTGGAACCTGCTTAATACACTAATTCCTTACTTTTCAGCTTTTCAGGAACCAACATGAACTGCCCTTTCATTTGGGGATTCCTTACTGAAGTTTGTAAAGGGTCACTGAATCGTTGCAAGATGTCTTTGGTTCTGTCACAGAGAGTGTTTGCATATTTCAACATAAGGTTTTTTCACCTTTAAACATGAAATCTTATTTTGAAACAAAACAGTTTTCCTGAACATAATTTTATGCTATATTTATGCTATATTACTTTAGTGCAAATGTTTTATTGCGTTTTAATTCCTTTATTTTCAGCCTACGAGCGTATTCGCCATCTGTAGAAATTTTCCTCATTTCTCTTTCTCACAATTCAAATTGGATACTTCAGTGTTCTACCTAGGAAAATGGAGAGTTTTTCTGCTTTGATGCCTAAAGCATTTAAAATCTTACAAATTTTTTTCTATTTCTTCCTATTTGGGGGAAATCCATATAATGCACTCTGAAAAGCTCAATGTCAAATTATGACACCGTATAGGAAAAGTGTATTTTACATGGAAAAAAGTGACTTGTATTTGAATAATATAATATATATATAAAAGAAGCATTTAAGACATTTATATAAGTATGCATATATAATATATATTTCAAATATACAGAATACAGTATGTACAATATACTGTATATTTCAATATACAGAAGATATATTGTATTCTCGGTATTTAAGAAACACTGTTGTGATATTTTCATATGGTTCAATGTAAGTTTACAGTGCTCTGCTGTGTGAGGTCCCATCTGAAGGTCTCCATTGTGCTAATCACCATTCAAACATGGATAAGAGGTTTCTCAGTTCTTTTGAAACCAAAGTGATAAGAGTTTTAATGTACAACAAAATGGACCAAAGCAATGATCTGCACTGTCAGAAACTGTGGTAAATTTTTTAAGTAAACTTTTGGGGGGTGTAGTTGGGATTTCAAGTACTGTAGAGAGTAGAACTGAAAACGAAAGGAAAGAAGGAGAGGTAAGTGCAGAAGAAGATAGGGAGCTTGACTGTGTGACTTACTGAATGCAGTATGAACAGAAGGGAATGAAGAAGAGGGGAAAAAAAATGTGTATAGAGAAAACGCTGAATATCATGCAGACACTGGTAGGCAAGTCTTTGCAGCAGCCTTGTGTTTTATCAGCTCACTTGCAGGTTATGCAAAGGGCAGGTTCATGTACATTTCTATATTTTTTGTAATAAATGACAGATAAAAGATGAAGTCACCTTTAGACAAATCTGGGAAGTGTCTGGTTAGGCAAGAAAAAAAATTAATCATTTTCTCACCTGGAAATCTAAATTTTTTGTCTTGTGATAGTACAGAGCTATGTAACTGTATAGATGCACTTGAATATCAAATCATATGCAATGTACTACATTACTTTTTATGATCTAATCTGGTTTCTCTTGCCATAAGAGCTATTAAATGAAGGATATCAGCTCTTTATACATTGCTGAAGTATGTCTCAGCACTAGAGAGGATGTGTATTGTGTGTCTGGCCTAGATCCGATTTAAATACCACGCTGTCTTTGTCATTTGGTACTTTTAAGCGGACGTTTTTCTCTCTGTTATATCCAATCAGTTTCCCAAAGACTGATTAAGGGACAAATGTGAAATATAACTGTCTCAAAGAGTACACAAAGCCTTTAGACCCACCAACTGTGAATAGGGTGTTCTGACAAACTCTTGAGTGAGGAGCTGTAATTCAGTGTGATTCAATGCTTTTCTTCAATTAGAAGAGCGGCAGGAGCCAGGGATCCTGCATGGCTCTGGCTGGCAGCCCCTCTCCCTTGGCTGCTCCTGTGCTCAGGGCTGGCCTGCGCCTGGCCCTGGCCGGAGCAGCCAGTGCAGCTCCTGCTGCCATCTCCTGGAAAAGCCCCTCATGTTGGCTGTGTACAGGGATACAGGTGGGGGTTGAGGGTTGTTTTGTAGAGCTGTTACTGCACACCTGCTCCTGCTGCTCTATTTGGCAAAAGTCTCCAAGGGGCCCTGTCTGGTGGCCACATGTGGCTGCTGCTACAGGACAGGCACAAGCATCTTTAAATAGCTGGGTCACACAAGCTTTGGTGGTTGTGGTGAGCAGACCTGTGGCCACGTGAGGCCCTGGATGAGGTGAGTGCATGATGCTGTGTCTACAGTAACACAATGTGATGGCCTGTTGGGTTGGTGAGGGTGAGGTCACACCATGAAAAAATACCTTGCATGTCTTCAGATCTTTCACAATGAGAATGGTGAGACCAGAACAGGTTGCCCAAAGAACCTGTGGATGCCCCATCCCTGGAAATGTTCAAGGCAAGGTTAGATGGGGCTCTGAGCAACACAGGTGGAGGGTGTCCCCGCTCCCCCTGCAGGGGGTGTGTGGCTAGATGGTGTTTAAGGTCCCTTCCAACACAAACAGTTCTGTTTCCATCCATTGGTACATTTTACAGAAAATGTGGGACACCACCATTGTACATTCATACCAGAGGTTTAAAACTTGAAATTAAGGTGTTTAATGAAAATAAATTTCTCTGTTTTGTCTCATGATGTTCCTTTTCTCAGATGGTAGGAAGGCACAAAGAATCGTGTATTGGTACCATCTGGAACAACAACACTAATTTCCTGCAGATGTTCTGTAAATACAGTTTTCTGGAACTGAGAGGCAGGAGATATTCAGGTGTCAGGGCACTGGTATCATGTAGGAACTGGTTTAAGTATAAAAGTTTCTTAGGTACTTTCTGGAGATATTGTATCATTCAATGGGCTGGCTAAGTATCTCCTTATATATCAGGTTTGAAAAAGCATACCAATCTACTTCTGTAGAAAGTTGTGTGCTCATATGGAAATCAGTGTAGAAATTACTATATGAAGTTTTTTCGAGTGTTTTATAAAGTATAATTTTACTTCAGTGGTTTTCTTCATTCATATTTTATAACTAAATCTATGCCAAAAGTTTTTCTGAAAGTAGGTCATCATAACTGTTTTCAGGACTATGTATCAGAGTTACAATACATGCCTTATATGGTCAATTTTAAATGTCTTTTCAAATTATATTTATATTGTTTCTTAATATTTGTCATACTGCTAAGAAATTGACACTCAGATACAGAAATGTATTTTTTTTTTATTTTGGTCTGTAGTCCTTTTCAGGTAGGAACAGTTTTTTTTATGGGTAAAGAGCATGACACAAAAGTAATTTTTCTTAAGGAGGCTTTTACTTAAGACATCAGTAAATGACGAGATACTGAAGAGTAGAGTAGCAAGTTAAATTAGAATTTGTTTTATTTCTGATTCCTGTACCTTTCCAGTGCTCCAAAAATAGCTAAAAATATACTCTGTATTCTTGAGTCAAGCTATCAGTTCTAGAGACGAACATTTGATGGGTTAAGAGTTTATGGGTTGTAACGTTCAGGTCCTGATTCCACAGGCATTCTTCCTTGTGGAAAAGATGGCTTTATTTACAGAGGAAAATAGATTGCAAAATGCAATTCTTAACAGGCTTAGCTATTCATATCTGGATTGAAATTGTTTTCCTGCTGGTTAGCCCTGAGGGAACTGATGATCAGACTTCTACAGGGATGCAGACCTAATTCTCAGTTATAATTAATGAGTAAAATCTTTGCCATCCTCTTATTATGCAATCTTAGCCATCCCTTTCAATTTACACACACTGTCCCTGGCAGGCAGATACCTGGTTGCCTTCACATCCCTTATTTATCTGACATTTCTCTTTTAGCAAGGTAGATATTTACTCCATTCTTTAAATAGCCAAAACTTATTGTGTTGGTAGGCTGATTATATATAAGAGCCAAAGCAGTTTAATGCATGTTTTCACAATCTGGGGAACTGCATGGATCATATATACTAAAACATGACATGTGTGTTTGGTCCAGTGCACTCTCAGAGACTGAGCGCTGTCATGTCTTTGGGTATGTGATTACCATAGATGGAATCTATTAAAAGAGATGGAAAAAAGGAGGTAACAGCACGACTTTGAGAGTGACCAGTGCAGTAATGCCTGCAGAGAGGTGTAACTATGTTTGGATAGAAATCAGTGCCCCTTGTCTCTGGAGAGTGCTGCTCCAAGGTGCTGCACTCCAGAGGGCCCTGCACACGGAAACGCAGCAGGTGGTGCTGGTGGCAGCTGACACTGCCTGAACTGCCCTTGCTTTGTTGCAACTCGTTGTTCCACATCACCTAAGAACTCTTGCTAGGATGCCATATGTGGCATGAAGTTATAAAGCTGTAAAAGTGGAATTTTGAAACAGTGTTATGAGATCTTTTGACACCTTTCATAACTTTGGGGCTAAACTTTGCCATATATTACTGAAGTTATAGTACTCTGTAGGAAAATGACAAACAGCAGTTGATTCTGTGCCAACGAAATGATGACTGATCTTTTGTGAATTTAAATAGTTTTTATGAAAATGAGGTATTTCCATTTTAACAAATTCTGGAGAGGTCCAAAATGAAAAGAGATTAAAGTATTTAGAAATTTTGATATTTCATGGCTACATCTTAGAAGAAATATAAGAGAACTAGGTCTCAGAGCAAAATGTTTGAGTGAGATTCTATTTTATTTGTGTTTAAAACCAAATTTTGGATTCTTTGTGGTTTGTAGGGTGTTGAAACTGCAGTCTGAAGTGCTGTACTTATAGTAGGATACAGTGTCACATATGTCTCTTAGGAACCAATGATGTAGCCTATAGAGCAATTCCTTCAACTTAGGGAATAATTGAGAGGAATCTATTGGTAACATTGGTCTTGGTGTGCTATAGTACTTCACATTTATCAGTTCAAAATTTGATTTATATAAAAATAGTCTTCTACTACAGATATAGTCAATGTAGTTCCTGTTAAAAAGAGGGTGCTTAATCACTTGGAATTATGGCAACTGAAGATATAGTCAATGTAGTTCCTGTTAAAAAGAGGGTGCTTAATCACTTGGAATTATGGCAACTGAAGAAGAAACTTAATTGATTCCCTTTTGTTGTCTAAAGTGAGAGAGTTTATGGTAAGCATACAACTTACTGAATAAAAGTCTATTTGTTTACATAATAGAAATCATTATTTTATATACCTAGAATTAATTTATGTGATCAAAATGGCAACTGAAATTATCATCCACTACTTTTAATCTAGACATGTATTTTAATGGTTTTTAAATTGTATATATAATACAAGCAGTTTGAAACAAGCCATTTGTTTGGGGGTTTATTTCCTCTCCTATTCCAGAGACAGACTGCTAGTGCAATAGATTGCTTTAATGTGTAGTATTACACTTGCATCAATATTCTTGATGTGTAATCAGATTTATTTTGAAAATTAACACATAATACATTGATAGAAATATAGTATTAGCATTTGACAAGAGATTAGGGCAAATTTATCTTACTCTTTAGTTGAGAATTGTGAGTTGAATCCTTTACCAAAGAGAAAGCACCATTATAATAAATACACTACCAAGAGCATTAATCAGCTTTTACTAAATAAACTCTGAAAAGTATGCTAATAAATAATTGCAAACTAAGAAGGCTTTAAAATATCATTAAATTCTGTTGTTTTCCTCTACATGTAGGAAAAGACTAGGAAAGGAGACGTGGCATTACAAAAATTATGCAGCTGTCCTTAACAGATTTTCTGTAGAGGAAGTAGGTATATACTTCACTCTTCACATGTTCACAAAGCTTTTCTGAGAGACAAATGCAGTGAAAACAAACACGGAGTTGAGATGCCAGAACTGAACTCCAGCCAATGCTAGCTATGGTCTTAGGATCAGAAGTCCTCTGGAAGACATTTATCACACACAAATTGTGGGAGACGCCTTATGTCATATATGAGGAGAAATTTCAGGCAGATCAGAAGGAAGCCCTGTAGTAAGACTAGGGAGTAAAAATAAAAATAATAAAAGGCTTAATTTGAGGAAAAAAGGTACAGATCATGTACACCAACTGAGCCATGCTGTTTCAGTCACAAATAACTCATCAAAATTTTCTGTAATATAGTTATAAACTCAGTGTGGTGTACACGTGCAAGATTTCCATCTGCCTGTGATAGAAGTTAACCTAATCCCCCTAATTGTAGGCATTTATAATTTTAAAAATCCTTGCTTATTAAAAATGATTTCCTGCATTTCTTTACTTAAAAATAAAGTTTCTTATATTACTACTTAAACTCATTAATAAGGGTAAAAAAGGAGAAAGTTCTAACTGAGATCAGAACATTTAGCTTGACCTTCCACAAGATTTTTTTACTTTCCATAATTAGAGGTAAAAATAGAGAGAAATGTAGGGTGATCTTTCTTGCTAAGAATTCTGCTAAACTATTTTTCTTTTTCAGGGTGGAAGAATTCTCATAAGATCCCTGCTAAAAAAAAAAAAAAAATACATTTCATAAAAAAAACCCAAACTAAAAAGCTGTTTTATTTCTGGTTTTGAGTAAACAAGATTTGGGGTTTTTTGCGCTGTTACATAAGGAAAAATTTAGGCTTTCCTTAAGAAAGTTTCAATTTAAAAACTCCTTTTGGGATTTTATAATTCCTTAGTTAACGTGTGATATAATATATGAGAATTTCTTGTTCATTATTCTGTGAAAGAGGGCTCTGATTTCATTCTACTGAAACTTGAGAGTGAAAAGAAGAACTTTACAGGGCAATCTCATGCCCTGGTAATTATTCAATTTTCACTTTGCCTCAAATGTCTGGAATACTTATCCATAGATATATGTGTATACTTATCTGTGTATATATGTAGTTTATATTTCAAGGAAGAAAATTCAGTTGGGTTTTTTCTCAGTTTAAATAATATTTCTAGTTTTGCCAATTTCATCCACAGCCACCTGAATCAATACTCTTTGTATTATTATTCTAGGACAATACTCATCTATCCATTGCTCTGTAAACCATTGTCATTAAGTAACATGGTGCTGTGAAGGGCAATTTACTTCAGCTCTCCAAAGGCCAGCAGGAAGAGGGCTGTTGTACTTTGCTGTTGAACAGTTATCAGAGACATGGTTTGCACACCAAAAATAAATAAATATTAGTTATATTTACAGATTCATTAGGGCTCCATTTTTTTTAAATTTAACATTTCTTAATAAAACAGTATTTCTTTCCTTGTACTTAAATGGAATGCAATACTAAATTTCTTTTGGCAAGTTGCATTTTAATATTGAATTTATGTCTTTAACACTACCCATGCTATCAATACTATTAATAACCCTTTGATTAATGGAATTCTCTTTCTAAGGATAAAAGTGAATTTACAGAATAATTGCCTGAAAATAAAAAATCATGAAAATAGCCTCAAAAGAAAAGGTCATAATAGAGGCATGCTGTGCAGACTGGTATCCAAATTACATGGACTTCTTAAAGAAGCTCAGTTTGACTGCACTCTCCTGTTGCCCAATTCAGTTGACTGCTCTGTCTGTGTTACAAACATGAGCAATCTGTGGTCTCCGTATGATAAAACAGGGAGGGAAAAGTTACAGACCTTCTGCTTTTAAACACCCCAGGGGATGTACAGCTTGTGGGAAATCATGCAGGTAACTGAAAATACAGTTGTGCTATTCATATTTCCAGGCACTTTGTGTATAATGAACTGGGGTATGACTCACAGTGCATCTCCAGGCTCTTTAGACTGGCTTTGTCTTCCATGGAACAAGTGTGATGATACTATCACCCAGAACTTACATGTGCCACTAACAGTAAACCCTTAACAGAGAACTCTACAGGAGAAATTACAGACTAACTTAAAATTATTTAAGTTTACCCTTGATGAATACACAAGCAACCATTTGATCAGGAAGCTGAACTTTTTGCTCACAATCAAGTTTCCCTATTAGCCTACAGTCAAGTCTGTTATTCAGGCTTTATTTGTCATACAAAGGGTCATCTTTTTTCTAAAAAAAACCAAACAAACAAACAAACCCAACCTTTTCCTTATCACCTAAATAATTTGTGCATGGTTCTTTGTCTACCTATATAAGATAAACAGATACTTTGGGACATATTTTTTTAGCAGTCTTACATTTTTTCGGTAAAGTAAGCAAAACATAGTTTCCTTAACAGTGGTGGGGAGGGGTTGTCTTTTATATCTACTTTTAGGAGATTTTTCTATGCTTGCAAGTGCTTGTGTAAATGACGCTGAATTTTTTACTGTCATGATAATTTCATTACAATATGAAATGTTAAACTATATATGTTTTCTTGTACTAATTAAATCTCTTCACCAAAAATTGCAATCGGATTTTATTCCGTTTTGTAACTATAGTACTCTAATATTTTGAGTTTGCCCTTGTCTGGTTAGAATTTGGTGCCAGCAAAAATTATTTTTAGCTCAGTCTATGAAATCATGTTGAGACTTAATTGAAAATATTCACAGTAATAAGTACTGTTCTCGTTACTATTTGCTGCAGTAAGACCTGTGAAGAACAAATTTGTACTGTGAAGGAAAAATTACTTCCCTCTGATTAACTAAATTAATTAATAGTTACCAGCATTGTGGATTTTTTTTCATAAGGTGGATGTCTTTAATATTTTTCTAAATTTTAAATTAATGCAATATCTTGTCTATAGCCTGCAGTGTTTTGGCACTGCCAATTTAAATATTTATATAGAAAAGATAACATAGTAACACAATAAAAAACCAAAGCTGAGTTCTATAGAAACTTTCTATCTTAGATATCTAAAATTGGTAAATTACAAGTTCTAGCAAGGCAATATTCTACTTTTTTTTTTTAATACAGCATAAAAATATGCTATGATATATGAACATCGGAAAAATACCATTGAAGCTGCAGATCTAGTGAGAAGCATTGCCTGCTTCACCAAAGCATTCTTTTTCTTGAACATGACAAAGAACTCTCCCTGCTACCAGCTATATTTCCCTGTTCTGTCACTCTCCCAGTTGCTATGTTCTGTTGTTTCACTAGCAGTGCTGACCTCCCTGCTGTTCTTGGACACACTACAGAGCAAGCACTTGGTGTAGGTAACTGAAAAATTTTATCCTAATCTCTGTACACCATGAGTTGTATTGGTGACAGAAAATTAAGCTCCCATCCAGATGATGCAAATAAAAAGGGTTTGTATGAATCTGCGTAACTTGAAGGAAGAAAAATATTTATGCAGACTTTTTATTGTTTTTCTGCTTTAAAGACATTTTGGTTTTATTTCTGAGGTTGAATATTATTTATGTATGTTACAAATTAGCTAAGTACAGTGATTACTAATAAGCATATGAGCAGCTCCACATAAGTTAGTAGTTCATTTGAGGAATTCTGACCCTCACAAAGGGGAGGAACACATGTCAATCCACTTTTCACACACAAGCAAGCCTGTTTCTTTTCTGCTCTTTCTCTGGTAAGACCACTAAGTGACAAGAACTAGATGAATCTTCTTCATCCCTGTTGCTGCTGCCATTGCTATGCTTTGTGGTTTAACTTCACCACCTGATCAACAGCTAAAGTCATGTCTTCATCAGGAAAAGGACAGAAATGCCAGAAAGCTTAGAAAATTAATTGCAGTTAAGTATCTTGCAGTTTACTTGCAATTAAATAACCCACATAAAAGTCTGGACAGAACTGTTCCCTGTGAAGTTCCATCAGTGGCTGAAGAACATATTGCCCCAGAAGTTACCTTTAAAAGCACCACTTCTCAGCAGTGTGCAGGCTGAGAGTCTCCTAACATTCTGTTACTGCACTGTCAAACCAGGTGCCAGAAGCAGGCACCCATCAGAGGCCAGGCTGCATGGAGCTACACAGATCAATCATTTCAGCAGCTTTCTTATGAAAAGTCTAAGTGCTCAGTACTCAGTAGAAGTCATTAACTTGCATGCCTTTTGCTATTCCATTTAAGCAAATGCTTTCATGCAGAGTGTTAGTTGATTATAGAAATTGTTGAACAGAGCCCTACTGGGAAAAGAATTCTTTGCAATTTTGAAATTATTTTTTTTCAGATTGTTAAAGCTGGATCCTGGATTTTACAACCATGCTTGTCTGTTCTCAGTGGGGAGATGAATCTAAGCATGTGCTAGTTTTGTCCAAGTTTTAAGCTCCTCAGGATTAAGAAAGAAAAATTTTGTCATTTGATTTGACCTTAGTGTCACCCTATACTCATCTGGCATTTGAAGGTATGCTGTATATGCAGAAAGGGTCATATCTGTAAGGACAAACAAAATTATCACAGTACTTTAAACATAGCCTAAGAAAATTAGTTTTGTGCAGTCACCCCTATATGATGGAGGATTTGTCTGTGTGCACTGTCCATAACTCCTTAAAATTTTATAATGCCTTGGCTAATTTTATCTACATATGAATAAGCAGACCACAAAAATAATTAACTTGAGGAGGATAAGGTAGACGGCAGAGCAATGGACTCATAGTAAGTACCTACATATAAATCCTATTGCAGCCTCTATTTCTACATTTGTTATTCTGATTTATAGCTCTGTGTTTCCTAATTCTTTGCTTTTGCACACACACACACACACACATATATATATGTAAGCATGGACGGGATAGAAGTGGCCAAAATCACAATCAGTGTTGACTCAGGTAAAACTCATTAAAACCCTTGAACTTATTTTCCATATAAATTTTTGGCATATCATCAAGAGTTCTGTTTCCATATGAAAATACTTTGTAGGCAGCTAGTTAGCCATTTTCAGCTAATTTAAGTACCTTCCCTTTAGCAGAGTTAACTGTGTTTTCCAGTTCCACCTTCAGCCCATCAAGTCCTGCTTTATCTCTCATCCTGAGTTATGGTATGTCTGTCCAGGGTCTAAACACCAAAGATGTTAACGCATTTGGTTGCTATTTTGTTTTCAGCACAGAGAGTTTGGATGTCACCAAAGGTAAGTATCCTTGACATGATATGAGATATGAAAAAGTGACCTCCTAGAGGAATTTTCTAGATTTAAAAAAAAAAAAGACCTAAAAATATTAAGAAACTTTTCTGTTCTGCGAAAACAGGTCTTTAAGATGTGGGTCTTAAATGATGTGAATGGAAGCTGTGAATATTGTAGGTTAATACTGGCATCAAAGGAAAGTAGCAAGGTATATCTGTTTAGTAAAAGTGTTCAGGTCCAGGATGAAGGGCTCAGGGTCAGTGGCTGGTAGCAGGGAGCCTGTTGAAAAGACTTCCAACAAAGATGAGCCACAGTCTGAGAGCAGAAGTGATTGATGAGGATGAACCACAGCAGGAGGCAGCAATGCAGACTTTAATGTGAGAGAGAGTCAAGAGGTGAGGGAAGTGGAGTATGGAGAAATTCAGCAATTGTAACAGTGAAAGAGAGAGAAGGCGGCACACACGGGAGGGGACTAAATGACAGCATGGCTCTGGCTGCACTTCAGAGTGTGGGAATCAGGAAAAAGGCAGTTAGAGAAAAGCTTTTGTGAAGGAGAATTGTGTAGGACTGCTTGGAGTGATTGGACCAGGCAATCCTGAGAAAGCAGAGTATATGAGCAACTCTGAGAGCAATTCCTTTTCTTTCCTCAGTGTTACGCTTTTTTCTTCCCCATTCCTTGTAAGAATGAGCTTTCTGCTGTTGTTTGGGCCCAGTAAATATATTTATTGTTAATATGTACCCTGTTGGTTTTAATATTAATTATTAAATAATTATTATTAAAATAAACTTAATAATAAAAAGGTGTTGTTGTTTCTAATAAGAAAAAATAGTAATTGAAAATCACTGCTTTGTTGGGGCCAGGAAATGAGATTATAGTTTCACAAAGCCATCCTCAAGACATTAAAAAAATAAGACAGCTATGTTAAATTCTCTTTTCATTTTAAAGTTCATCTGGATTTTTGGGTTACCTTAAGATGCTTTTGAGGGTTTTTTTTTAAATATCTCTTTTAATTTTAGAATGAAAAATAGAACATATTTGATTCTTTGAAAAAATATAGGTTTAACAGTCTCAAACCATACCTGATTTAAATGTTTTTGAGTGGTACACACTTCTGTCACGGATTTGTAGTAAATACACATATATACACAGATATGTATTCTCTGGATTCATATTTTAAGTTTTTTATTTCTTCCTGACTTCAGTTTTTCTACAAATGTTAGAAGCATTGGAGGCTACATCTCTCTTTGGAACAATAATATCACATTTCTTATCCAGCATAGGGCAGTTTTTGTTCAGACCTCCTACATCCATGGAGGTCTCTCACCTCCCTCCCACATGCTCTCCTGTGGGACACAAGCTGTGCCAGTGGTGACTGGCACAGTCCAGCCTGAGCTCGGGCTCCTTGTTTTCCTTAAACCCCTAGGAAGTTAATACCTCTATCTGCCATGTAATGGAAATGAAAATGTTTCATAGATTGAAAAGTTAGTAAGAGGACAAGAATGTCCACAAAGTCAGACAGGTAACCGTGTGAGAACCTTTTACTAGAGGTTGCCTAGGAATTACAGCCCTGGCTTTTGTGCTGGGCAGCTGCAGTGACTCTGCCTGGCTGCAGCACTGGGCACTGCTGGGTTCTTGGTGCATCAGGACAAGATAACCAATATTGGTGGCACACTTCACTCCTGAAATGGAGCTTTTCTCACTGTCACCATCATTTTTCACCTCTGGGCTGAGCACAGAATTGCCAGCTGAATGTGTGAGCTGGCTTGAGTTCTTGGTCATAGAGTTTGCAATGTCTTTCTGAGGGACTGTGCCATGAACTGACCTCTCAGCAAAATTTAAAGACAAGTATATGTAAGTGAAGCCAGTAAATTAGTCTTCCTAACATAACAATTAATAGTATAATGTAGAAAGGCTGAGATATTTTTAAAAATGCAATTTATGTAACATATAAAAACTAATAGCTTCATGCTGATAGAATTTTTGCCCCTTTCCTGAGCGGGCTTCCTGAGAGTGTACAAGCTGGCTCTGGCATTGGCAGTGGGTAGCTGGATTAAGAGAATTCTCTAACTTCTTTAATTCTCTTGATGAAAAGTGATATATTCCATATATGTGATTGATATTATTATAACTGAACTCCACTCCCATCTTCCAAACTGAGACCTGATGAGAAAGTTGCCATGTAACAATGCCTAAGTTTATGCTTTCTCTGGAAGCTACAGCTTCATTTCTGACTCTTCCATGCAAGTTCATCTGCACCGTGGTAGTTCTTCACTTTATTTTGGAGTAAATTTGCATTAAAAGGATATGGGATTTTTTTCTTCTGATCTGTCAAGAGACAGCTTCAGGGACCATCTATGGATCTCTCTCCATATGCAGTTCATGTGCAAAATTTAATACATTTCAGTCATGAGTGAAGAAGGCCACAGAAAGAAGAAGGCCAAGAAAGAAGAGTGAGGTTTATGAAGGCATGGTGACTATTACTTCCACCCAACCTTTGCCAGATTGAAAACACACCAAAGCTTTGTTTTGCAAAAGCCTTAGCCTAAGCAGGAAGAAGATAAATTGAAAGAATGACTGAAATTAAAATAAATTGAATTAAATTAAATTAAAGATTTCACCATTGATTATTCCTGGAGCTGTTTTCTCCTGTTACTTTTTCAGGACTTAATTGTAGGTCCTTGCTTAGCTTCATAAACGCAGAGTACTTGTATTTTCAAGGATGGAATCTGACAGATAGAGGAATGATGAGACTTGATATTGGGCAAAAAGAGATTAATTTTGGCCTGCCTGTAGAGAAAATTACAAGCAATGAATTTTTTAAGGCAAACACTACTTTACAGTAACACCGTTTCCCAGCAGTTGTCGAGTTCTGTTGTTGTACTGTAGAGTTCTCTGCTGTATACACAGCTCTGTCCTGCAGCCCAGCATGTTTTGCTTTCTCCTGCCTGTCAGCAAACCCTCATGTACTTGGTAGTTAAAAATAATTTTCCTTATCTACTGCTCTGACAGACTTTCTCCCTTTTTATGTCCATAAATTATATCCCAGTGTTCTGAATTTCATCATCCCTCATGATTCATCCTCTTGTCCTGAGTTTTGCTCCTCATCAAGTTACTTCTTTTCCTTTCACTCTCACAGCTAAGCTAGATTCACAGAAGTGTTTAGACTGAAGAAAAACTAGAAAAATATATTCACAATTGTGGGTAGACCATGGCAAGGACCATATTATCAACACCTATTTATACATTATTTTTGAGTAAATTCCTTTGCTCCATTACAAAAGATATTCTTGCATATTTATAAACTAGGCAAATGATCCTTTAGGTAAAAATCTCTCTTTTACAGTTTTAGACCCTCAGGTTTGGGTTATATAGTTGTTCAGTGGCTAGAAAACAATGGAGCATGTGAACAAAGTGTTTTGTCTCCATAAAAAAAAAGAGGGGAAATGAAGAATGTTTATTGTGGGAAGAGAAGACAATTGTTGTCTCTCTCACTCACTGTTTACATATACATGTACACCACTACATGTCATGGAAAAAAATATTTAGATTTTTATAGTTCAACAAGGGAGGTAAGGTGAACATTCAGAAAAGAAATTTTGGGGGGATACTTGTTCAGTGATGGAGAAATTATTATAAGTTTGGAGGTAACTTTTATTAGAAGATTAGTCCTGTGCATGGCTGATGTGTAGAGTGTGCTGAGTGCCTAAAATTACTTAGCCCAACCTATACCTCTGTTATGTCATTGGCTCCCTGGCTGTTTTGACAGAAATGTGGTTTTCTGCACACTTGGTGTTCTTCCCACTTCCTGAATGAATGTTGAACATTCATTCATTCATATCATCTGATGAATATTAACATTATGCCAGTAAACTTTTTTTTCATAAACTCTTTTTTTGCACCCTCTTTTGTCTTACAATGCCAAAAAACCCACTCCTTTTGAGTTGTATCCCGACTATTAACACACAATATTTTGATACTTTTCTGAACATTATTGTATTTTACTTTATCTGGTGATAATAAATTAGAATTAATAAGTTTTGTGGCAATTAATTATAGAACACGATCTTAATAATGTAGATCAGGACTTCTCTGTTTTCTTCTATTTTGTCAAACAATGCTGTACTTGCTCATAAAAGTGATAACTTGCAGAAATAGAAATATAATATAGACAGACTGAGGGAAAATTACATCAGTGGAGAAGCAGGCATAAGCAGAATGGAGCAATTTCACAAGTGTTTATGTCAGTGAATGCCATGTATTCCTTTAAAAACATTTTTAATACAATACCAAAACTGTTAGCATAAAAGGATAACTACAGTGTTACTTCTATTTGTTCTGAAAATAAATTGCCAGCACAGAGAACCATAAAAGGAACAGAAATGCAAATTCATTCCACTCTCAAATTCATCATTTAGACATTCAGAACACGTATATTATCTTTTGATTTTGCAAAAGTATTTAATAAAATGTTAAATAATAAATGTGTATTCTTTAGAGTGCAGCTTTTTAAAGAAAAGGTTACTAAAAGTATCTCAGTTGCAAGGAAGAACAGATGTGTGCCTTGCTATTGAACTCCAAAGTTCTTCTAGAAATCTGTTAACCTGATTTTCATGTGACTGTTTACCCAGATTCATCATATTCAGTACTTATGATGCTAATATTATTTTACTTCAGCATCATTATTTCTTACCCCAATTAATCTGCATTTGACTGTTTCCTCCCATATTCTCACTAGCTAATTTTCCTAAACAGGATTGTGGCAAAGAAACAAATCTTGAGGTTTAATGCACCTTTGGCACTTCTCTGGAAGTAAAAGGAAAGCAGGGCAGGTGGCACAAAACATTTAATGCATCTCGATGAGAGACTGAAATATAATGACGTGGCCTCCTGAAAATTCTAAATCTTTTCAAACCTCATGGATTCCAAAGTCCTGCAGCAAGGGACCTGCAGCTCCAATGACCCAGGAAGTCCTTTCCAGGTGTGTTTTGGACTGACACCACCGCCAGTGCTCAATCAAAGTACTCCATCAGATTTTTTATTTAAAATTAACCTGATATAAACTGAGGCTAAAGGATCCTCTCTAATGAAATATTTGCTTTATAAATACAGTATCTCACAGACCAAACACAAATTTAGTACTATGATCTTCCACAAATTTCTTATATTTTCTTAAAGGATTCTTTTCATGTAGTGTTGTTTCTAAAAATTTAATCCTACAGAAGAAGGAAAGGTTCACCTAATCCCCTAAAATTTAGTGATTCCTGATCTCTAAGCAGAAATACAGTAGAAAGTCAAAAGATGCCTAAATCTTCCTAATTTGAAAGTGTTTAGGTAGCTTTTGTGTAATAATCTGTGTGAGTTTAAACTCTGAATCAAAGATATGATGCCATTTTATAAAACAGCTTTCATGTGTAGGTAAAACAGCCTTCTAGCAGTAACCTTGCATATGATGCCACTATGTAGGACCGTAGTGAGAAAGCACAAGCAAACAAAAGAAAATATTAGTCTGATTAACAGAAAATCATAAAATTATGGGATGATGGAATAGTTTGGGTTGGAAGACACCTTAAAAATCATGTAATTCCAAGCCTTCTGCCACAGGCAGGACATCTGCAAATGCATTGCAAAAAAAAAAAAAAAAAAAAAAAATTTAGTGTCAGAACTGCTAAACCTTAGTTACTGGGCAAAGACTCTCTCTTTTACTGAGCAAAGTGACTGGAGCTCGTGATTTAAAGTGTAGTAGTTGGATCTCTGTCCCAAGAGTTGGATCTCTGTCCCAAGAGTTTGCTCAACTGGCAGAGCTGGTCAGGGTACCAGCAAAAAGGACCTGCCTCCCTGCACCTCAGGGAGGTGGAAAAGGCAATGACCCCATTACTTGATGCTTTGGTCAGTTGAAAAAAAAAAGTCAAATTCCCTATAATGTCAGTTATGTGTGTTATCTGAGCATTTGGTTAGGGGTCCAAAATATAACCAAGGCCTCTGTGGTCTCTGTAATAAAAATAGGTACAATTCTCTGCTAGTTTCACCCAATCTGAAAGGGTGAATTCTGAACTCTTCAGTGGCTCTTCAAATCTCACAAGGTAACCCTCCCAGCACGATCTTCTGAAGCTGCCTTCAGCAGTATCCTCGGTCTATTTTCCCCTGAAATTGTTACAAGTTTCCCCATGTTCCTAATCTTCATAGGATTGCTGAAGTTTCCTTTCACAGATAACTTTCTGTTTTAAATTGTTTCTCTTCTATAAGAAATCCCATCCTTGGACATATTGAATTCAAAATGGAAACAACTGCACCAAATATCTGTCTTCCAAGATAGTTTGTTCATGTACTTGTCTATATCAAAAATCCTTTTCCTGAGTGCAGAGCTAGTAAAAGCTATTCAGACCTTATGTTAACTGCAGACTTTCACTAGGATCACCATGCCTCTGCAGGCATTGTTGTCTACAGGTTCCTTTATGTTATTTGGACCACAGATTTTCTGGGTAGCTGGATACAGTCATTCTTTTAATTCATTTTTATCTGTCTATCCTGAACTGCATGAATGTTTTTTCCCCTTCCAACTGAAAGCTGGCAGTGAGATTTCTTCTAGTCTCATGTAGAAATTATTTGCACAACCTATGTCAAACCACACATTGAGGTATTTTCCTGTGTTTTAGAGTGTTTTCTAGATTCCACATAGATCTTTGTCATTTCTTGGGGTGCACTCTAGGAAACAATTGTTTTTGTTTTATCATTCACTTATATATAAACATCACCTAACATTTGAGTTCTCTCTCCAGATATGATTGTTGGTTTCCTCTGACATATCCCTTTAGCTGTTTGCCAACATCTCTGCCACTAATTTTCCTTAATCCCATTACAAAATTCTACTTGCACTCAAAGACTTTACTACTTAGGAAGGCAAAAAAATGTTTCCCATTTTTCTCTATAGTTTCATTTTGTAAAATGGTCCAATTTTATAATTGTCCAATTTTCTGTCTGTCAATTATACGTGATCTTGAAATGGGATTATTTGATACACTTCAGTCATGTTGGATGGAACAAAAAAGCAAGCATAGTACCTGAGTAAAATACTGTATGCTGAAAGAAGCTCAGGTTCCTGAGTTCAAGCACTCAGAGTTGCTCACTGTCTGAACACAGATTTTTATGTGTCAAGGCTTTCCAAAATATAAAAGAAATATTTCGATCATTCTTTACAGCTTAGAAGTTGTTAAAAAGCAAGAGTTCACTTTTTATTTAGTCATCTCAAATTAAAGATGTGGTTTAATGTTTTTTCCCCTCTGTTTTGTCTCCACACTCAAATTCCTATGAGCTTTCTTTCTCCCAAAATATGAAGCTACAATAGTTAGGAAAATAATATAACAAAGTAACACAGAAAACATCACTATTCTGATGTATGCACCTCTACTGGCCCCACAGCCTCAGAAAGGACACAGAGCTAAAGCTAGTAGGAAGAGATTGCAGCAGGGATGATGAAGAATGTGGAACAGGATTTTTTCAGTCCAGAAAAATAAAAGACTGAAGGAGATGTTTGAGGCCTGTAAAGTCAGGGATACTGTAAAAAAAGTGACTGCAGAATGATTTATTCATTGTTCCCACAATGCAAGAACTAGAGCATTGTAGACAATTACTAGGCAAACAAGCAAGAGGAAGTACTTCACAGTACAAATTTAGACTAAGGGATCCATTATATAGGATACTGCATGGACCTGATGTATATTCTGGCTCAAAAAGAGATTAGACAAAGTGAGCTGGTTTTGATCTAGCAATGGCAATTAAACACAAAAAGGTCTAACTCAGTCTCTAAACCAGCAGTCAGCAAAACAAAGGTGTTCCTTCCTATACTTTTCTTTCCTTACATATGTTTCTTAGGCATTGGTATTAGCCGTGCTGGCAGATGATACTAAATAATTGGGTCTTTGTTTTTTTCCTGATATGGCCATTTTCAGTTTCTTATGTTTTGTTATATTTGCCTCTGGTCTGGGACTGGAAAAGAGCAGTCTGATTGCTAGACTCTGTGGATGTTGGAAACCAGAAGTTTGTGTGACTTATCCAGCATGGTAGATTCAAGTCTTCAAAGCAACATCTTTTTCCTCACTCTGAAGTCTTCATCTATTGTAAATATTGGTTGGCTTTTGGTAAAAGTCTAAGTAGCTCAATATCAAAGCTGGTTTTCATCATGCCAGTAAAAGAGCTTAACATTTCATTAAACTTTTAATCTTTATTACTACTCAATAATATATTTCTCCTACAAACAATATTCTATCTAAGATCTTAGCTTAATTATAAATTCTTTTAAATCAGATAGGTGCATAACTCAACTGATTGCTGTACTTACCTGAAAATTTTATGAAACCTCAAATTTAATGATAATCTAGAGAGGTTCATGGAGTAGCTACATACTCACATGGGTATAAGCAGACAGGAGGTGTGTCAGTAGACATTGGCACCAAGAGTTTAACTGTGCAGTCTGTACCTTTCTTCTATATATGACATTTCATAAAGTAAAATAAGGTTTAAATTAAAATTTAAAACATTCTCTAAATATTTACAGGGGAAAAAATGTTCTCGTATGCTCATTTGTCAAATTCATTCTTGGAGAACATTCTTCCTCTCTTTTCATGCATACAGAACTGAACTCATCTTTGTATTAAATGACCCTGAATCTAAAGACATTCCCCAAACTAAATACTAAGATATTAAGATTATTAAACATGAAGATACTGAATAAGGGTAGCTACAGAGAAAATTTTAAAGTTTGTTAACTAAGCTTCATTAAAGTATTAACTAAAGAATTACATTATAAAATTTTAAAAAGAGTCAACTATTTTTGATGCACTACAAAATAGGCAGATGTAAAAAAGTATTCAAATAACTCATTTGCTTAACTTCGTGGGTTGCTTCTATTCTAACTGAATTTTGAAGAGCTCTCTAAACAAGAATGCTGGTGCAGAATCCTGACATTAGTTAAATCCACAAAGGATTATTTTAGAAAGTAACAATAGCCAGTATTCATACAGAAAAAAAAAAGGAATTTTAATTAACAAAATGTGTATATTTTGGTTTTGTTTCTGAAACAAAAGAAGCAGGGTAAAAGGGAAGAAATAAGCAAAGAATTATTGGCTTGATTTTTAGGGTTCTGAGAACCCAGTGTTCCTGAAAGATCGCTCCAGAAGAAGTGTAAGGAAAATTTCTCAGCTCCTATTTAGCTGAAATTTATGGAGGAAGATGCAACAAACATATATTTTTTAAAATAAAAACCTAGTTATGTTGATTATTTGGGCATTATTTTAAGTATATAATTTATCTATAAGAATATTTCAAATTAAATATACATTGTTTGTGAGACATGCCAAACAGCTGGGCTGTTGCCCTGATTCCTTTTATCAGTCCAGCATCAACTCCTACAATTTTTCCTGCACAAAATATGATTCAGACACAAGTGGGTGGGAATAAACACAATATAGCATTTCTTTATGTATGAATATAAATATGCATGTGCATATAGAGAGACACACAAGTGTGTACTGCAAAGGAGCAGCCACAGTCTGGACTGGGCTGCAGGTGGCCTGCCTCTTTCATCTATCTGTAAATTGGCCCCTGGGCTCCTGGGTAGGTGAGTCAGAAGAAGTTGTGTTTTGTACCACTGTGCATGCTTGAGTTCAAATCTTGATGTGCCTTTATTAGTCCAAAAAGGTTTGAGAAGCCCTTTTACATAGCTGACAGTCACCAGCTGAGTCAGTTGTTTGGGGTTCTGTCATCTTCTAGGTTTGGTTCTGATATTTTGGTGTCTGTGTGTAGTTCCTATAGGAGTCCAAAGGCTTTCTATTTTCAGTTAGCATTGGCTGCTAACTTCTCTGGGTCTGAAAATTCATTCATTTGCTATAGCGGCTATTCCAGCATTGCAATCTCATTGTTTCAAATTTTTGTCCATTGAGTACAGAGACAGCCTAGGCAGCTGGTTTGGACTACACTCCTATTTTTAGTATGCAGAAGTGAAATGAGATTACTCTTGGTGCATATCATGGCCACACAGCACAGCAGGGTTGCAAATACCTGAGCTAACTCCAGGCAAACAAGTGACATATTCTGCAAAACTATTTAGCCTGGCCAGACCCAGCACTGATGTAGCTTACAGTACCTGAGTTGGGGCTGAAGTACTGGGTCCATTTTGTTGTGTAAGTAAACATATTATGTCACTCAGCATGAACCATTTGGGGCTGGTTTTTTTCCTTTCTCTTTAGTTGAGAGACTCTTTTCTTCTCTAACCACAGCAACACCTGTGTCCTTAGATGAGTCACTTACCACCAGCAATGGGGACTGCTATGACCCTTGAAAAAGAATAGAATTCTTTTAATTATACTGGGGATGCTTTTTATTTTAAAAAGCTAATACAAGGAGATAAAGAGGCACACGTTTCAGTGTCCCTTCCACTGTGGAAATCATAATCCTCACTTCAATACGCCAGTCTGAAATAACACTAGTGAAAAGGAAGTTGATACAAACTCTCTCTTAATATAGAAACATATGAAAAGATTTGTAGGCTGTTATTTGCTAGTACATTTGAAATATTCTATGCTGATGGAGATTATCCAGATGGCAGGAAGTTTTTGCTGCTGATTAACTCGGGGTAGTGCAAATTTGGTGCCATTTCTTTCTATCTGCAGCCCGAGGTTTTTATCTGCTGTACCATTAAGATTGCACACTCTTTTAGAAAAACCCTCAAATTATGAGTTCATACAGTGTTTTCTATATTCAGGCCCAATCTTTCTTGCTCTTCTAACATTATCATTAACTAAATATGCAGCAAAAAGTAGCCAGATTCTGAAATACAAATAGGAAGTATTGTGTAATCCTGGCAAAACTGATCAAAATTGTGAACATTATTCACAGACCTATGCTCATACGTGGTTTTGCAGATGAACAATATTATCTTGAGGTTGACATCAACTACATATCTCTCACCTTTTTATTTTCAGTTATTTACTCTTTAGGTGACAGCCTAAATTATACATGGAAGATAATGAACCTCACATCTGAGAGATCTTCGGAAAGTATGATATATTTAAATCATCTTGGATGAGACCTTACTAGCTGGAGAAGTAAAATTTATTTCTTAAAGGTCAGCATAAGTAAAGAAGCTTAAGTCATTCAGTATTTTGTAGGATACAGCAGATGCATTGGGCCAAATTTGTATCAGCACATCTGCTCTGTAATCAATATTAGCTAGTGCACTAGTAACAATAGTAACAGTAGTAATAGAATCTTAGTCAATCAAATTTTACTGATTTCTATCTGTTACTCTCAGTCCTGAAAGGCTAGGTTGTGAAATCATGTCCAGTGTGGCCTTACATGTAATCCTATGTGAATGAAAGGTTTCTAAGTATCCCAGGTTATGCACACACGTTGAGGTGTATGGTGTTTCAAATCCCATTTGAACTCATTAATATGGTGATAGTATGGCTAACTGGCTTTCAAACAGCTGAGGAAAATGTTATTTGCCACACAGTGACTCTGAGGCCAAATAAGTTGTTTGCAAGGTAACTTCATATTTTACATCTGCAAAATGTAGGTTTTAAAACTGCTAGGCAGTTTTAAATCTGTAGCAGTGTCACACCTGAGAAGGTTCTACTGTATTACAGGGAGGTCCCCTGGCACTGAGTCCAGTTGGCACATGCAAATCCATATTGTGATACACCTAAACAGATTTTGGATGTGATTTCAGGCCCATTTGAACCCCTGAATCGAAATATCTTTGGAGGTGCTCTACAACTTTTAGCTGATACTGTGCTACAGACTCTTGAAAATGTAGCAGTAAAATGATCTAGTTCCTAATAGAAGCTTTCCAGTAACCAAAAGGGGGCCTACAAAAAAGCTGGAGAATGACTTTTCACAAGGGCATGTGGACAAGAGGTAAATGGTTTAAATTGAAAGAGGGAAGGTTTAGATTAAATATTAGGAAGAAATTCTTTACTCAGAGTGTGGTGAGGCATTGGAACAGGCTGCCAAGAGAAGCCGAGAGGATGCCTCACCTCTGGAAGTGTTCAAGGCCAGGCTGGATGTGGCTTGGAGCAATGTGGTCTAGTGAAAGGTGTCCTTGCCCACAGCACGAGGGTTGGAACAAGATCATTTTTAAGGTCCCTTCCAACTCAACACATTCTATGCATCAGAATGTGTTTTGATATTGTATTTGCTCATGTAGACATAGCTGTGGATTACCAGATATAAACAAATGAAAGAGAAAAATAAAATTGTTTTTCATTAGCAGTGGCATTTGGGGATTCATAGATTGTGTGAGCATGTCTGAAGAGACACTGCTATGACTAAAACACCATGGAAATGAGAGATGTTTAATGACAACAGCACACATTCCTCTGCCAGAATTACAATGTGAAAACTTACAAAATAAAACTAAAATCTGTGATTTTGTCAGATAAACATGACATCAGCAGATAAAAATATATTTAAACTTTGCTTGGAAAATATTTTTTATTGTTATTTCTGGATGGATTCTAGTGCCCACCAACAGACTCAGATTCCAGTCAGTGAGCTTAGTGTTGACCATTAAGGTGTTTCCTTAGTGAATATGGTCCCTTTGTAAAATCCTCAATAAGATTTAAATTTATACATTTGCATCCATAAGAAGGGAAATTTATCACCTGATTAAAATGGCATAGCTTCCACTGACATTCTGGAATTCAGGCTGGCTGATGGATGGAGCTGGTTACCTGTGGACTATACAGTTTGGGCAGTTTGAAAGAGGATGATTTACAAAATAGGTGTGGCAAGTCTCTCTGCAGAGCATAAGAAGCCTCAGAAAACCCTGTTTGGTTGTTCTGCACAGAAATAATGCACAAGACTCTGGCACACAGTGTTTTCAATGAATGTAATCTGTGATCTCAATGAAACAGATAACCTAATAGGCATGGAACTTTGCAAAATCACACCAGCTTAATATATATTAACCTTCTACAGGCTATTTCAAATTACCTGACTGACTTGCAAGATAAATGTCTCTTCAATGCTGACATTTGGACTCACCAAGCCTTTTGACACTTGATGATAACATATTATTCTTAAAAGGCAAACATATTGAACCAGACCTGCACTGTCCTTTGCAAACTATGTTCTCTCTAGACACTGCAGTTCTTGAGTGCAGAGAACAACGTGTAACAGGTACGCTACTTGCTTTCCACCCTGTTGTTGATGTGTTCGTTATTTTACATGTTGTTTGCAAAACACATTTCATCTCAGCAGGAGTCTCTTTGTATGTTTTTTTTCTGACAGAGTATGAGCATAAAGATCATAGAGTGCCTTTCTGCGGCATATCCTCTTAAGTAGCATCAGCAGATTGTAGCATCAACAGAAGTTCAGGACACCATTCTCCACAGGCCAGTCAAGTGCCAATAGTTTTGTACTGCTCTTGTCCCATTTCTACTGAAGATGGAATTACAAGGAAAACAAATCATGTTTCATGAAATTAGAGTGTCTGAAACTAATTACACTGTCCTCCTCTAAGACATTCTGAAAACTTTCAGTGGAGTAGAGTATACAGGCAGCTGCATTAATATGATTTGAGCATATAAATGAATAACTACAGGTTTTTTCTAAGCTGATGGGTCTGATGAATTATAAAGGTCACTCTCAGAGAAAAACAAGGTGGATTGGGATCAAAAAAAAATGAAGCAGATAAAATGCATGCATTCATAACAAAAAAACCCAAGCAAAATCAAACAAAACCCCACCACTTGCCTTTAGTTTTTAAAACTGCTTGGTATTTTTTTCCTATGGGTTTTTCCTATGGTATTTTTTCCTATGGTATTTTTTCCTATGGGTTTCTTTCTCAACACTTCTTTCCCCAAAAAAGCTGCATAGCTTTTTATTTCTGTGCTTTTGGTTTCTCTCCTTGATGGAGAATTATGAAGTAATACTTTTTGCCAAGCTCTAAGACACCTTGTGATTTGCAGATCACCTTGTGATCATAAAGATATGAAATTATTTTAATCAAAACAGAACTATTCAGCAGTGTAAAGGTTCTCTCTCCAACCTCTTAGCTACTTGTGAGCTATCTACATTGTGTTGCTTCATGCTAACCCTTTAAAAACTTTTGTTATTCAGAAAAATTATGATTTTATTTTGGTTTTGTGTTTTTTCTCATAAACATTGGAGGGGAAAGTAAATATATTTTGTTTAAATAAGAACGTAGGAATGCTGGAATTGTGTACCAGTAGATGAGTCCTAAGGTGGGCATGCAAAACAAGCAGTTCTAGGAGAATCCTGTTTTGCTGATCTAACTGCACTTGCACTAACAGCTAGGGAATTCTCCCATAACAGCTATGTCAGTCAGCAAAGCTATTTTGGTATAAATCTGAACTGTGTACCCAGCTTGATACTTGGGATGGAGTTCACCTTACGGTAGAAAATGCCAAAATAAGGGGGAGAATGGAAAAATTTACTGTTACCATGTAAGCAGACAGAAAAGTGTACCTGCATTCTCTGTGACTGCTCAGTAAGGGATGCTCAGAGAATCCAAAATGTATGATTTAAATAAAGTAGAATTTAGAAAACTTATATCTAACTGCTAGACATTGAAATAATGTAGGAATTATTGTTATATCATAAAACTTTAAGAAGAGTAGGAGACCACTGAAGGTCAATGCTGAACGGGAGCTATTGCCCTGGGAAGGAGTTCATGGCAAGGTCATGAAAGTCAGGCACAAACTGATTTTACCATGGTCTGTCGTAGTAAGACCAAGGTTAATGGTTTTAAACCAAAAGAGGGTAGGTTTAGATAAGATATAAGGAAAAGAGTTTTATAGCAAGGGTGGTGAAACTCTGGAACAGGTAGATGTCTGTACCCTGGAAACATTCAAGGTCAGGCTGGATGGGGCTCTGAGCAAGGTGAAAGGTGTCCCTGCTCATCACAAGAGCATTGGACTAGATGACTTTTACTTGTCCCTTTCAAATGAAATTATTCTGTGATTCTTTGATCATGATTTAAAAAATATGAAGCCAAGAACAGTGAATTTTTATAATATGGGAATTAGTAAAAGCAGCCATTACATTGTGAAGGACCTTGTAGAATTCTGGAATCTGCCCTTTCAAAGTGCTGGGCTGGAGCTGGCACATGGCTGTGGCTGTAGGGAATGAGGACAGCCAGCACAGTCCTAACATTTAGCAAATTAGAGGCAATAGCAGCTTGTTACTACACATTACAAGTTTTCATACATCCCTGTTTTACACTAACTGGGCCAAGTTTTCAATGAACATTTTGGTGTATTGTTTTAGCTTTACACAAAAAAAAAAAAAAAAAAAAAAAAGTTTAATGTAGTAATAATAGAAGTAG